>JAODJU010000108.1:28551112-28585046 GCA_026776725.1 Gnathonemus echidnorhynchus
GCTCACGAACGTTTTGCCCAGGGGCCACACAACCCATAATCCGTCCCTGCTCAGGAGGATATTGTGAGCTGTACTAATGTCTCTGACTAGGAGTATTCTGAATTTGAAAGGGGTTGATAACCACAAAGCTTAATAGCAATGATACACCTTTCAACACAACAGTCAGCAAGACTCCCAGCAGGCAGATGTTCGAATATTTTCCTCAGTGGCTTCAGACCTATATGCTTATTATTAACTGGAACTATCCATCCATCCATCCATGTTCTGAAGCCACTTGTTCAATGCAGGGGGGGGGATTAACTGGAACTAATAAAGATTTATTTTAATAAGTAGCAAAAACACCTGAAACTCTAACCTCTAATAACCAGAGGGTCCTTTAATGCACGAGCTTACCCGGGTACCAGGGTGGCTGAGCTAAAAAAAAAAAAAAAAAAGCCTGAACTAACCTTGTTTAATACAATCTTGGCCTAGACGTGCCGCCCATCTCATATTTCACGTGATCGTCACGTAGATCTGTTGAAAAATAAAATCTTGTGCCCGGTTCTGAACCAGTTTGTGTTCTATTTTATTCTACTGTGCAGACCGAAATGCAATTGAATTTGAGCAGCGGGATTTTAAAAATAGTTAAAGCCTGTGATCCCCTCCATCGGCAAATAAAAAATGTTACCGTCTTAAAGTACAGTACGTTTGGACTCTTTGGAATGGTTATATAACTAAGGACAGGGTCTGGAGCACTTCAGCGCTTGTTGTCTAAAAGCCTCAAAGCGGGGTCTCTTGAAGATTCGCATAAACCGAATAGTAAGACCACTGACACGATGTCGGTCTGTTTCTGCAGCCCCCAGAATGAAAACGCTTGGTTGACAAACGGTAGAAAATATCGATGGATAGAATTACTGATTTGCTCCATGGTATGATAATTTAGGCAATATAGGACAAACCAGTTATTTATTTATTTTAAATTCCTTTTCAAGTCTTTATAATTAATAAACACTACAACGCAGGTTTTGATGAGCATTTTGAGAAGACACGAGTGTATTTTTTAATCTTTTTTCTCTGAGCAGTAAAACTTTTTGTCTTAATGTGACCCATCTTCAGAGCTGATTATTGTTCTTCTATTAAATGCCGTATGATTTGTGCAATGTGGCTGGGAATGTTTCTGCCCCCATTATTGCCCCTATAATGAGTATTTCCCACCCCCGTGCGGTGTGGGGACTCCTCCTCCACTTCTGTCGTCATCTGGCCTTCCCTTCATCTATGGAGGAAGAGGACAGGAAAGAAAAAGCCGATCACATCAAGCTGCTGTTTTGCGGGGGGGACTGCATTGTCCCAGTTCCTCGGTCAGAAATGAAAGCTTTATTATCTTTTTACCGGGCAGTTAACGGCTTATGCAGCCGGCAAGTCGGGCGAGGGACTCGGTTCCTACAGCGCGGACCCCGCGGGTCTCCGTCTGACAGCGAGGTAGGGGGCAGAATGCGGTCCTACACGGTAACTACATTGTATCATCCAATCTATTTCCTAACGTGATTTATTATTTGGCTTACATCATCGACAGTATAGGGAGGAAAAAAACTACTGAAATGCTTACTCGATACCAGTTATTAACAAAATACTATAATCATTGGCTATTTTATTGTATTTAACCGGTGTTTTGCTGGAGAACTCACCGGTCCTTTATAGCCACTTATGACACGCTTTCCAATCGTGCCCGGGAGGTTGTATCTGTGGCGTTTTTGCTGTAATGTACTGTAAAGTATTGTCCTAAATTTAAAATGATTATTTCTGACAACACCCCAGGCCATCATTCACGTTAGTTTCGTTGGAGGAATTGAAACCAACATAATGTCAACACGGCAGATTATAACTAATCGCAGCAATCTCGCTGATTCTGCGTAATCGGTGTAATTTCATAGTTCCTGCGTTTCTTAGTCGGTCCGGTGAGGAAGAGGAGCAGCCTAAGAGTATTTGTCATGCGGTGCCCTGCTGTTGTCAACTGATTTCAAGGATGGCGATTGGACTTCATCAAACGACATTAACTCATTCCACCAGAATAGATTGCTTTCCAAACGTCAATTAATTTGTCTATAAAATAACTGAAAATGACTAAAGTGTTTAAACTTAGTCAATATATTTATCACTACATATGTGTTGCAGTTAATGTACTATTTAAATTGTAAGGCCTGTATCGTAAAGGGAGAATAGAAATGCTTTGGTCATACACACTTGTGTTTGTATGCTTATTAACAGAATTTTCAGCCAGCATTGGGTCAAATTCATATTGATCATATACACACAAACATATGACGTACCTTTTGCAGGCACGGGTGGCGGAAACACAATGAAAGTCACCTTAAGCCCTTTTATTAGTAACGGGGAACAGACATTCCTTTGGATATATTTACCGTTTGGTAATCGATTATAAATGAAGTGAATACTGCTTGTTTGGTATCCTTTTTAACACCCGAAGGTTACACATAAATCCCACCCCATTTATTTCTTATACATAGATACCTTCCCCATTTGCTCTTGTATTGTAGTTCTCAGCCGAATTTTGAAAACTGCACTTATTATCAGTGTGAACAATAACTATCAACTATGTACATTTTAGAAAATAGTGGTTCTCTTGTTGGTGCCTGATACTCAGGTTTACAAGAAATGTCATGAAAATGTATGAATTTTATTCATTCCCCCCGCCCCCCCCCCAAATGCGCCTCCTATATCAGACGTAATGTTCATATAATATTCTTTTTACATCCTTTCTTTTCCTATATTTATAGAGAAATTATGACTGGGAAACCATGATAGTACAACAAATATGTGCTAAAATCTCTGCTTTTTAAATCCATCTAATAAAATTTGTTTTATTTGATGCAAAATCTAAAATTAGTGGGTTTCACCATTCTGACTATTTGTTTTTTTCCTCTACATCCTCTTGTGAAAGAGTGAGCTTCTATTGTTTTTAAAGAACATGAAGACCCTTCTGTATTTACAGACAGGTAAATAACATATCTAAAAGGGAATTAAATAGCCATATAAATGGCAGTTTTATTAATATGAAATAACAGTAGGTAGTTGGTTTTTGCCCTTGAAACGCTGCCCCTTTGAAAACTTCAGTTCCCCTGTGTGTGACTCCTCTCATGGCCCAAGAGAATGCGGCCAGGCAAACTGGTGTCTCCCAATCGCCCATAGTGTGTGTTTGTGTGAATGTGCGCCTTGTGGTGGACTGGCATCAGATCAGGGAATTCTCGTGCCCTTTACTTTATAAGAAAAAAAAATCAGGTTCTCTGTAACCTTGTACTGAATTAGTGGTTATGGAGAATTAATGGATGTACTAATAGAATGTTGTTCATACATGCTGTGCTTTCTTGGTTGGCATTTAACGTATAAATAACCATGAAGACTTTTAAAATCTGGGATGTCTACTTCACAGATCTCTCCTAGCTTCGGTCTCCTGTTTGACATCGATGGTGTGCTTATCCGGGGGAAGACGCCAATTCCGGCTGCCAAGAGGGCTTTTCAAAAGCTGATCAACTCGCAGGGGCAGTTTGTGGCTCCTGTTGTTTTTGTCACAAATGCAGGGAACTGCCTTCGCCAGACGAAAGCAGATCAGCTGTCGCATCTCCTGGGGGTACGGGTAAGTGGCAGCCTCTGTCTCCTTGGCAAGAGGGAAGCTGTTCTCTTTTGGCAGAGAAGCAAAATATTTTCAGCAGAACTATTTTGTCATCTGTCATAATTTGGATATTTCTACTTTGTTACATTATTGCTATCACAGCCACTAATTAATTACATATTTTTATCTTGGCAAGACAAACTTCTTTGTGTAGTAATAATAAATAACTGAACCAAAGCTGAATTCCCATAGTGCATCATGCCTCTGACTTGCATGTATATGTTTATCTACATGACAGTCCATCAAATTTAATGCTCGTTCTTCGGGGTATGTGATACATTGTTGCTGATCTCCTAATGTGCTGTATTTTATGGAAATGAGAGACTGACGAGGCTCATTACTGTTAGCTATGTGTATGAGAGCGTCACCAGGTTTCCCCCACAGATTCTGAAGGGGGGGGGCAACATCTCCACTCCTTTCTCATAAAGAATTAAAAAATCAGAACAGTATTCTGCATTCACATAGTTTGGTTCACACCAGATAAAGGACCACATGTGCAGTATGGCAAAGAAAGTGTTTAAAGCTATTTATCTTGGTAGTACGTTTATATTATTTAAAAATAACATATACGTCTTTATTTAAAAAAAAAAAAAAAAAAAACAATGCCCCTTGCTGTGGTTATTTTCAAAGTAAAATGTATTGAACATGATTCCTTTTGTCTCAGATCTCCCAGGATCAGGTCCTGATGTCACACAGTCCTCTGCGAATGTTCAGGAAGTACCATGAGAAGTGTGTTTTGGTGTCTGGGCAAGGCCCAGTTCTGGACATTGCCAAGAAGTATCCTTCTTTTAGTTGAAGTAGACTGTTTCTATGAAGAGTGCTTATAGTTATGGCCAAACTTCCACAGATGTATAATCATTGTAATCATTTATTGCGGTTCCTTGTGAAACAGTTTCATGGCCCTCCCTTACATATCCACATGGGGGCATCCAAGAGTTATAGTCACACAGTGAAGCATGTCTTGTATTACTGCTGCTTTGGCATGTTGTGTCTTGCTGTCTCTGTGGGTTTGGTATACGATGTTTTTGTATTAAATATAGGGTGATAGGCATGCTCAGAATTGCCCCTGTAGACGCTGTTGAGATAGAACAAATGTTAAAATGTCCCTATGTGCCGCCCGTCCTTAGTGGCCGAGCACTGCTGATTTTCCAGCCTGTGAGCCTGGTGTGATTCTGGCCAAGCAGAATCCGTAATTATTAAACTAACTACTTGGGAAAACTGAAAACATTTGGATTTGGAATGGGGTGCCCGGATTTGAAGAGCCCGGTTTATATATACTTAATCCATGTGTAGCTTGGGTTTCCAAAAGGTGGTCAGCATTGACATGCTGAGGGAGGCCTTCCCACTCCTCGACATGGTCGATCACAGCAGACGACCGAAACTTCCAGTGAGTTCAGACTGCCAAGCTGCTGTATGTTTTTTTTTTTTCTTTTGTCTTTTAATTTTGATTTTGTCTTGTTGGCTCCAGTTGCGAAGTCCCTAATGAGTTCTGTTTCTTTTTTTTTTGTTTGTTATTGTAGTCATCCTCCATTGTAAATCTACCTAATGTTGAAGGTAAATGCACATTTATTTTGCATTTTGAATTAAACTGGAAAAGACTTTTCTCCAAGGAAGCCAGATTTATTTAAAAATAATCCATAGTTTTATGCATAAGTAAATTTCAGAGTAGTTTTTGGAGCAGGGCTTAATAACAGGGCTTAATAAAGAACAAAGGCATGAAATGTGCAAAAGACCAGAAAATGAGTGTCAGGCTTTCACTTAAGCAGACCTGCTAAACTAAGCAATTGCTGAGAGACAGAGAATAATTTTGAGTTAATACTGAGAAAAAAAACATTTGGCCTCTGTTTTTTGGATAATTAACAGCAAATCCTCAGATTCATTTAGATTTTTTTTGTAGGACACTATTTATGCATTTGGGTTATTGCGCTGCTGAAAGTGTCCCCCCCCACCCCACTGCGTGATAGCTGTCATCCTCTTTGGGGAGCCCATTCGATGGGAGACAAACCTGCAGCTGATCATCGATGTCCTGCTGACTAATGGAAACCTAAGCAGCCCGCATCAGACCTTGAAGGTCCCTCACATTCCTCTGCTGGCCTGCAACATGGACCTCATATGGATGGCAGAAGCCCAATCACCACGGTAACAACCAGGGGTGTGTAAACGTTGCAAAATGATGTCTGGTGAGGGTCGAGATATGAAGGACACTGTCATGGCCTGTTGGCTGATAATACAGGATCTTCCTTCTAAGCTGCCCATATCCAGGCCTTCAGTGATATTCAGAGAGTCAGGGTGTTGTTCATGAAAAAGGACACAGCTAGATAGTGTGAATGGCAGCAGCTGGGTGACACTCTGCTGTCTGCATTGCAATTTCCTCTTTCTATCACTACCGATTACCATGGATTCTGGCTTGATTTTTGCCATTGTATTCTCAAATTTTGCCTGCAGTATAAAAGCCAGGAGCAGAAAATTTAGTGAGCAGGTTAAGCAGCTAAATCTGTTAGATTCTTTTGGTCTTAATGTATATGAAAGGAAACTGCATTTTCTCTATATATAATAGATCCTGCATCCTTTAATGGCCTAATTGGACATCGCTTATTCAGAGATTCAGAAATGATGGTTCAGGCATTTTGGCTCTTCTAATTTGTCTCTCTGGTTTTCGCAAACACAGATTTGGCCATGGAACTTTCCTGGTCTGTCTAGAGAACATCTACAAAAAGATAACTGGAAACGACTTGAAATATGAGGCCTTAATGGGCAAGCCTGGCGAGCTGACCTACCATTATGCTGAGCACCTAATCAGGGAGCAGGCAGCCAGGAGAGACTGGAAGAAACCTGTCCAATCCCTTTATGCTGTTGGGTAAGACCATTCAACCCACACGCTAATGCAAGTTACTGTTTTACAACATTAAGTTCAACTCGATAGGTCCTACACTCCCTCATTACTAAATATCACTAAATATCATTCTACCACCTTCCATGTGTACCACACCGCATGCTTCTTGAGCGTTGACTCTTACTGCGTGTGCATGCTTACTGACCCCAACCTAACACATTGCATGACAGGGAGGGCTTTGATGTTACTTTCATGTTTTGTGAGTAATATTGTGCTCTGTTTCTCATATAATTGTGATCAGAGACAACCTCATGACTGACATCTATGGTGCTAACATGTACAACCGCTACCTGGAAGAGCGGACTGCTTGCAAGAGTTCAAATGTGGTGGCCAAGGTGTTGGGTGGCATTGGGTCCTCTACCGCACTACCCCATGAAGACAATGTGGACGGTGCCTGGGAGAACATGCTAGCTGCCCCCTCTGCCACCTCCTGTAAATCCATCCTGGTCTGCACTGGTGTCTACAACCCACACATGGAGGTACCTCCCAGTGGCGGTCACAGCATCAGGGAGACTGTGTTCCACGGGCACCGCGACCTCTGCTTCGACCCATCATTGGTTGAACCCAACTATGTGGTGCAGGATGTAGATGCTGCTGTAGAACTTATATTTGAAAAGGAAAAGTTTAAGATTCAGTAAGATGCATGGGTCAAGGGTCTGCCTTTAGTAGGGGGGCTGTCCAATCAGAGGTGTCATCATGTGACCCCCCCCCCCCCAATTTCCCCTTTGGAAGGCCAAGAGGATGATTCACACTATATCGTACCTGAATTCTCTTACACAAAACTACTTGTTTCCAGTCTGTAGTGGTCTTAAATTAATAGCAATGGGAGAAATTGAAACCATATTTGTGGGCAAAGTTACTACTGCATTTTGTGAAGTGTGAGAAGGTTTTAGTTCTATATGTTATTATTCATATACATTTTAACATGTTGCATTAGCTTCTCAGAGCCTATAACCGTCTCGGAATTATGGGTATTTTAAATGTGATTTTTCAGATAAATATTCATTCACTGGGGAATCTTCATAGTTTGTAGTCTTTTTGCAATACAAAGGACAATGAAAATATAACAATTTAAACCAGTCTATTAATGTAGAATTGTTTTATTTTTTAATCCTAATGCTGGTACTGAGAATTTTTACATTTGTAAAGCATCCAGACATTTCTTCTCATTACTTAACAAACCAAGCTGCTTCTGTCTTTATTCTCTGCCATGTGACACTGTCTGACTGCATGTGGCTATCTTCCATTAAAAGCCTGTAAAGACCTCTCCACTATAAAGCTCATTGTGGTCTTGTGCTACTGTGTACCAATATGTATCTGATCTATAGCGCTCCAATAGTTTAAGCTCAAAGTATCGTAAACTGTGGACAACAACAGGAGTAACTGATCTCAGGAAACTGAAAGTGCTAGCTTCATCCTAAAGGTACTGGTGTTTTCCAGGCAAGAAAATCAAAGGATTTATTAGTGTTATTTATCATTATTTGGAAATACCAGTCCTTCCCGTTTGAAGGGAAGCAGTTTTTAGTTAAACAAGCTGTTTAAAATGTATATTTAAAGTGTGCAAAATGTATAAAGACTGCTGTTTGTATTCTTCGTACATAAACAGAACTGCTGTTATTTACATAATTATAAGCTTCCTGCTATATTAATGCTGTTATTTTGCAAGTCCTAGAACTTTTAAATGACATATTGACTGAGGGGAAAATGTCTATTTTGTTGATTTATATTAAATTGCAGTATTTTACCAGTTTGGTTAATGGATGGTTAAATGTCTTTTTGGAGTGATTCCACAGGAACAGCGTGAATATTAACCTGGATTTGATTCATTCTGTGTAAAACAGCAAAAATTCGGTACCACTTTACAATGACTCCCCTTGTAAAGGATTTAATAAATGGTTTTTAGCTATTTTGTAACACTTCATTAATAGACAATTATAAACAAGTTATAACAGTTTTCTTTTTACTACTAACTACCATTTATAACTGGCAAAAAGGAAGTGGTACCCATTTTGTTTGTTTATTTTTTTTTTTTGGTTGTTTTATTTTATTTTGTGGCAGCAAGTATTTCAGTGGGTCAGAGATCTGTGGCTACAGATTTGAATTCCATGGCTGGCAAGGGTGCTGGTTGACCCTGGTCTCTCCCTCCAAGTTTACTGGGTGCCGGCTGACCCTGGTCTCTCCCTCCAAGTTTACTGGGTGCTGGTTGACCCTGGTCTCTCCCTCCAGGTTTACTGGGTGCCGGCTGACCCTGGTCTCTCCCTCCAAGCTTTCTTCAATTGTATGTAGGTTTGGACAAAAACCTCTGCTAAACAGTGGTGCTTGCAGTGCGGGCTTGATGGTTAGAGAAGCACACTTGTAATTGAAAGATTGCAGCTTCAAATCCCCGACCAGCAAGGCACCACTGAGGTACCCTGAGCAAGGTACCACCCCCAAGCACTGCTCCCCAGGAACTGAATTAGCTGCCCCCTGCTATGTCACATTGTCACATATGGGTTAAATGCAGAGGTCACATTTTGTTGTGGTGTGTCAACAGTGACCACTGATCACTAAATTCTAATTCTAAACAAATGTAAAAGTTTAAAAGGAGTTCTTGCTTGTCACTGCTTCCCATTGTGTAGTCTTTGGAACCTGGACGTAACACAATATAAGTAATACAATGCTGAAAACTTGTTGCATGTGTGATGCTTGTCAATGTGGTACACTGGGTTAAACAAGTATTACTGGAGCATTGTATGACATCTGCAAAAACATCCATGCTAAAATGCTTTTGTCATGCTTTCAACCTTATTTTTAAAGGAAAGGTCTTTGGTTGGAGGCTATAATTTATAAAATGTGGGGCAAAGAGGAATGAGTGGAATAAATGTAAATATTTTATTTGAGACAGATAGACAGATAGATATAATCTAGTTATCTATCTAATATATGTATGTACAAATGTACAAAATTATATATATATATATAAATATATATAAAATATAAACATGCTATACATATACAATACAACAATATCTTGTACGTGTGTGTGTGTGTGTGTATATATATATATATATATATATATATATACACATACACATACATACACAGCCGTGGAAAAAAGTAAGAGACCTCTCTATGGTTTTAATCATCTGCATTTTAACATCCTGGTTTAATCATGGTTCTGCTGACAGAAGGATACGCTGGGCAGTAGGTTGCTTCCGGGTTCAAAATTTGTAAGACAGCAGTACACAAGATGAAGCATGAGACACAAGGAACAACCAGAAACTAGCCAGGTAAAGGGAGAAAGTGACATTCTAATGGCAGAGATGACTGTTAACTTATCTGACAGTTTCTCATGAATCATAGGATCAAGTGACCTTTAAAAGGAATGGGAAACATTAAGTGCAGGTGTGAAGTGCCCTGCTAGGACAGTACATATCAGGCTTCTAGAAGCAGGACTGAAGACCCATAAAACATTAATGAGAAACACAGAAGAAATAGGCTGCAATTTCAGGCTCTGTGTGAGCCTCCCCTTTGTATATACTGTAACAATCCATTTCTTTTCCAGCCACTTATTCCAGGGGGTGGCCTGTAGCATCTTGTGCAGCATGGGGAACAATGCAGGGGATCAACCTGGACAGGTTACGAGTCCTCACAAGGCACACTCACTATCAGCGATTTACAAGACACCATTTCACCATTTGTCTTTGGACTGCAGGAGAAAACCTCTGCAACATGCGGAGAATATACACACAGCAGGAGAGAGAACCTGCAACAGCCCAACACTTTGCATACTGATCTAGGTTTTTGTGGAAACTCCCTATTTTCCAAATTAGGAGAGACAATGTCATATCACTGATTAAAAGTGAAATTGACGATGATAAGTAGAGATGGCAACGTGGGTATTTCTCATTAAGATCATCAAAGTGTGCTGTTTTCCACTAAATTAATTTCCATATTGCTCAATTAAAGTCAGTTTTCTGGTTGAAGTAAACCTCAGCAGCTGGTAACGTGAAAGCAGCACAGCTTTCAAAGGCCGGCATTTTCTGGCCTGATTCACTTACACCCAGAGTGTACAGAATACCTGGAGTTACAAATGTGTTACATTCTGCTCAATGAACGGCAAGGTCCTTACATTAAATTCAATTTGGGGGGGTTGCTGAAATATAGCATCGATAAATGCCTTAGTAAAATGTAGCACACAAGGGAATCAAATTTAAAATGGAGGTTCATACTGTGCAAATGGCAACCGGAAAATGCTTTAAATGTGCCCCACACCCAAAATTTAGAGATTTAAATCATACTGAATGCATACGTGAATAGTGTTAGACACTGATCAGCCATAACATTAGAACCTCTTGGCTAGTATTATGTACGTCCCTCTTTTGACGCCTAAACAGCTGGACTCCACCAGACCTCTGAAGGTGCCCAGTGGTATCTGGCACCAAGACGTAAGCAGCAGATCCTTTAAGTCTTATAAGTTGAGGTTGGGCCTCCATGCATCACTCGCTTCAATCCTTATACTTGACCATTTTTCCTTCTTCAACACATCAGCTTCAAGAAATGACTGTTTGCTTGTATGATATATAATGGCCATTTAACAGGTGCCATTGTAACAAGATAATCAACCCACTGTACCTGTCGGTTAATGTTATGACTGATCAGTGTAGTTGCCAGTCCATTATAAGCTGAACTCCCAATTGGAAAATTGTTGTTTACACTTTCGAATTATTAAGGTGAACGCTAGGTATGACAACCAAAGGTTTACAATTACTATAACAGTTTAATAATGGTGCATGAAACAAAGCCTTGCATTGTAATGTTAAAACACCAGGAAGGAGTTCAGTTGAGGTAACATTATGAGAAACTCTTATATTGCTAAAATATTATTATTTTTATCACGACGCAACATCTTCATGGGGACAGATAATCAGGATAGATGGCTTTATCTGATAACTCGATGAAAACTTTATTATATAAAAAAATGTAAATATCATTTTAAATTATGCAAATATCAACAAACATCAATAAGCTTTTGAAACTGAATAGTTTTTAAATGGATGTCAGAGAATGCTGTTGTGTCCATAAACTGTCTACGGTGTATGAATGTGTGTATGAATGTGTGTATGTGTGTATGAATGTGTGTATGTGTGTGAGTGTGTCTGCATGGCAGGGAGTGTCTCAGATCTCTGTTCAGTGCTGTCTACGATAGGCCTCCTCACCCTCCCCGCCCCCTGACCATGATAAGCAATTTGAAGATGGTTGTATGTACGTAATTTTGCAGTGTCAAAATTATACAGGTAGCCTGACAACAGTATTTGGAATTTCAGGTGTATAAAAGTATTTTTTTTATTGCTTTGGCACATTTCTCAAATGACAATAATTGCAAAAGAACTAATTTAATCTCCATATCATAATGCAATTTCTGCACAGCAGAACAACTTATTTTCATTGTTTCAGACAAATTGCAAATGTTTTAGTACATGTATACAAATGGTCTTGTACAATTGTCATCATTTGGTATAATTTTCAATTGCTTTAGGCTTGTTGGTCAAAATGTATTGTGTGGTTTGCCATTGTAATAATTTTACACCCACAACTATACATGTATGTGATCATCGTGTTAGTCACTACATGCAAAACGTGCAAACTTTCAAAATGATTCAAAAATATATTCCATAGTGATACAGAATTGTTTTTGGTTTTCTACAGTACATGATTTTGTTGCTATTTTCTTGTTCTTGTATTGCCAGTTCCTTTAGAGTGGTGCGAATGTTGGTATATTTAATGAAAAGTGCCAAAGCAATCATGAAAAACTGTAAGGTTGGAAAGGCATACAGTTAAAAAACTTACTTTGTTAGTGATATTTGCCTTAAAAAGTCTATAAAAGAGAACTGAAATAAACAGACATTGCTGTTGGAAACGTACAATCACTTGTCATCCTTCCAAATCTTCCACTGGCCACCCGTGGTCTTGTTTGTATGCATAGCATCAATCCTATGCATCATGTTACCTTAATCTTTATATTATGTTTCTTATGCAAGGAGTCAATGATTTGAGGTAAGATTTCCATGTTAAGCAGAGGCCTCTGGAGGTCATCCGTCCAATCAAGTGTGGATTCAACCTCCGTTGAACGGGACTCTGGTCTTCTTTCATATTTTGGCATCTCAGTTCCTTGATGTCTGCGATCAAGGATAATTGTCAAGGAGGAGTTCTTAGCCATCCACAGGCACCAGAGCAGTGTGGCAACCAGACCACAGAAGAGCAGGATGGTAAAAGTGTCCAGCCAGGTACTCTGGCAGTGACGCTGGCCGCACTGAGGAAGGTCTGCCACTGTCAGCTCGGTGATGGGTTTGTGTGCCAGATTGGGCGGAGTGGCACAGGTTGGGATTCCCGCCACTTCCCCCTGGTCCTCGAGCCAGGCCTTCAGATATAGAATGTCACAGCCACAGTGCCAGGGGTTGCCAGATAGATTGACTACCATTAAGCTGTGCAGTGAATCCAGACGTCCTGGCTGCACGGCGGTCAGCCTGTTGTCCTGCAGGTAGAGCTCTTTGGTGCTGGGCAGCACGGGAGGCACATCTGTCAGACCCTGCGCTCGGCAGTCGAGGGAGAGTCCAGAGGGTCCAACCGCAGAACACTGGCAGGAGTCTGGGCTGGTCAGTGCCCCAGAAGAGGCCAAGAGGATTAAGAGAGCTAATGCTGGGCCAGCATGCATCCTGCATGGGGAACAATGGGGAAGAGAGCCAGGTTGTGCAGTAGAGCAGGAAGGGAGGCAGGAGAGGGCAGGATGGGGTTACGGGCAGCGAGTCTGCCTGTGGGCTCTGTCATCCTTCTAACGTCCTCAGCACAAGAACAAACATACAGTGAAGGGACCGAGTCACATCACTTTCGCTTTTGATTTCATCCCTTCATCAGTAAGCCTTGAATAATAGAAGTTGCATCGATTTATTTTTAAATACTCAGGATCATTTAGGGTTGACGTGCTGTCTTGTGGAAAAGACGGTAAATAGGGAAGTTAACAATGTAAAAAAAAAATAATAAAAAATTGACTGCCTTTAATGACATACATCCAAGTGTTCATTTGCAGTGCCAGAACAGAACAGAACAGAACAGTGCTAGACAGAAGCCAGTCAAAGGTACTCAAAAATATAATTTGTACTACAGTATATGAAGGTATATGACTCATGTGTTGGATGTCTGGAATAAATTGTAGAGCTCTCAAGAAATGGATATTTGTACTTTATCTTGTACTTTATCTTATCCTGCATTTACCTGTATAAGCATTCAAAACGTCTGCTCATCAATTAACGAATATAAAATATGAACATAAAAATAAATAAATGCACATAACCGTCAATAAAGTGTGATGACCCTTACTGCACAAGCTTACATATTAGTAAGTTGTAGAACAATTGCATTGCAAATAGGTCAAAGGCTTAAATTTAAAAGTATACAAGCAGAGTGGCGCCGAAATTTCGAGCAGCTTGTAGCGGGTATGGTTTCTGGGGCATTACCTTCAATCGTCACACCAGTAATGGAGCTGAAGTTCACGGTCCCAAACATGCTTCTGCCTGAGGTAGGTCGGCATGTTAAAGTCCTCTTTGAGGCCAATTGCCGCTTTTGGGCGCAGCTTAAAATTTTTTCTGACATTCAATTTACCACATCCTAGTAATAAATAATGTAGGAAGACTGTACAAAACACGTGTACACATAAAGGCTGACTGGATTCAAGTTTGGATCATGTGACCGCCACAAAAACTTGCATGGGGGTGAAAGATAAGAGTATCTCTTCTAGCTGTCTTGCGAGGAGGCTGTTAGGGAGGCCTTTCCACGCCTCACTGCAAGGAGAACCGTCACTAAACCAAGAGGTGCTCCTCTATTGACTCTGCTTATCCAAGATATAGCAGATAAAGAAATATGCTTTTTATACTTCTATTGGTTGCGAAAGAAGCTGTTGCATGCTGTTAACTAAATAAATAGCGTCACAGCCTCCAAACATTTTACTAAATCAGTAACACATTTGAATTGTTACTTTTACAAAAAAGCTGCCCAAGCTGTAACATTTGAATGCTCTTTTCTTTATTGCCATCGACACTGTATGAATTTATTTTGCAGACACTTTCATCTAAAGTGACGCACTATTGAGGAAACAATGTTAGCAAGTCCATGTCACAATTGGGGGTTAAGGGCCTTGGACAAGCGCCCAACGTTGACATCACCATGACAACCATGCGATTTGAGCCCTGGGATATAGGTCGACAGTACTAGCACAACACCCTGACCTGCTGAACAACACCCTACCTTTCCTGAAGTTTTGATTTACTTTAGTTTTTATCGATACAATTGCTGTGCAGTTGTGGATGACTAAAGCTGGAAAACTGGAACAAGAAAACAACATAATTAAATAGAAAATTGATATTCACTCAGTTCATTTAACTAAAAATAGGTCAGACAAGGCTTACATTTCTCTGACTATCAGGCTTCTCAGTGTGTGAAATTACGAAATAAATTCACATAAATGGACTCAAAGCAGTCAGAATTTTATATTTGTCTTTAATTATGCAACAACATAATCATTCATATATGTCATGTTCATTTCTTGTATTTTTCTTTCCATCAAGAATAAATGACTGCCAAAGTGTAAGAAAACAGTTTATTACCATTGGCTATGGTAGGTGTCAAAAGAATATATAAAAAAAAACAAAAAAGCAATGCAGCAGGGTGATATTCCGCCCGGTCGGCCAGGCAGTGCTGGGCAGCCTATTAGGTGATACAGGCGGCCTCCAAGGGCCCCATCTGTAGGGGGCGCCAGAAGCATGCAGAGTGCCATACACCTTTGGAGACAAAGTGAAACTGGGTGCCTATAATATCACATGGGCTTTAACTGACAGCCAGGTAAACAAGTTTCTTTCAAATAACTTTATAAAACATGGCTTGTAATTCTATGCGTACAGGCATTTTTTATACAGTAATCCAGTATGCTAAGAGAAGTACTCAAATCCGGGTGTGATGTCACAGATACACAACGTTTTAGTTACAGGGAATGAGGTTTATTGTTATGTTTTTGTGTATCTGTCTGACAGTGATGATGGTGTAGCTGAGGAGGAGGAGAGAAAGGAGTGTGATGCCCAAAGCTGCCACACCCCACCCAACGTGCACCAGGCAGCCCGGTTCACCAGCGTCTCCGCAGCTAGGATACTCGTTTCCCGTCAGCCTGATGATGCTTTTCAGGGTACCGTTGGGGATGGAGCAGAATGCTCCCTGCGTCACCACCTGCCCCCCCTGGTCCTCCAACCAGTGCTTCAGGTACAGGACCTTGCAGCCACACTCCAGGCTATTGCCCTGCAGCCACAGGACCTGCAGCTGAGATAGCTGGTCCAGGCTGCCCGCCGGGATTTCACGGAGGCGATTGCCCTGGAGATCGAGGATGATGGTGTTGTTGGGCAATGCCGGGAAAGGGCTGTTTTCTGAAATGGCACAATACACCCACTGACCCCTATCGGCCAAAGGGGAGCAGACACAACTGGCTGGGCAGGATCCCGCATCTCCACAGAACAGCAGCAGTAGCATGATCATGATGGATCCTCTCAGGCACCTCATAGCATACGGAGTTACACCCTCCTTTATCCTAAATGGCTGCAGAATTTTTCACTCTGATTTCCTTCAACTTTAAATGTGGAGCACAAATAACTGTAAAGTGCAACAGAAAATATGAGGTAGATCACATAATAACAAGGTAGATGAAGAAGCAACAACCAGAAACTTTATCAAATGAAGAAAAATATCCATCAACAAGGCAAGCGGTCATTTTAACTATACTCAGATATATTTTAATAGCATTATACTATAATATAAACTACATTACTGTCATACCAAGTTGAGTTTAAGATTAAACACAACAAGAGCATTAACATTTGAATTTTTCATACCTTGCAGTTAGTAACGGCCAAAAAGCTTCCTCCATGAACTTCAGGGTGCACTAGGGGCGTTTGAAACACTTATCTTTGACACTGTGGCTCAAAAGTCAGGAAGGAAATTCTTGCACTTGGGCTTTTTATGCAGCGGTGCAGTTTTAAGCTTCATTGCTATAGCACTTCATCCATCCATCCATCCATCCATCCATCCATTCATTCATTGTCTGTATTCTGGGTCACAGGGGGACTTCATATATCCATTTGTATATTATTTTTTTCAAAGGCACAAGTAAAATCAAATGCAAACCCTCAATATTTTGCATGATATCCTTTTCAGATCAGTTCTAGTCCAACTTTGTCACAAACATCTAATTGGCTATTGGCTATTACGAATCTAATTGGCTATTGGCTATTACGAATCTAATTGGCTATTGGCTATTACGAATCTAATTGGCTATTGGCTATTACAACTCTAACTGGCTATTGCCTGTTACGAATAAGAATGTAGTAACTGCCCAGGTCCAAAAAGTTTATAGTCAGTGATATATAATGGAATTTGATAAACCTCACAAATACATGTAAATACATGGGTGCATAAATATGACACCTGAAAAATGAAAGGAGGCTACAGCTGCAACATTACATCATTCAGATATCAACAGCAGGGTGACATAGTGGCTCAATCAGGAATGCTATTGGCTCACAACTGCAAGGCTGTGGAATTGACTCTGTGTGTGTGTGTGTGTGTGTGTGTGTGTGTATGTGTGTGTGTGGGAGGGGGTCCTGCAAGTTCCCCTTTGCATGCTGTAGTCCCAAGGACTACAACTGGTATCTCTACATTACCGCCATGTAATTACACGTGTTCCCTGTAACAGAATCACCTTCCCCTTTGCTGCCTGATTGTCTGTAGGATCCCCTGCAACACTTTTCAAGTAAATTGGTGAGGAGATGAATAGCTGTCAGCAGCTGTTCAATATTTCACACACTTGCATCATTTTTTAAAAATTCTCTTTTCAGTGATCGTGTTTGGGAAAAAAAAAACACACACACACTTTCACTCTATTAATTTCTATGGGCAAAACTCCATCCTCACTATGACGTCCCTGGGGTTGAATGAGCTCGGGCCCTGAGAAGTCAGTGGCATTTCTGGATCATGCTTAGATCTGGTTTCTTCTTTGCATGGTAGAGTTTCATCCTGCATTTGTGGATGCAGTGACTGACTGTACTCATAGATTGTGGGTTTTGAAAGCGTTCCTGAGGCCACGCAGTGATTTCCACTATAGAACTGGGTCTGTTTTTAATGCAGTGCGGCCTGAGGACCTGAAGATCACGGCTATGCAATATTAGTTTCTGGCCTTGTCCCTTGCGTACAGAGATTTCTCAAGATTCTCTGAATCATTTAATGATACTATATACTGTAGATGATAAAATTTCCAAATTCTTTGCAATATTAAATTGAAGAACATTATTCTTAATTGGTGGCACTACTTTCACAGAGTGGTGAACATCTCCCCATCTTCACTGCAGAGACTCTGCCTCTCTGGGAGGCTCTTCTTATACCAATCATCTTACTAAATTAACCTAATTAGTGAAATATTCAAGCAGGTGTTTTGTTTTAGCATTACACTACATTTCCAGTCTTTTGTTGCCCTGTCCCAACGTGTTGTTGGCATCAAATTTAAATTGGGCAAATATAAAGCAAAATTTCTTAGTTTCAACATTTCATATGTTGTCTTTGTTCTATTTTCAACGAAGTATGGGTTTTTATGATTTGGAAATTATTACATCCTGTTTTTATTTACATTTTTACACATCGTCCCAAGTTCTTGGAAATGGGATTATACTTAAGCATTAGTAACCAAACAAAATACAAGACATTTTAATTTTTTTAACTAAAAAGTAACAGGTTGCAAATACAAACCCATACATGTACACACACACACACACACACACACACACACACACACAATTAAGTCTTAGCCAGCAGGTGGCATCACCAGCTAATCTATTCCCCCCAGAAACAGCAAAGCACCCCCTGATCAGGGTGACACGGCTGTGTGGGTGATGCTGCTGCTTCCCTTCTCCAGGCTTGGAGTTTCACTGAATCCCTTCTCCACTATGTGTGTGTGGTATTTACATGGTGTCCCTGTGTGACTTTCCTCCTGCAGACATAGACAGATTGCCTTGTGCTGCCTGGAATAGACTTCAGGCTCCACTGCAAAACTGTACTGGATAAATGGTTCGAAGATATATAGATATAAGATATTTATAAGATATTTAGAAGGTTCTACTGGGACTGAGTGCCGTCCATGTTAATTCCACTATGATACAGATAAAAAAGATAATCAGATTATTTCTGAAAGTATCTGCTTTCCTGGGGGCCGATGTACTCATGCACAGTCCTCCTCTGCCGACCACCTAACTCAGCACAGCTCACCACAGTTCCACTTTACATAACTTATTTATTTTTATTTTCTTAACATTATCACAGTTATGGTTTTACATCAACAAGATCTTATGAACTACTTACAAACAAAATGCATATTAAAATGAACGCACTCTCTTCCCTCTTCAATGGTCATGTTAGTCTTGAGCTTGAAGGACAGACCTGCTCCACTAGATGAGGGGCAGCGAGATTTATATTTTTCAACAGTCTTCATTTAACATATACACCATATGACCATTCAGAATAGCTGGTGGTGGAAGAAATGTGTGTACTGAGTATTTGTCGTGTAGGTGACTGACAGGAGTCCCCTTCCCCCATGTGACAGGAAGTGTTGCAACTAAAATAGAGACTATGTACAAATTAGCTTCCCCTTTTGAAAGTGTGGCTGGTCTGATCTAACAGCAAATGTCGTCTCCACCCATGAGCCCTTCCTCAGTCCTGCCTCTGGGTGGGTGGGGGTCTGCCCTTGGTGTTTTTGATGCGTGGGCAAAATGCAAGACACTTCACAAGTCACATGGCAAAAATGCAGATCAGTGGGTCCTCGCTGGGCTTCATAAAAAAGTGAAACTGGGAAAGTGCTGAAGTCAGATGTGTCTGCAGCCAGTGGACCAGAACGGGTTTGGGCTCCCAGGTGGGGTTCTGTGTGGTCTCAGCGTCCATGACTGTCCAAGAATCCATACAGTCCTTGTGCAATATAATTGTTACACCGCTTACCTTTTTACTTACAATCCTTTATCGACTTGAAAAGGAAAAAAAAAAAACACAAAAACGACATTAATTACTTGTTCCTTATTCTTCAGAACCTGAATGTGACTTCAGCATATAGCCGAACAGGAGTCCTGATTCATGTATTTGCTGCAACTACAAAACAAACCCTGGTCATTCTAGCAGTGCTGTTTTTGAAAGTCCTTTTGCTATGTACAGTACTAGACAAATATATATTTTTAGTAATGTTAGCTTTTTTGAAATGGCTCCATGTGCTGAACAATGGCAGGTCCCGTATTGCAATGTCCGTTCCTCAATACATTTAGATATCACTGTAATATGCTTTGTAAAATGTATACATATACTCTCTTGCACAACTGAAACTGTGGGTTTGCACTGTACATTAACTTTATATATTTACAAAGTGAGAAAAAAGAACAACCTGTAGTAACATAATCTACTGTCATTACAATTCCATGAAGAAAAGGTTACATTGTAATTTATTAACATTTAGCTCCAACAACAGTCAAGAGTAACACTGATTTATTCTGCAAATATACAATATGTAGAGAACAGCCTCAATATATTGACATGACATGCAAGAATATTTTCCTGGACAGTCTTTGTTACTGCAAGACAACAGGCCTCAAAGAGCCAGAGAGACAGTAAAGCTGTGGAGAGAAAATGATTTGGTGACACAAAAAGAAAAAGAAAAAAAGCAATGCGACAGGAAATGGACAGCATGGAAAATGAATCAATTTTTGTTTCAGTATATGTTTTTTTTATATACCTATTGCACATATAATTAATTGGATAATAAAAAATTTTAAATGTACAAACTATAAAAAAAGGTTTCCTCCTAACAGAGCATTTCCCTTCCATTGGCTAGGTGAGGTTTCAGGAATATATAACTAAAAAAAAGAGCCCTCAATTTTTCAAGGCCCCTCCCTTAGTCAGTACCTGCCCATTCTCTGCCTCCAGCACGAACTGCTAGCAAAGATTTGGCTCTAAATGAGGTCAATAAATTGCAGTATAATGCCTCTTTTTTTTTTTTTAAACACATGCACTGAGGCCGTGGGGTGCTATAGCTAGTAAGACCGTTGTATCGTGACTCGTCCCCGCACCTTTGGTGGTGGAGCGTCGTGAGGTCGCAGTGCTCTTGTACGCATGCGATTTTCTTACAAGGCCTTGTAAGAAGAAGAAAAATGGAACAAGAAAAACGAACGACCTCCGGCTGCCGTCAGCCCCCAATTCCATTTTGTATTTCTTGCTTTCTCTCTCTCTCCAGTTTCCCCTTCTGTTTGAAGTTGGGCTCACCCATTGATAAATGAATAAAGTACAGTATCATGCTTTGCCCCCTTTCATCCCTGAAGAACCTGCTTTTAGAGGTGTATCCAAACTGCCCCCACTGGGACTAACAGGAGTCTAATTATCTACAAGCACTAATTGCCTAAAACCACAGAGTATGATATGAGGCAACATTAGATGTTTTCTCTTTCCATTATTGAGAATAATTGGTGCTTTTACTATTCTACAAAAGGTTATAGGCTTAATGTACAAAGCACAGTAGACTAAACTCTTATAGCACTAGTACTTGGCACATACTTCTGATTGCTTGACGGCCCCAAGTTCAGATCTGCAGCTCCAGTAAAAACCTGAAACCACATGTTTTATGACTGGTGCTTCTCAGACTCATTTCTTAGCTGCTGGTCTAGTCATTCTGCAAGCTAACCTCCTACTCTTGAACTACACAAAACTGTTAAGTGCGCAGAACTGAGTTTGGCCAGTTTTTAATTTTACGTTTAACTTAATTTTCACATCTGCTTCCCCATTACAAGGGAAGGAGCCATAATCTTCATTCCTGTCTTCTTGTACTGTAGGCTCCAGAAGGGAAGACAAAGAACCATTTTGAGAGTGTTGTGATCACTAGAGCTACTACTCTCTGTGTAGTCACTGTGTAGGGACTTGTCTGCATGATCTGAGATGATAGTCATGCAATGATCAAATGGCTCCCTGGCAGACAGTTGGAGTAGGCTCTGAGGAAACAAATCTCCGAGTGATGTGGAGGAATGGAGTCTTTTGACGTGTTTTCCCTCCATCCAAGCCAGCAGCCAGAGGGGCTGCCAGCCAGAAGTGACCACCCCTGTGGCTTCTCACAGCGTCCCCTCTACTGGCGTTGCTGATTAGAAAACTGGGCCTTTCCCTTCTCCCGTCTACACCTTACACCACGGTGCTGATGCCACTGTGTTTAGGTTTGCCACTGCTACCGGGGACTGGGCCGTGGTGGTGAGATGCATGCTGGGAGTGGATGCCGTGGCTGTGGTGGGAGTGGGGGTGAGGTGCGTAGGCCGGATGCTGGCGGTACTGGTGGGGTGGGTGGTAATGATGATGGTGGTGGTAGGGAGGTGGGTTTTGCTGGGTGTGGCAGAGCTGGGCATGAAGGGCGTGGTGCTCCAACTGGGAGCTGTGGTGCAGTGTGGAGGGGTGGGGTGTGTGCGAAATAAGGGTGGGGTGCTGGAATGATGCCTGATGGGAATGGTGGCTGTGCGCAGAGGAAGACTGGGGTTTGCCCCGTCGACTGCCGAACAGAGCTCCCAGAAGCGAGGAGGAGTTGGGAGCGGACAGGTGGCCGCGTGTAGGCCCATCGCGGGAGGCAGCGGCCCTCGGGTGCGCATGGGGGCTGCTAATGATGGAGCCCTGGGGGGGGGGGGGGGGGGGGGGGGGGGGGGGGGACAACAGAGTGCCGTCACTGCTCCTGCCACCCACCAGAAGCATGCAGCAGTGACGCCCTGGACACTGCCTCACAGAAGAAGGGCTCCACATTCCTGCCCCCTAGTGGCTGATTGCGGGTAGCATGCAAAAAGATGCAGAGAGAAATGCTAACAAAGCGGCTGTATGGTTAATTGCTAGCATAGCAACTGTACTTCAACAAGCATCATTTCCACAGCATTATATACCCCCCTGTTGTTTAGATACATGTTTATGAGGAAGAAGCACTAAACCTGACCTCATTAATGTGGGCTGGAAATGTATCAGCTTTTTCATCTTTGTGATAAATCTTTGAGGTTCAAGCTATTTGACATACTTTGAAAGCAACATCTAGACTGCAGACCAACAGGATTAGGTTCAAAAGTCCGGAGAAATGTTAAAGACAAAATTGCTCATATGCATTTGGCAGAACAACCTAGAAGTCATACCGGCGACGTGGAGGGGCTATCATTAGCTTAGCTTATAGAGGTCAGAGATCTTCATAGCTATGCAGTTAATTTAATGCTAAGAATTAGCTGACAATATTATGACAAAGGCCTCCACAGTGTTACACCAAAACATGCCAAAGAAAACTCATGCTGCTTCAAACTCTAAGCAGACCAAGGTGTTACCGTTAAGGAAAAAATGACAATCACCCACTAACAGAACCTGCTAGAAACACCAAAGGCAATTCAGAATAGCCCAAAAGTGAGGAACCTAGAATGAGGATCACTGACGGGGACTCAATTGCAGAAGACTGTAAAATAGCACTTGCTTCATGGATTCGTACCAAATCCAACATTTGGTTATCAATGAGGCAAATCACTCTATCACCAAAAAATGGTTAGTTTTCTGATCACGATATGACACCAACAGGTTTTGTGTATGAAATGAATGGGTTCTATTATAGCTTAATGCACATTAGCATTAGCACTGGGATTGTCTCCAGCGCATTACAAGGGATAGATGATTATATAAAGCATGTAATGGAAGTCCTATCCTTCTGTTAGACAATAAACAGTATCAGTGGTAAGAATACACCGGAGTATGAAAGGACCGTGACTGACATAGTTAAGAGGATGATTTATTTGGAATTTTTTTTTTGTTTGTTTTTGTTTGCATTGAATTATATGAATGATTTGCCCGATGGGGTACAGTCTGAGTGTTTACATGCCGCAGGTCAGTAGAATAACAAACACAAAAAGCTTGCTGGTCTCCCAACAAAAGTGAGCAATAGTCTCCTGACAAAAGTCTGGCTAAATTTGTTAGCATTGGATGCTCCTATTTGTATGTCTAATGAGAGACTTGGAAAAGCAAAGAAGTCTTATTCCTGTTTTTGACAAATGTGATTAAAAAAAACCATATGTTTCTGTTCGGCCTCCCTAAAGACTTTCAGTCCATGGAAACTAAAAATGAGAATATGCTTTCTGACTATGGTGCGAGCTGATTATAAATCAGGGCTTCGCAAGTGGCGATAGGGGGCGCTACAGTACATAGGGGACCAGTGATGTGCAGAGGCTGAGAGGGAGTTTTAACCAACTGGCAGGTTGTGGTGGAAGGAGATGCCCATCCAAACTGCAATCCCTGTGCAGTCACTGAATTAAGTAGTTGCACTTTAAAAAAAAAAAAAAACAACTGAAAATATAAAAAAGATAAACAAAAGTGAATCACCAAAAAAAAAAAAAAAACATTGATCAGGGACCAACACGCTTGAGAAACGATGGTAGATGAGTGGGATTAGTCAGTTCATGCTAAGCTACAGAAAGGAGAGAGTGGTGAGCAGGCCCCCTGAGCGATGCAGAGCCCCTCCCACCAGAGGCAAGTCTGACAGCAAAATGCAGGCAGGCCAGGCATGCACATTGGTTCAGACAGGCGGCTAAAGATTACCCACAGCAGAAAAACAAAAAAACAAAAAGAGGAAAAAGGGTGCAAAAGGAAAAGAAAGAAAGATGCGTTTCAAAGAGCACATCATCACACAGAGAGTAGGCTTACAGGGCTGCCCTCCTACTTACTTCCATATTGCTGTCTAGTGATCCTGCACTGCTGCGACGCCCCCGCTTGCCTGCCCGGGACATGCAACACCACAGATTAGAAATGGACATTTCTGGGGTTATACAGAGGAGCCTACATCCCTGCCGGTGGGGTGGGGCCACTGTGGCTGTGTGGTAGCAGAGGAGGGGATTGCTCTGACGAGGGCGGGGGGTATTTTGAGGGAGCAGGGGGGAGGTAGAGGAACTAGAATAATATAACTCTGCCATGAGGCCATGAGGTGGGGTGCTGTACACCATAATATGTTTTTAACTGGGCAGGATACTTCTACTGTTGATATACAACATAAAACTAAAAGTGCTATGTCACCAGGGGAGGTAACAGGAGAGTGACAACAGCCTCTGCAGAAGCTTCCAGAAGGTTTGAAAAAACCAGGAGAGGTGATGACCACTCAAGGGCTGGGCCTTTATATGCAAGCAAAGGTAAAGCAGCCCCAGGTTTACCTGGGCTAGTATTCAGGTGGTATGGAAGTGAACAGGCAAGAGCCAGCACAAGCTGCCTGAGGCTCTGAGGCTCCGAGGCTCTGTGGACGGCCTGCACAGCCGAGGTGGGAGTGGTTTGCTGTCGATGACTTAATGTGGATGTGAGTGACATGTAACTCCTAATGTTAATTTGAAAGGAAGACTGTAATTAAAAAAAAAAAAAAAAAAGAGATAAAAATCAAAAGCAAAGTATCATGGGACAATGTGAGGAAATAAAATCTAAATCTTGCCATGTAACTGAAAAATAAAAGGAAAAACTGTATTCCCGAAAAAATATCGTCACCAGGAGGAGGTCACTTAGTTACAAAACAAAATCCCAGATTGTGACATAAGTGAAAAAAGCACAAATATCCAGACATAGAACAATAAATGTAGACATACAAACCTTTGTCAGACATCAACTCACTTTATCATTTTTCTAACGGTTGTTGCCTGAGTAGTTTAGGCTTGTAACTTTAAAAAGGTCAGTTTAGATTTAAAGTTTAAAGTGTTAAAAGAGAAAGCTCTCCATCATCTGAAACAAAATGCTCTGGTATAAAATATAGTTTTAGTGATCATAATCAGGTTATAATAATAATTATTATAGTAAGGTACCTTATAAATAATAGAAAATAAGGCTTTCAATTTCAAAATTATGAGAGCCATATAATGAACAAAAATGGTGTCCAATAAAGTTAGTATAAGATCTAATTTTAAATATAAAGGATGAGATAAAAATGTTAACTAGGGAGTAGAAGCCTACGTCTTATTTTAAAGAGCTTATACAGTAATTATTCTGTTGGTTTGCAATTTTAATTCTCCCTTTTTTCATTTGTCTAGTTTATAAATATATGAGACTCATAAATATAGAATATAAAAATATAAGTATAAAATATATGTCACATAATATCACATAAAATATAAATAAATATAAAATTTTAAAATATCTGGGAAATTCTAGTCTAGAGCTATTAGCTTAAAAGCTTTTTTAAATTTTATCTATGGCTGGTTCTTCATTTCTACACTGCTGCTGCAATGTGACATATGGCATTTAGAAAATAAATAAAATTTTAAAATTGAAAATAAATAATTAAATATTTTTAAAAATACTTAAAAATAATTTTAAAATTATTGGCAATTAATACAAAGAGACACACTTTACCTTAATATTTCCATTCCTTCATTCCATTCTTATTTGTGTTTTGGAAATTACAGGTTAAAAAATGGATATTATGTACAAACATAGCACGATAAATATGGAAACACATATTATACAGTATTCACAATGTTGTGGGTTTCTGCTTGTTTTTTATAGTGTTAGAAAATTAATTATGATGCAGTTTTAGCCAGCAATGCACGATATGAAAGACACAATGAGTAATGAAGTTGGTGGTCAACATTTTTGTTGGATCAAACAAGGCGAATGATATGTGAACAAAATGTCATAGAAACAGTAAAGAACTGACAATGAGATATAATCAGGGAAATCAAGCAAGTGCTTTCAGAGAAGATTTCTAATAACTATATATCTATATGTTTATACAGTGCCTCCAAATTATGCTAATTTGAATAATTTGATGGGTCACCTATATATTATCAGTGTAAAAATAACAGCAAGTAAAATACCATCAACAGACCAATTAGCAATGAGCATCAATAATCCATTAACAATTACTCCAGGACACCTAAAACCCATATGACTCAATGACTGATTTCTGACTGATTTCTGACTGAAAGTGTACCTAAAGGGGAACATCATCTACCCCTCTTGGAGACATGCCTCTCTGACAGAAGCTCTTCCCAAAGAAAGGTTCTGCCCCAACCACATTTTCTGGACTCTACTTTCTCCACGTAAACACCGCCTCACATTCAGCTTCGGACAACCCAACTAATTTGGCTTCCATGCAGTTCAGCATCTTCACAGGTGAACGAGCTCTTCGGTATGAGCGGTGAACAGGAGCCAAACCTCGCTTTAGGTCTGTGCTCAGCAGAAAGCCGCCCTTCACCGTCGACCCAGAATATGCACGACCGGTCTGCTTTGTCAGTGCCTCGCGTGCAGGAAACCTGTGTAGCCTTACCTGCATCGGAGAGGTCCCGCAACGAGCTACTGAGGGCGCTCCTCTTCAGGCCCTCCCCCATGGCGTAGCTGTCGTCCAGGCTGCCGCGGCTCAGGTTTCCATTCCCAGACTCCTTCTTGAGGCCTGAGCTCTGGGACATGCTGGGCCGGACCACACCCTTCTGCTTCTCCAGTTCCGCTAAATGGAAAATATATTCAGGTGAACGGCATGTCATCGCTAAATTAAGTTGCTCTACTTTCCTAATTTTTCTCATTCTGCTACGATGAGTTTTGTGATGAGAATACACTCATTTGCATGATCTTATTCTGTAATACCAGCAAGATGATACAGATCTGTCCTTTAAACTTCATCGCTCACTTTCTTTTACCATTTCCACTTAATATCTCTTCCTCCCATTTTTAAAAGTATTTGGGACAAAACCACCGCCCCCCATGTTAACAACTTAAATAGAAGACCTAGTAACCATTTGTCTGAAGAATACACAATAGGACATGAAAGCCTGAGGCTATTGAGTTAGTGTTATTGTGTATTTGATATGCAAGTTGATATTGTGAAGGAGTTTCTCACACTCTATCCTGTACTTTTCCATTTCCTGGACCTCTGCGATGGACTCTCGCAAATCATCAGTAAATTTCTTACGATCCTGGGGATTTGGGGCATTGAAGTTGATAAGGACTTTCACATCTGCCCCAGGGACAGCTGATGTGAGTCTGATTCCATTGGGGTAGTCTGAAACAGAATAAATGGAAAATGTCTAAAGGATCTTCATGTACTAAACAAATAGATTCTGAAGCACCTTTTTGCAAAGTTAAACCGATTTGGTCCTTTGCTTGGTCACTATGGCAGCCTCATCAGGAACCAGGAGCTCATCATGTGATGGGTCTGGCATCCAGTACTTACATTGGTTCTCAAATAGAAGTACTTGCATCCCATAGAGGGAAAAGGATTGTCGAAAGCTGTATGTCACCGAGTTCTTCTTTTTCTGAAAAATCTTTGTAACCTAAAGAAAAGATAGATGGGATGAGAGCTACATTAATGTATAACCTTACCTGAATGAATGCCAGGACAGATGCGATTTGTGGATTCTACCAAAATGCATTATGCCCAAATATCTTGTGTCCATGATTTAGGGCTGTGCTCATAATTGAACTCAAGTAAACGTTAGTTGCATTTATCATTGTAAATAATAATATGAGTTGCTGTGGAAACTGAAATAGACGGTTCTTATCTAAGTGTACAGGAGCTTTTTGAACAAAGATAGCCTTAAATGAATCTGTAGCTGGATGAGGGAAATACTGAGATCACAGAACCAGAGAATATACAGCACATGAGGAGCGGAGAGAGTGCAGCGTACCACCAAGAGATCGTTGAAGAGGAAGATTTCCCTCTGATGGAGACCCAGTTTTTGGATCTTGTTGGCGTCAGGTACTTCAAACAGCCTGCAGTAGCACACTAGTCTCCGATGGGGCAGAGACAGCACCTACAAGGAGGAAGTGGTCCTGTCAGAAGTCTAGCTCTACAAAAGATTATTGAACCCTTCAGGAAAAGTTCATTTTTGGAGTATTTTTGGAAACAGGCAATTTTATGGAGATTGTTTTGTCGGGATCAACAACTGACGGTTGTTCAATAATTCAGGCTTCCACAGAGGGGCTCTTAGCTGTCGCTAAGGTGATATAGTTTGTTTGAAAACCAGGAGTATCACATAAATTAAACTCAGATAAAACTCTCAAAAATTAAGCACACTCATTACCTAATTCAACTGTCACCGTAAACGGAAAAACTACGCATGAATTTTTAAAAGCAAAAAAAGAAAAAAAAATTTAAATAAAAATAACACACCTACAATATTTGCAAATCCCTTGTATATATTGCTTGTTTAAATGCTATTACAAATGACATGTTATGTCAGACTCTGCACCCATCTTTCATGTCTCCTCCCTGTTTGGCCAGCAGATGTCACTGGCCATCCTGTTCCTCCTCGTTGACAAATCCCTTAGTGTGCTTCCTCTGCTCTCCGGACTGCTGCTTGGCTCTGTGAGCTGAGTGTATAACCCCTAAACCCTCTGTTGTGTGTTCAAGTCCCACTTCCTCTATTGTTGTATTTTGTAGATTCTGTTTCCCTAGTATTTCATTTGTATTTCTAGTTCCTGTATTTTGTGACTTATTTTCTGTTTTGGGTTTTTGCTTTGCCTTGGTTCTGTTTTACCTGCCTTTGTTATTTTCCCAGTATTTAGATTCTGTTTCCTTGTTTCTTTGTCAGTTCTTAGTTTCCCTGTGAGTTTCTGAGTTCCTTGATTTAATTATTCATTTCACTCTCATTTCGCCAGCCCTTGTTAACTGTTCTCACCTGTCCTGCGTTATCCTTAAGTTCCTGATCCTGCCCTGTTTCTTGTGGAGTCAATGTTGTAGTTGCTGCTGTTGATGGTCTTATTGACTGTGTGTTTGATGTTTGATTCCCTGCCTGTTCCTTGGTGTAACCAGTTCCCTTATAGATCATTTTTGTTTTGTTAGTTTACTTTGTACCCCTTTTTAGTTTTGACCCCTTGTGGTCCATTTTGTTTTGTAGTGTTCCCTAGTGTTCTAATGTTCTGTTAATAAACCCCTGTTTTGAGTGGGTCGTCCACCTTTTCCTGCCTGCACTATGTCATGCCCCCATGTCAGAAATTCACGAGTACGTAACATGTTTGCCTTAGCAGATATCTTCATATAGGGTGATTTACTGAAGCTTGCTTTCTATATCATTTATAAATGATGTGTAGTTCCAGGCAGCAATATTAAACAATCGGAAAAAGCCAAGTAAAAGGCTGATGACCACTTTTGAGTTCACAAATGGAATGGACTGTTAACTGCCCAGAAATCTAAATCATTTTTATGGAGGTGATGAGACCGTACAGAACACTTCAAATTATGCCTCATCATTTACTTTATGATTTTCATGGAAATCAGGGAAAGAATTATTGCATGCGATGCATGAGAAATGAATAGTTACTTACACATCCAAGGCCCTGGTGTAGTGACCCAATCTGCAGTGCAAGCACAGAAAGATAGCAAGAGAACGTGAGATTTCTATATTCTGAGCTGTATGAGCACAAAGCACTTTTAAGATCATTAGTAAACCTATAATTTAATAATTACTCTGTTCACACTCATGTAAGATATAAAAGCAGGTGACTGGCAAACATCTTAGTTACAAATGATGAAACTGATTCTCCCATATGGATCCAGCAGGACTTACTGGCTTTTTGCCCACAATGAGCTTTTCCACCTTCTGAACCTGAGACACGTGGTCTTCGTTGGTTTTCAGCTCCCGTTTTTGGATCCTTTCATAGATTCCAATCAACATTTCCCGTGGGATGTCCTCTCCATCATCAACACCTGGGGTTGGCATCATCTAGTCATTAGCAAACACACACACACGCACACGCACACACACATATAAAGGTATACAGTACTTATGAGGACACCCTGACAAATCCCTGGTTTATAGGGACACACCTTTCCAAGTATACTACCATCAAGAAACTTACACACACACACACACACACACACACACACAAACACTTATGAAAGCTTAAAAATATGTTAGATATTAAAGGAACCAAGGTTTAAACATATCGAGTTTTTATTGACCTGAAAGTATATAACAAAACTATTAGTGAAACAATATAAGTGTAAGAAATGAAATATGAAAGGACAGTTGAATTCATTCCCTAATTAGAATTGTCTCAGTTACTGCAGAAAGAGAAAGATCATCAAAATGTCTGCTACATAAGGGCCGCCTGTTCACCTCTCAAATTCTTGACAAAGTCCTCTAGCTTCATCTTCCTCTCGGGCTTGACGTTGGGGCTGTACATGTCCGTGTTGAGGAGGATGATGGCAAAGGCCAGGATGAAGATGGTGTCTGGGTTCCTGAACTGCCGTACTACTGTGGGGTTGCAGATGCAGTAGCGCTGGCTATGGTGGGGGAAAGAATTTGTTCAGACAAGGTCAGCAGTGAGGCTAATACTACTGAAATAAGGAACATGGTCAAGTCAAACTGAAGGGGAAAAACTTCAAGATGACATGACACCAATAATTACTTTTTACAGCTGACTGATCTACACTCTTCTCCCGGTTTTATGTAATATAATGTATACAATTTGTATATCACTTCATGATGTTCTTCATATTCCTCAGCTCATTGTGCAAGTAATAAAATAAGCTTTTTCTTGATTATTTTCTTGGTATATGGCACGAATCGGAGCAAAGTTGTTCACCTCCCACCTATTTTTGCATAACATTTTTATATCAACATGAAATGGTTTGGTGAACCTTCTAATTTGATGTATATATTAAATCAGAAGAATTTTATTTTCGCAAGCAAAACAGATAATGACTAAATGATAAAAATGAATGTGGTAGAATTAAGTTTACAATTAGACTGACAATTTGCAGTAAGCAGGATTTCTCCTCAGATTTCAGTGGAAAATGGAGGACAAATTTTTCGTTTACCATAACAAAAAGAGAGTTTGATGTACACAGAAAGCAGAGGTGAATCAAAGTGAATTTAGTACACTTTCATTTAGATACATTTTAATTATCTGCTTAACATTTTGTATGGTTGGGTGAGATTCCCCTTTAAATCTTTTCGGCTGTTCATTGACACATTGCATAGCGTTCACACGAGGCCTGTGTGTCTCACCTAAAAGCCTCGATTAGCCTCTCCACCTTCTGTGCCTCCCCCTGGACCCGAATGTGGGCCTGGAACTTCCTGAGGGCTTCATCCAGCTCCATGCCTGAGAAGTCCATCTCATCCACCACGCAACTACCGGGCATGAAGGGCAGTGGTCAGACAGCGCACCCTTTATGTCACCAACGACGGCCTACTCTGAGAAAGGTGACGTGTGAAGGAACCTAAACCCTCACAGGGCTACCAGCAAAGTCCACATAGGTGAAACCTTCAAAAAACCTCGAATGCTGGCATTTCACTAAAGTAAGGAGGGGATGATCATTTAAAATGGAGTAAGTAATTGCAAAAACATCAATGCCCAAAGATTTTTTACATGTTCTAATTCCAACTCATGACCTTGTTTATGAGTCCAACAATAGAGCCCTTCTGTCCATGAAAAGTCCATGACTTTAACCATTATTATGTTTTCTGACAGGATTTGCCATTATCCAATGAACCTCTTGTAACCAGCAAATTTTGACTTTATTTGTACCCAAGCTCACATGGTAGGATGAACTTGAATGTCTTCAGTGTTTTCCAAAACACAGATTTGGCTAAAGTAGTTGTTTGTTTTCAGTAATATTTATTGCCTAGCAATACTCACTCCAAGACATCCCTGTTGAACTGTTTTTGACGGTTTCCAAGAAACTCCCCAATCATCTGTCGGCTTAAGCCCTTCCTCTGAAGAAGGAAGTGAGCCACGCCCACAGGAGTGTCAGGAACAAATCCCCTCTCAGTCAGGTACTGGATACCTTTCTCCGGCTTCCTGCAGATAAAGAAGCAAAGGGAATGTGGTCACCATAATTAGTACAAACACCAGCTATACTGTAGGGTTCAAAAGTCTGAGACCATTTTGAAAAATTAGGAACTTTTTTTTTGATCCTATAAATAAACAAAGTTTTGACATGGGTAAGGCATATGCACATTGCAGAGTGCCTCAATGGAGAAAGTCCTAATTAATGGTCAATCCAAGTTTGAGAATTACTGCAACAGAAGGGTTTATATAAGTAGATCAATAGAAGGGAGAGTGATACCACAGTGCATCAAAACAGCAGTGAAGCATGGTGGTGGGAATATTGAAGTCTAAGGGCGTTTTGCCAACTCAGGCGTTGTTCACCTGCACCGACTCAACTATGCCCTTGATAAAGGAAAAGTGTCACTTTATTCAGAGACATGCTACACCCTCTGGTTTGGACCTTTGTAGACAAGGGTTAAGGATAATGATGTCATACATATCTCAAAACTTTGCAAGAACTAAGAAGAGCAAGTAATAGATTTTCAACCAATTAGATGTCTTGGTCGCACCTCCTCTACAGTCTGATTGGTTATCTCTCTGAACCAATCATTTTTTCCATCTGCCCTCAGAATATTTTTGTGTAAGTAAAACTCCCATGAGTGAGAGCAAAAAGGGGACATATCAAATTTTTCTAAGATGCAACTTTTCAATAAATACTTTCATTGAATACTTTCATATTAAATTATAAAAAAAAATGCAAAATAGATGCATTTATGCTAGTGGTCTCAGGCTTTTAGACCCCACTGTAATTATTTTTAAGTTTTCTTCATTGTTCAAAATGAATGACTTCATGCTTATTTGTCCATGAAATCATTGTATAAAATTACCCTTGTTTGGAAAAAATGTTTTCCATTTTACCGTGTTACATAAGATGTGCTTCTTAAACAGAGCACACAGGGTCCTGGAAAAAAACCTCATTCATTTTAAAAAGCTTGGCATTGCATGAAGAGGTGGAGCCTGATCTACTTTCTTAGATGCGCACACAGTTGGAGCTGCCCATACACTGATCCAGTATTGGTTTAACACTGTTTTTATGCAGAGGAAGAGAGAACTCTCATTCTGCGAAAGTTGCAACAATATCACATTACACAGTAAAGCAGAAATACACAAAGGGTAAAGTTCCATCCTAGGAATGAAGGTTACTGTACTATTTTAAAAACGGGACCAGGAAACATCTCAACATCAGAAGTGTTATCTTTCTATCTCATTTAAATTAATTTATATGGTAAATAAATACAGAGGAAAAGAGAAAAGAGAGTGTGTTTGCAACCTGATCTTTTACCTGTATAACCAAAGTTATTAAGTAACTCATCACAGATGTAATTCTTCCATTACCCTTAAGGTTAATGGCTCAAACAGGTAAACTGCTCTGAAAATGTTAGATTCTACCTGGAAGAAACCCACCTATCCCAGGGAGAACAAATGTTACGCATTTAAATTAATTAACATTTGTTCTCCCTGGGATAGGTGGGTTTCTTCCAGGTAGAATC
>JAODJU010000108.1:28585146-28615754 GCA_026776725.1 Gnathonemus echidnorhynchus
GCAGTTTACCTGTTTGAGCCATTAACCTTAAGGGTAATGGAAGAATTACATCTGTGATGAGTTACTTAATAACTTTGTTTGTACAGGTAAAAGATCAGGTTGCAGTGCGGGGATAAGCCGTGTTACATAAGTTGAAAACAATGTAAACGGGGACTCTACTGGGACAACATTGTATTCTAACAGACCAATTAATAATGATTACAGTCAGGAAGATTCATTATACAGTAGAAATATCCCACTGATTGGTCATTTGCTTCACAGGGTCCCGCCTCCAATTCATACTCCAACACTTTCTTAATTCATGATGTTCATGATGCCCTCAGAGTGCGATCAAAAAGCTCCTCCTAGACAGCTAGCTGAGGTCCCTTTTGGAACATTCCAGGTAAGAGGTTATGTACTAGGTCAGGGTTCTTCAAATCATGGTCCTCGAGGTCCGAGCACTGCTGGTTTTCCATCCTTCCTTTACCTGTCAGTCAGGTGTGAAGCCTCTGACCAATCAGAATCAGTCCTTATTAAACTAACTACCTGGGAGAACTGAAAACAAGGCCTGGATTTGGAATCGAGGTCCAGATTTGAATAACCCTGTACTAGTGTGTCAACCAGCCTTGTCACTAAATAGTGTACTGTAGCACTTCACTTGATGTGGAACGCGTATCAGAGGGCAGTATGAAGGCTAAGCCTCTGTGCCTGTGATCAGAAGGTCACCAGTTCAAGCCTGGCACTGGCACATCTACAGCTCCATAAGCAAAGCCCTTAACCCCCAGCTCCTTGGGCCCTGCAACAGGTGGCTGCAGCTTGCTCATTCTCACCTGCCAAGAGCAAATTGAGGGAGACATAAAGAGGGTTTCTTAAAAATATGATACTGCCTGCTTATCACATGTGGGACACTTGCAAAGGTGATTCTAGGTTTCTCTTATCTTGAATGTAAGGGAGACCCTCTGGTTCTGTAACTTAACATCTTGTACATTGACTGCACTTTCATAATGCATTAATAGAACATTAATTAACCTACATAATATATTTATGATGCAAGAAGCATTAATAAAAAAATATGTAAGTATACCTTAACATTGCATTAATAATACGTTCACCTAACAGACTCAACAGCTGTAATGTGCATTAATGATAATGTTCATAATAATCTTCATTAATAAACAGATGCTGTCAGAATGACAAGAAAGTACTCCTTGGATGGCTCCATCACCTCCTTCCTTCACCTAATCCCCACGCCCCCCACAACCCCAAACCTGCACAATCTCTAGCCCCCTTACACACCCTCCCCACCTCTGCGGCTGTCTTTTCACCACTAAGTGACACTGTTTCAATTTTTGTGCTATCAAATATATTTGCACAACTTGTGAACAGAAGTGGATAGTTCAGATCCAGAAAGTTAAAATCCAGACCAAAACATTGTTTCAACCAACCAGGTGATGTGGATTTTTAGTTTCTGCACCTGAAATATCCACCTCTGCTTCTGAAGCCACCTTTTCCTTGCTTTGCTGCTGCCTACTGTAGCTGTGCTGCTTCAATTTTGATGTGATTTGACTTAAATCAGGTGTAGATCTTCCTCCATATAATGTTTTGGTGAAGTGGTAATAAGATCTGTCAATTACTTTTTGAGTTATAGCACTAACAAAATTACGTTTCTGAGGCTGCCCTTCTTCTGCTGATCACTCAGTGGCATTGCTTAATTTTTGGTGCAATAGGATCAGTTCCAGATTTTCATCCATACAACACATCTACAAAGGTCAATAAGATCCATCAAATACTTTTTGCAAAATGACACTATGACTACAACAATTTTTCTCTAGTTAATCACCGAAAAAGCCTTTAAAAGTGAAAAGTGAGTTATTTGGACTGAATGATTTGGACTGATTACATACTTGTTGAAGAGATTGAGACCAATGCGATAGTGTCTCTTGCGGATGACGTCATTGCTAAATGCAGGTGAGTCCCAGCTATTGCGGGTCTCCTTGTGGTAGGTCTGCTTGCTGAGGGTCTGCTCCCGTAGGCTATCCCGAGATGATGACTCGGAGCTGCAGTTTATCGTATCGTTGGAGTTAGACGTGCTGTTGACGCTGTCATTATCCCCATCGGAGAAATCTGACTCAGATTTGCTCTGTCGGTTAGTGGTGCCGTTGAGGATCAGGTGGGCCTCCAGAGGCCGAGGCCTGTGTGGCAGCAGCTCCTCATCCCGGGAGGGGACACGCTGTGGCAGCACGTGCGTGACGTGCTTGGGGCTACCTTGCCCCGGGCCAGCCAAACTGCGTTTATAAGCAGCCTGCTTCTTCATCGAGCCGCGGTCAGAGCGATCACTTAGGTCTGCTGAGCTGTCACTGGGTGGCTCGATGGTCAGCAGTGGAAGGTGGTCCATGCGGATCCTCTGCTCCTGGCACTCCAGTGAGGGAGTACTACGGCAACTGGTGTCCGTGTCACCCTGGTCGTCTTTGTGTGCCAGAGACCAGCACTCTTGAGAACGGAGACGGATATCTGACTCTGTGCTAGAGGTCCGGTTCACAGACTGGGTCACAGGTAAAGGAGGAGAGAGATCCTCCTCGTCAATAAAAAGAGTCACGTCACTATAGGACGCAGTCATCTCATCCATACTCTGGCGATTCACAAGGGGGGAGGACTTTATCTGGTAGCCTGCCTCACTCTCCCTGTCGGGGCGTCCCCGAAGCTGCTCCACCTGCACCTCATCCCCACCATGAAGGGTGCGGCAGTTCAGAGCGTCGTCAATGGATTCCGCCAGCGACTTCACCTGCCTGGAGAACGCATCCTCCAGCTCGGTGATGGCGTCCGAAAAGTCACCCTGGTCAGCGGGGGGCTTCATGCTCGAGGGTTCCACCAAGTCCTGGTGCTCTGCTGGCACCAAAGCCTCAGCGTCTTTGCCGTCATCCCTCAAGGAGACCTGTTTGCCCTCAAAGTAAGAACTGTGGACTTTTTCAGGTCCTTCAAAGGAAAACTGCATTCTCATATTGGACAGAACAATCCTTCTGGACATGCGGTTCTCAGACATAGAACTCCGGAGACGTTCAAAGTTCTTGTTCATCTGGTACTGCCGGAATGCAGTTTGGATGGTGCGGGCAGCATGCCGAGTTATGAAACGCCCCCCATATTTACGCTCAAGCATCTCCACCTGGAAGAAATAAAAGTGAGGCACCCATCACATTTCAGGCTAGACATCAAAACCAAACACTTTCAGCATTTCACAGCACCTTAGGTATCACTATCGTCTATATCAGGGTTCAAGTGATTTATCAGTAGGTGGATAAATCTGCCCAATATTAAGGTTCCACAAACATACAGGCACTGATAATGTCATTTACGGCAAGAAAAAGAGATCTCACCCTGGAGAAACTGCTGAGAAGCTAGACTTCCTGTATTATAATTTATCAGTCAAGCCTGGTACTATTAGTAAGATTGGCCAAAGAGATCTTAGAGATCATTAAGTGTGAGCGACAGAAAACCCTGTCACTGACCAAGGGCAGTGGCTGGTGAGTGCAGCTACACGCAAACCCCTGAGCTTAGCGGTTAGTGTGGCCCCGTCTGGTTAGCTTTTAGCATTGTGGTTGCACACGCATGTCTTTATTTCTTAACATTTCAGCTGGTAATATTCCTCTTCTTTCACAATGATGCCCTCTGGCTCTTACATTGCCTTCTTACTTCATTTACTTCAACCCAGTTGCCCCATTGCCATACTCTGCCATAGCAGCTTAAAAGGCAAAGGTTCATCGAATCACCTTAAAAGGCTTTGACAGAGAGCTCCCTGATTTTCAAGAAGCGACTATGTACATAAGCAGGCAAAATGAGGTAAACCAACCAATGCACGCTCATGGGAGTTTTACTTATACAAAAATGTTCTGAAGGCGGAATGAAAGATGATTGATTCAGAAAGATAACCAATCAGATTGTAGAGGAGGTGGGTCCATGCAACTAGAGGAGGCAGGACCAACCAATCAGATGTCTTGGTCCTGCCTCCTTTAGTCGCTTGGATCCACCTCCTCTAAAATCTGATTGGTTATCTCTCTGAACCAATCATTTTTTGTTCTGCCCCCTGAAAGTTTTTGTGTAAGTAAAACTCCCGTGAGCCTAATACACACCCAGTGCCCAGTCTTAAAGGTCCCCTATACCACTTATCCACAATTTTAATGTGATTAGCTAAAATCTGGAAACACATGTGAAGTTGCTTACAATCACCATTGTCATCATCATGACCCTCCCCATAATGATGGCCTGTCATGATCATCTACAGATGTGAGTTATAATAGCAAACAAAGCTGCATCGAGGGGTGTGTCCACCCATTGTGCATACAGTCCATCGGGGGGAGAAACATGTCCAGTATTGGGGCTCTCCGTCATAATGTAAATATTGTGTTCTGCTTAACAAAAACTTCTGTGTGTGAACATGGCTAAATTCTAAGGTACTTCTGTTAAGTAGAATAGAAAATGTACTTTAAATTTGCTCTTTGTTGAGAATTGTGAGAGATCATGCTATTGTTTTAGTTAAGTTGTAAGGTTACTTATAAGTGACTTAATGTATATTAATTTTAAGACATTTTAGCCCTCTATCTGACACGATCATATCAGTCTGCACAGTACAGTTTAATTAAAACAATCATTGATTTAATTTTTGATCATATATTATTATTATGTTGCTTATATTAATTTGAGCTGCTTTAAATCTGTATTGGTATTGGAGATATTAGTTGGGACTTGGGTCTACATTCATTTAATTTTTCTTCAGCAGAACAATAACAAAAGAAATAGCAGAAAATGTCTAGAATTCCATTTGAGGTAGAGTAACTGAAGTGCAAATGTGTGTGGAAGATGCAAAAAACAAATTTACTCAGTCTGCAAGAGCAAAATTCTAAAATTTCACAACACAAACAAACTGCATTGTACTCAGTCATTAAGAACAATGAATAAATGTGAGTGTTTTCCAGAAATGTAAAACTGTATATTTTTCTAGTAGCAGAAAGGGGTTCAGCTTCAGGCTACGTAGCTGCTTTCTGAGTCTCTGGCTAAGGCCACATTTATTACCTATGGATATACTCATTTACCTGCTCCACCAGTAAATGTTTATCTTACAGGAAACAGGCGGTAATTGAGCTGAACCATGTGTGGGCAGTACTAACTGAAAACAGGAGAAATTAAAGGTTACTGAGAACCCACATGCAGAAGATAAACATCAGAGATGGGCATTGAGGGCTGGGTCAAACTAAACTAGCATTATTCACAGCCAGACCCCTGGTGAAAATGCAGAGGTACAAAAATTATCGGTACTTTTCTCAACAAAGTCTGTTTAAATACTGCATGAAATCAGCCACTCTTAAAAAGGTCCAACATTAGTCACTTATTAGCAAAAAAATGCATTTCAAAAAGACTATATATTATTATATATGCATTTTGAAAAGAATAAATGTGGCTCATTATAACCTAACAGTTATGTGTGTCACACTGGATAAACTCTCATAAAATGTGCATTATAATGACATTATGAAATGAACATGCATCAGTTAAAGTGAAGGTATATTTTCTCATAAACAAGTCGATATTTGCAATCAGCAGCTTTTCAGCAGCAAGCTTCGGCGATGCTTCTTTAGCAAAGGAGACTGCAGCCTTCCCTGGGCAGCAACCGGGTTAGAGGATGGAAGGTCTGAGGAGGAGTACCTGTTTATCCTGCAGGTCTGTGGAGAGCTCATAGCTCTCTGACAGCGAGCGCGAGCGCTTGATAGCCTCTTCCTCAGCCTGCTTACGCAGGATGGACTGAGAGTGCTGCAGCTTGGGGTGTCGTGACCGCTGTTGGCTACTGGGGGGCCCGTAGATCGGGGCCTCAAAACGGTCTGGGCTGAGGGCAGAGCTGTGGGTTATGGGTCCCCGGGCGTAGACACTCTCTGCAGAGGGGCCCGTCTCCTGGACTGGAGCATCACCTTCCACGCTGAAAGAAATGGGAAATCAGGTGAGTCCCCCGGAATTCATGTAGGGTATGATCCCTCACGAATGCAGATACACCTGCCAGATGTGAAATTGGCAGCACACATCATGATCTGAAGTCCAGCCATCTGTACAATTCAGCTCATAGTTTCTCCACATAAGTCCTTTTCACAAACAGAATCGTTTAATGATGCAAACAAAAAGAAATACTATGGCTTGGCTCTGGACATAACCAAAGCGTGCTAATGTATTTAGCTGAAGTTTGCATAATTACTTGTGGTTGACGTTGAACATATCCTTCAGTCATTATCCATACTTAAACCACAGCACTATGCTTTTGGCTAATTTGCTGCCAACTGCCAAGGAGATCCCAAAATGTCTGGCACAGCCCTAAGCCTCACCCAAAAGGGAAGTGGTCTGGACCAATCACCACTTAGAATGTCAGAACTACTGATTGGTGCTCTGCTGCTATCTGTTTACTTCACAAGAGCTTCATGCATTTCCTGATTACCAAAGCCAGTGTCACTGATTCTTTCAGGTTATAGCCCAGTATCCATAATACTGTGCTTTTCACACAGAAATTACTAATTAGATAAATTACTTACCTAGGAGGCAGTGCTACATGAAAAAATGACTGAACGCTACCATTTTGACTGACATTGTCCGAAAAGAAAGCCATGAGTGAAACCCATCGGGTACCATACGTTTGGTACTTTCCCTTTTCCATTGACTTCCACTCGAGTACCAGTACCAATAAGTACCAAACCAGCTAGATATAGACAATGTGATTAAGGTTAAAGGTCAAAATAAATAGCAATACTGCCAGATGCTACATTCATCTGTTTATCTGCATGGCTTCTATAATAATCACATTTATAAATACAATAACAAGGCTTGGACATTCGGTATGGACAGACTGACAGGGAGTCAGGCAGGATTGGAGCACAAAATGCACCAGCTGAATTGCTGCTTTTCATAACCACGGAAACCATCTTGCAAATAACCTCACCTGAGACACTTTCGAGGGCCCCACCTGCAGGTTCGGTTACCCACAGAGCTACCCCCCTCCCTTCCTGTGAGCAAACACCCACCTCTGGCTCATGATTCCATTAGGAACCCTTAAAGGATTGGCTTACCGTCCAGAATCAGTATCTTACTAAAAGAATACATTTGTCTTACTAATAAATAGTGCCGCCGCCCAGGAGAGAATATTGCTCCACAATCAATTTTTTTCTGTCTGAACATCAGAAGCTTACCATCCATCCATGTTCTGTATCCTATTCTGGAGGTTCTGGCAACAACCCAGGTTAGAGCACCAACCCATCACAGGGCACACACACACACACACACACACACTATTCACACTTCTGGGCAATTTGGTAACTCTATTTAACCTAATGTTTTGTGTACTCTGGGGGAAAACCAGACTAGGTGGAGGAAACCCCACAGTGGGGGGAGGGGGGGAGGCAAACTCCACAATAGCGGGGGGACAGGCTAGTTTCCACACAGAGATTTGAACCCAGGTCACAGAGGTGTGAGGCAACAATGTGAGCTACTGTGCCATTGAGCTACTGCAGATAGGATATCAGCGATAATGAAGAACAGTGTCACAAAACATAGCAGCTTCTGAAGTATAATTAACAACATGAATGGGTTATGTGCACATGCAGGAGGGGGGGGCTGGGGGTGCCTGAGCACCTGCCCATTTTGCCTGAATAACTTCATGTGAATTTGTGCATAAGCTTTAAAGGTTCCGGATGCCCCTTTGTAACCTGTCCCTGAAAAAGCTTCTGCACTGCCCTGGTATATCTGTGTATAAGGCGGGACTAAAACCATCAAAAAATAGCGTTTCTGGTGTCTTACACGAAAAGATTTTACCTTTCACACTTGAAGCCAGGCTCTGTTAGGTGTTGCAGACCTGCCAACTTCCACCCCAATTCCAGACTTCCAGAAAAAAGCTGACTTCTAGGTTCAGGTGTCACAGTGCTGGCAGGAGTAAAAACTCTGCATGTCAGGGGAAGTTATCAGCTGCCAGTCGAGTCACACACTCAGGACTGGTGACACTCACACTTTTCACGGGCACACCCGTGACATACCTCCCCTCGCCCAGCGGGTGAGACCAAAGGCAAGGCAGCGTTATCTGGTCCTGGTAAGCTAGCCTGACCCGCCTCACATCGCCACACAGCATGTACTGTGCTAACACACTCATTAGCTTCCCTTTATTCCTCTGAAACACAACTTCAGCTGCTTGCATTTTGGCACCACGTGGCTTATTAAAGCCATTTTTAATAGAAAGGTTTTTAGTAAGTGGGGTGAGACAAGAAACATTCTACAACTTCTTTTTGTGTAAATTGATATCGATGAGCAGGTCCTTATACTGTAAATCGCCACCAATTTCACCCATTTGTAAGCAGTCTCTAAACAAAATTACTGAAAAATAAATGATCGAAATATTGGTTTGACACAGTTTCTGCTTTATGCATGCTCTTTGTTTCTGAAAAACACAGCGTTTATTGGTTTAAGTATTGTAGAAACCCCCTCTAAAAGAGTTTCACCAGCTCCGTCTGATATAACGGTCTGAATCCTTTCTACAAATCCGGACCAAGATTTTGTTTCAGCCAACCACTTGAGTATAAAGAGTCACAGACACAGAGTAACTCAACTGGTTGGTTGAAACAAAATCGTGGTCTGGATTTGTACTCTCTGGACCTGAAATCTCCACTTCTGCATGCATCCCCTTGTAAGGAACTTTCCTCCCATTCCTTGAGTAAGACACAAGTTAACAAACCCAAATATTATGCGAGGAACAACTGCATATGCGACTGTCCCCCTTCAGAGAGCAGCTGCACCTTTAGGGTTTCACAAGTATACCTCACTACCTCCACAAGAGTTTTTTGACAGCTGCACAGCCTGAGGTCCTGGTGGCCCACTGCAGAGGGCTGTTACAAGAGACCCGTGTTTCTCCTTATAGGTTTCAGGGCTACAAATATGCTTCATATAATGAAGGAAATCAGTATGTATTGTGGTGCCCAATTACAGTGCAAGCACACATGGCACTGTACAGTACAACTGCAGACCGCAACAACTCCACAATCTGGCAAGATGTTACTGAAAGGCTACACAATACTCCATTAGGAGCAAAAGTTCCCTGCAGACTGCACTAACGCCTAAATAAAACACCGCAACATCACCACAACAAAGTCAACAAGTCAGTTTCAATACAGATTACAAGACATTTGTGTCTCATTTTCAGTCTGAAACTGAAATATCTTAAATCTAGAAAAACCACTCTGTTTTCACATTGCAATGTGATATGAGAAGGTATAGGAAAGGATTGTGAATTTTTGGTCAGGGTTATTGCACTACAAAATCCTGGGTTTTTGTGGAGCATCAGTATAGGAGGACAAATAATTGGCTATAAGATGTGTCATTAGCAATAATATCAAGCGATACAAGAATTTAGCTGGAGGGGAAACTTCCTTAAATACTAGTGAACCTTTTGCACCATAAATGCCCACAGTGAGACAGTGTCTCACTTGGTCCATACACGTGACCTAGTTTTAAACGAAGGATTTCTTTTAACTTCCATAGGATTGACTCGTGTAAGTAGGACTTTCTCCTTTTCCTACTGTACTCACTCTGCCCTAATTGGCTCTGTGCTCTACTGGCTCTTGGGTGCAGGTTTGAGCGACCAGTGACAAAGGAGAAGATGAGAATCGTGTGCAGAGCTATTTTATCTGGCCGGTCTTTTTCACGTGTGACCAAGAAACAAGGTTTCGTTCACACCGAAAGAAAAATCCCAAATGACTCAAGAAGAAATGGATTCCTTTCGGATGATATGGCAGCCAAACCTGTTAATTAGTTGCAGGCCCAAGCAGGACACGATAATGCCCACAATCTCACCCCCATTGAGTGTTGTTCCCTTCTACCCCAAACCAGATGCTTCCTCAAATAAACACCGACAACATGCCTCACAGATGCTTTTCTGCTCTTTAACGAACTGTGTTGATCATGCTGCCTTCACACATTCATGAAGAGGAAACAAACGTCAACCAAGGATTATTATGTAACTGTACTCACTGTCACTACAGCTTCTGATGCAAATGTTAAATGGTGGCGTGTATCGGTCCCCTTTTGGTTCACATCCCTAAAAACAGCGGACTGCGAGTCACAGAGACTGGAAGAGGCAACAGAGCTGTCAATCAGCAATCCGCACTGCCAAGGTCCACCGAGAGTCTGGCCAACAATTACATAAGCGGACATAGCTCTGCCATGGTGCTCACTTTTAACTACTGACCACCCCAGCCACTGTTTTCCGGTCACTAACATGCTTTTATAATAACGCAGATAAATGACCACGGACTGTCAGACAGCGCTAAGCACATGCTCACCTTATATTGATTGCTCTGTGTTCCTGCTGTGACACCAGGACAAATACCAGGTACAAACATGACTCCCACTGGACTGGAACCTCTTCAAGGGGGTCAGTTCAGTCTTACTTCTCACAAAATGATCACACCACAGCACAGACTAGTACTCAGACACATACACCACTAGAACACTATGCACACTAATGCAATAGTTCATGAGAGGTTATTTAGTAAAAAGGTGGTAATTCTGAAATATGTTGGAACTTTTCATAGTATATTATTGGATAGTATGCATGAATCAGACTTAATGTCTTTCAAAAGAAAATGGTATACACAGAAGTGATTTAATAATACAGATTACAGGGAGGTAGATTATACATAACATTATAATCCATCAATCCATCCATCTTCCCCAGTGATTTATCCAATGTTGTGGTGAGTATAGTAATCATTATAGTTATCATTTTATAATTAAAGGCTTTCGATATTTTAAAGTACTTATCAATATGTTCATCAAATGGAGTTCTTCAGGGTGTATTCATAAAGAAGACCGTTCATCTAAGTTTCTTAGGGCTATGACAAGCAAAACACACGCCACAAATGAAAATAGCACAAGCCTATCCAACAAGCAGCTTCTAAAATACTTAGGCACCATAAATATTGCAATTCAAAGCACTAACAAAGTACTTTTAATTAAGGCCACCGTGGGTTCTGCGCCACATTATTCCACAACCTCTATCTCAGAGGCCTGTGTTTAGCAACAGCCTTTCTCACTTCTCCCAGCGATGGACATCTCCATTAAAGGTCTCATCAATCAGACGGCCCCCCACCAGGACAGGCCAAAGAAATGCCAGCATCCCATTGTCCTCAATATTTGGTTGTGTCCTTGGTGGTTTTAAATTGAAAACCGGACCCCCAAACATGTACTTGTTTCTATAAACAAAGTTCATTCCTTCCAGACCAGTTCATTAGGCTATAACCCCTTTCACTGGGTACTGTATTCATAACAATCTGACAACAAAAGCTCACCCTTGCCTGAATGGTGTAAAGAACACAATCTAATCACATAAGCATTAATGCTAGATCTTTGCTTCATAACTACATTAAGTTCATAACATATATATATGTATATATATATATATGAAAAAACTTCCTGTTCACTGTCTGCTGTGATTCCTCTTTGCTGTTGGTACTGTACCTGCCTTATCTCTCACATACAGTAGTTCTACATCGACTCCTCACACACAGACACACAAACAGTCTTGCACCATCTTACCATTCAGCTTGCTCCAGTTCCAGCAGAGACTGGGTCTTCTCTGAGTTACAGTGCAAACACCACATCTCATCTGCCGATCGTAAAAAGGAGCATCCCGACCACCATCACAGCAGGCCTCGAGCTGCGGCTCACAGGAGAGGCTCTGGAAAGAGGCTGTGGCTCTCGCCTCGTCCTCGTCCGCAACTCCCGCTCTGCTGGGCTCTCCGAACTGCAAGCAGCCAGGGAGGAGGGCTAAGGGGCGGGAGCAGCGGGACGGGGGTGTGGGAGCTGGCGCTGGACTGTAAGGGGGAGGGAAATCCCCCAGGCACAACGTCAGCCGCATCACATCCAGAATAATAATGAGCTTTAGTGGACATACCAGGGTGGAGAACCCGTGGCCAGCCTGAGAGGACAGGAAGGCAATCAGAGACACACGCAAGGGCAACCAGGAAGCGGGGAAGGCAATCAGAGACACACGCAAGGGCAACCAGGAAGCGGGGATCCGTCTCTTTGCAGTGGCCCTTACAGGGCACAGATCGCTTCTCTCAGTAAACTCATCACGCAGCGCACATCCAGCTTTTTAATCCCTCTTTGGGATTTAAAACTAAATTGCGGTTTCCAAGGCTAACACCTGTCAGTCAGACAGCATGAAGCGCCCTTTGGCGTTTTATCGTACTGCTAGGATATATAACATATAAAACATATGCATGACATAAATACAAATACTTAAAGCAAAAATATTAAAGGTTAAAAGCTGTTACCATGGTGAAAAAACAATAAACATAACACTGGACTGCCTGGGACGATCAGATTAAACACTCAGACTAAATTAAGTGATTCCCACTCACTTTACTTATGCAATGAGTATGAAATGGGTAATGCCCATGTACCCATAACAACCTTTTCTCCCTGTAAGAGTGGCTTTCTGTTGACCACAACTTATGAAGCACATTGCCCAAGGAGCTGACTGTCTCCCCTGAGCTTTTAAAGGTGGGGAGACTGAGCAGACACATAATTACCCCAGATACAGCAAAGATCTTGCCTGACTGCCCCAGAGACAAGGGGCTATCTATGCCGAAAGAGGGCTAGCAAAGGAAATGGCGAAAACAACTCCCAGATGGTGAGCATTTAACAAGACAACAGCGCCATGAAGGTGGTTAGGTCCTCTAATGGGGAACTTGGGTCTTTTCCCCAAGGAGATAACAATTAGCTTGCTTCCTCTGTGCCTTTTCATCTCGGACATCAAACGGGCAGACAGACAGTCGCGTGTCACTAGGTGGCCTCTTGTGCAGGTTTGGCCACAGGAACAACCCTCACCCTGAGCTTGTGACCCTAACCAGTTATTTTTTGCTGCTGAAGCCTTTCCAGCTGCTGCTGGTCTTTCTCCACCTCTGCCTCTGTGCTCGCTAAGCCGTCACCTGCTCTGTACCTCCTTTTAGCTCTATGCGCTGACTGACGGGACCAGCTTCTCACAAGGGGCGGCAAAAAATAGCCCCAAGCTTGGTCCCTTCAGCCGGAACAGTCACTGCTTCACAGCAGGGTGGCTTGGGGGGAAAATGGCTGGCAAAGGTGCTTGATAGCAGGAGGAAACCGGAGGACTGAGATCAACCAAACATATCAATGAAAACACTCTTATCCTGCTGAAGAATGTATTGACATGAGTACTCCGTGCAGAAAGCTACTAGGCTAGTCGATCAGCCCTGCTTTGCTGCCTGATAAAGCAACTGTGAACTACAGTGCCCAGACTGGGGGGGGGGTCACTTAGCTTCCACTGTCCCTGTGGCCATAAGAACCCTGTGTCATAGTAGCTAATGGGACAGGTACAGCTGGGGAAGGCATGGCCACATCTCTTAAAACAACAGGACTCAATGGAGATGTAAAAATATACATGTCTTCTGTCTCATTAAATTAAAAGGTTATGGTTAGATAAGGTTATGCTAGATCATATTAAATTCTGTTAATATTTATGTCTAAGATCACCTCTTTTCACTTTATTAGAAGCATTCAAACAGTGCACCATGCACTCTCATGTCGACCTGGTTACTGAGGTTTACAGTTATAGGGTTTTGATATTTTCCATTTTATTTTACGGTTTTAAAGATGTCATAATAATGGCAAATAGTCCGGCCTCACATAGATTTCTGCTGTAAGAGCTTCGGATGAAATACACTGCTTGATTGCAGCTGGAGAAAAAAAGGAAAGGAGCGACGAAACCAATTTGCATGCAGTTATGCCAACACAGTCTAAGAAGAGGTCCTTTAGATGCTGGTACTCGCAGAACAAGTAATGACACAAAGCAGTAACTATGAGATTGCAATAGTCACTATCCATCTATCCATGATATGGTGTTATTTGCAGAACATGACCTGTGCAAAATGCTGCTTTGCGAGAATGACTCCTCTTCCTCAGTCCATGAATTGCTATAGAAATAAAGAGGGACTCACTCTGTGTTGTGTCTCCTCACAGAACCTCGAGTTCGCCTGCCTGGTTTAAATCCATCCCCACACACTGACTGCTTCCTCAATGTGATGATGTGGCCCTGCCTACTTAGTGATGTCATAACTGGGAAGAGCTTCTCTCGTAATGATGTCACAAGCATCACAGTTGGGAATTATGTTCACTTGGGTCTTCCCTGAAAGATTGAGGACCATCACAACCCCAGAGCTCCTAGTGACTGGCTGTCAGATAATTTAGTAGCGCAAACACGTCTTTTTCTCCACATTTTTCTCCTCTCTGACACACAGTTTCATTTGTCAGCCTCAAATGTTTGCATTGAAATTTAATATTATTTTCACAAGATATTTCATTTTCAACTTATACTGAAATCATCTTCATGCTTGAACAAAGGTAATCGAACAACGATAAGAGAAGAGGCTGGACACCAAGTAGTCACCTCATTTGCAGAATGATTTTGCCTCAGAGGAAAATGAATGAAGAAGGAGTCGCAGCAATGGAGCCTGGACGTCTTTTTATACAAACCAGCAATGCTGTTCCTTCCACCCCACTGGGCTCCTCCGCAAGCTGAGTAAACGAGCACATCATGATGTCACGCCACATTCCACAGCTCTGCTTTGGTTGGAAACTGACGGATGGAGCGTTTACGACGAAGGCCGTCCGAAGTGGAAAATAAAAGGCTAAGGTCTGGGGCGTGGGGTCTGGAAGTCATTACAGCAGTGAAGTCACTGTTTTTGTATAATGGTATTTCAGATGTTATCCTTAAGAGCTACAGTAAAATGTCTACTATTTCAGCAGACACAGGAATTCAGGCTGTTTGGTTTTACAATAAAGAACCAGTTAAAATCTTTTGATAAATGTTTGTCTTAATTTAAGGGAAAGTATTTTATATTTTTCACAGTTCAGAGAGGAAACTAAAAATAATCCTTTTATAAAACCTTTGTACACTACACACACATACACACGATTTTCTCATTGCACTGTGCTCTGTTCCATAAGAAGTGTGACCACAAAGATGCCAAGCTTAGCTATTTTTATAATTTAATTTAAAACTCTGCAAATGTAAAACGAACAGCAGTGTTTCTGCACAAAGTCCCTGTAGCCTCTGGATCCTTTTTCTCGTTGAGGCGACTCAAACAAATACAGAACAGGCCTTTTATTTTTCTGTCAGAACTATGTTCCACAATTACTTTGAATTCTCATTACATTAACAGTGCAAAATGAGTTTAGTTAAAACCAGCACCCAATTCAATTAAGCTTTCATAAAATAATGCTGCAGACTGTCACATCTATTATTAACATATCTGTTGAATGAGGTTTTACATGTCTGTCTATAGTAAAAAAAAAACACAAGTATAATGGTCAAGGAATTTAATTAGTAATCACACGAGGTACACAAATTAAACTCAATTTGCTAATAAGGTACACAAATTAAACTTACTGCTACTAAGCTGCAAAGACCCAGATAGTGGAGCCTCAATCAGGAATGTATAAAAGTGACTTTATCTTTGGGCTTTGAAACAGGGTAAGTGGTTTGTGAAGGGCTGGGGTGACAAAGGACCTACATCAGAATGCCGTACCTCGACCAGGCAGCCATTTCCACTTAGTGCTTTACAAGTAACTCCGGGGGAAATATGTACAGTGAGTGGGTTATAGAGCATAGAAATATATAAGCCCTATTTCTAAAATAGCATAGCATCTTATTTTAACATAACACTAATGGTCACCCTGCACATCTATCTGGTGACTCAGTGAGAAATGCAATGCGGGGAGACTGTGTGGTGATTGGCTGAAAGGGCCATACTGCTGCAGCCAGTAATCTTTGTTACGCATGATCCTCGCAGAGCTAGAGCAAGGACATTTTTGTTATTATCACTGAAAATAGCTCAGCCCAGTATTTATTTGAAACCATTCATGATGGACTGTAGGTGTTTCTATACAAACAACTGGAAGTTAATCAATAAGTTAAAATATGCAACAAATATAGTTCTGTATGTTTTTTCCAATCTTAGGACACCATTCCTAGTCCCATTTGTATATAACTTATTATATACAGATGTTGATGTAATTATATGCCCATTGATAAAGTAACATGTAAGGCATTTCTAACATCACTTATCGTTGCTTCATAGAAAAGACAAACAAACAAGAACGGGATCTTAGCTGTCCTTGGAGAACAAGGCTGTTATTGTACTGACCTACAAAGTTCACTGCTCCTTAATACACAGACACACGCATGTTTAAACACTGAAGCAGAGAAACATTCATATACACCCGCCATGCTATGCAACCTTGTAGACAAAAATGACTACTACGTCTACAAATGTCCAAAGCACCTTTACTTCTGAGAAAATAAACAATGGATATATTATATATCACACATGTCTAGTTATTTCTCATGAACATCTAGTTTTGCCTGATTGCTACAATATTCTACAGACTTTAATGGGCAGCCCTGTCTCAGGTTGATCCTCACAGATTTTTCCAACATTCAGCCCAAATCATGGAATTGTCCATTTGGTCAAATGGAAAAGACTGAAGAGCCTTTGTCCCATGGTAGTGGCCATCATTATCTACACCCTGTGAGCAGGTTGATCTGAATGTTTGTGAATCACAACCATCTCCATTGCAGAACTGTAACATCCAGTCCCATTTCAGCAGGTGGACAGACACTAAAATGGTTTCATAAGGATTTGATTACAGCTGTCCCGCTTCTGTCGGACAGTGAAGCAGCTGAGGCATGTATGGGTTTTCGACATCCACCCTCCTGTTGCCAAGCGACTGCTTCGACAGGAAGATGACAACAAATCATCAAAATTTATTAAGCCAGCAAGAAGCCAATGTGTAGGTCATGGCACACCAAGTCCTAACTGTGATGGGTAAAGATCTACTGTTCCCAGTTACTATATTTTGCTGGCACCATTAAAACTTTGAGAACGTGCTTCTTCGGAATGCTTCCAGTTAAGATGGGACAGAAAATGGCAAGAGAAGCCACCTTAAAACCACTACCAACAACAGAAAGTAAAATGTGATTCCAGCAGAAGAAAAAAAGCAGTTATACCTTAAAGGTGTATTAAAATAACAAACCATTTCTCGTATCATTCTAAATTGATAAAGTCATTATTAAAGTTCATATATGAATGTGGCAAGTATCATAAAAAAGAGCATCAAAGTGTTCTTTACCGTGATTCACTGTGGCTGGAGAAATATTTTTGTCTAAAAAAATTACATCCTAATTAATTTTTTTTTTAATATTTGTTCGGGAAATACTAGATAAAAGTTACTGAAATTATTACTTTTTTCCAATTAATATATAAAAAAGAAGTTCTCCATTGAAAAATGCCTGTGGGCATCACCCAGAAATGAGTGTAACGCTGTATATCTTTGCTCGGAGAGTTCCTGTCATTGGCCACTCAGAGTTTGCCCTCACGAACCACAAAGGGTCACAGCCTGACAGTGACTGCGGGGAATATAAATAAACATGGGAAAGAACAGGCTTCATGCTCAGTGGGCATGACACTGCGGCCTGCATCTCCCCCAGTGCTTTGGGGGGGGGTATGCTGCCATCTGTCTGTTACAAACAGCACTGCAAAAATTCAGTGAACAAACTGGCAGGGGGCTGGCGGCACCAGAAGGGCCATAAGTGGGCTTGTAGAGGGTGATATGTGTCAGTACTCAGTGCAAAACAAACAGATCTGTGGCTGCAGTAAAAAGCAATTAGTGGGTCAAGGGTCATTCTATCATCTGATGTTCAGTTTCTTTTAAAGGCTTAAAATTTGATTATCATATAGCATTAGTCTACGCGTCTCCTCTTTCACTCAGAGGTTCTGCTTTACACAAGCCCCTGAGGGTCCAAAAAGCACAATTTTATGGTAGTTTGTGTAGAAATGGGGGATTAAAGATCCAGGTTTTGAGGCATTGTGTAACTCTGCAGTCTATAGAGTCCAAGACCTGACCCTTGTCACTTACAGGCTAACAGCTGTTCAGCTACTGAGCAGGACACAGCTGAAGCACTGTTTTGAGACTCACATGAAGGCAATTACTCAGCATATAGTTGAAAGCCCAACAAGCAATGCTTAAGAAAAAGATGCACACCAGGAATACTAGGAAATTTAAACTGTATTCGTCTTTCGAATTCACTGGTTATTTACCCCACGTTGCCCTGTCCAGCCTTAGGGAGCCATTAGTGTAAGTACTTCCGCACTGGGCAGGTCAGGCAGCACTCTGGCCTCCCTTAGGGGGTCAGCATTCACAAGCGCAAAGTGAAGTCTAGTTTATGACATCCAGGGGTGAACTCACATGATCAGACGGCCACATCACTCAGTATCCAAGCACTGGAAAGAATTATTATACTGCAAAGGTGTCATTAAACATTCATACAGCATAATACACATGGCTATAATGTGTTATTCCTTTTTATAAATATTAATAGCCATGTTTATAATGCTTTATACATGCATTAAATGTGTTATGAATGTTTTCTTAGATTCTTATGGACATGGTATTCATAGAAAGTGTTACCAAAATTTCTTCGTAATTGTTTCTTTTAAATTGGTCTATTACAATGGTTTATCACTTTTTACATTTCATATATATTCTGGAACATCTCCAGTTGTTGGGCTTCGTTCAATGGCAGCTGTCTGCACTCCGCATTGGTAAAGCTGGGCTCTGAGAACCACAGTGGTTCATTCCCCATGCATACGCTTGAAATAGTGACACTGCTCCAATTTGTCGAAACAAAGCTGGATCACGAGGCGAAATCTGCCACCAAGCACATTGGCTCCCATTTACATCTCCCTCACGCTCCTGGCAGAATAAGCCTGTATGAAGTCTGCCCCAGGAGAGGCAGCCAATCACGTTCCAAAGATCTCTAGAGTTACTTCAGTGAGATGGTGGCTCATTACTCTCCTGTAACATCTAGTCCTGTTGCTGGTTGTAATGCCGGTGTCGAGACACTGGGTTTATTAACATCAGCCGGAAACTCTCAGCCCTGTCTCCTAACATGGGCAAGGACAATATTTGTTTTAATACTGTGAACAAAGGTGCAATTTTAGCAAGGCCGTAGGTTTGGTTCCCCTAAACACACCCAAACACACTGGTACCCAAATCTACACCCTTAATTTTAGGTCCAGGTTCACATATCTTTCACATAGGATGATGGACACTGGGGTCAATCTAAAGCACCAACCCAAGGGTCGTGACCCAAATTCGTATAAATAAATATGTTTAGTGAACATTCAAGCAATACAAGAAGCCAAACCACAGATGCTTAATTTAAAATTCACTGGCACATCCAATCAGATCTGTGCGATAGGCATTGATTAGAGTAAATTGTAGAGTGCACTGCATGCTTGATCATGGAGTTAATTTAAACCTATACTTGATATACGATCACGCATGAGCTGGCATGGTAAAAAAAGGGTGAGAACTGCTGATTCCAAGGGCTTCTGTGTTAAACAGCTGCAGCTATAGCATCATGCGGAAAACAGAACCTTAGGCTGATACAAATCACGCTAAACATATACCTTTATAATTATGATATTGTTTCATTTGATCATTCTCACAGTTAATGTGTTTATTCTGCAAGAAACCACAGAATAGCTTTCTAAGTAACACCAGAAATTACATAATTGCATGGATCTGATTGCTGTATATATCAGAAAACAAGACAACAACCATGCAAAGTATGCAACATAAAACACAACAGTTTACTTGAACTGTGTCTTTTCTCCCAATGAAAAGCTGAACAGTTACTGGACAATTTTGTCCACGGCTGGCTTGCTAACATCTTTTTCCAAAATCGAAGTTTAGCCATACAGATACAGGCAGCTCTCGATTTATGTAAACGTGGACTTAAAAAATATCCAAGTTTACGGAAGCACTAGCACAAAATGACAACATACGCAATGCACAAGCTGTCAGATGTGTTTTTTGCTATACAGTATCTTGAATGGTGTGGTAGGGGTTAATCCAATTTACGTAAATCCTGACATATGTAAGAATTTGTGTGACAAATTACTTATATATTTTGAGAACTGTCTGTACATTTATGCCCAAAACAGCCATCGAGGCACCTTGTCATCCAAACAACCTCTATTGCAAAGTGGAGAATTGACAAGTTGAAATAAATACCAAACGAGTGTAATTTATCAGTAAAACAGCTTTATTTAAGCATTTATTGCTACGTTGGAGCTCCAGACCAATTATTTATCCTAAACTCACAGCTGTGTATAAAAGTCCCATTTAACAAGTATTATGCTGTAGCTATGCTCATTAAACTTGATTTTGACTAATTAGACTCTATAAATCAAATGAAAAAAACTACTTTTTTCCCCATGTTTTTACATGTACATGAGATTATGCCAAACATTTTGTTTGATGATTGATGACTCATTATTTCTCCTGGAAAAGTATATTGATTACAAACAATGTTGCAAACAGCTTTAAGTGCTTTGATAAACCCAGACATGGTCTCTGGGAAGGATGGCATGAAACAGTCATCGGGAAATTCTTCCCAGTGTGTGCTGTCAAAACACTGAAGAGTGCTTCAAACTTGAATCACATCCAGAAATACTAAACAAGGCCTTAAACTGATATTATTATGGATCACTGGTGATTTCTGAAACAGAACCCAATCATCTAAGCCCTAGGCAGAGTCACGTATTTTGATTATTAAGGGTCTTTGAAATTGTATGTTATTCCTCAGTGAAAAACAAAAAACTAAGGAGTAAAGCTGCCTGAGATGTCATTTCAGCTTGTGTACCACAGAATTTATTTAATCAATTTAGACTGCATTTCAGGGATGAACAAACACCGTTTAGCATAGCAGGCCTGTGTATCTGGACTATTATCTGACATGGATCTCTGAGGCCAAAGAGTCACCCCCCCCAGCGAAGATTACAGCTGGCCCTACAGAGGCTCATCTCCTTTCAACGGCTCAAATCTGGGCCCTGCTCTGAACATCCAGGTGGGTCACACATTCCTGTATTTGTCAAAGGAAATTCTGCCCCTGAGTCTGGTTCCGAGAGGCTGGGGGTTCGGGAAGCAGATGGCATAGAGGTGCCAGGGATTCATTATCATTTATTCATTTTATTTAGCAGACACTTCTGTCCGAAGTGCAGTACAAGTGAGGCGAATAGCACATTACAAACATCTTTCCATCCATCCACCTTCAATGAACTCACACTTTAAATTATTTAAATTATCTGATCCCATCCCATTAAACAATATGTGTAAGACACATCCTGGACAAGACACCAGTTCATCATAAAGCTTGCTCATACACATATGCGTTCACAAAAAGTTAAACACTACCACTGAATCTGAGTCCCTAACCCAGACAAACTGCATGTCTTTAGTCTGTGGCAAGAAGACGCCTAGAGTAAACTTGGGCAGCTCTTCACAGACTCAGACAGAGCTTTGTAACTCAAAACCCAAGGAGTGTGAAGTATGAAGTCTACAGACCGAAGCAGTATGCAGAGAGAGGTTCCTGTTCATAAGCAGTGTCGGGCCAGACAGCTGTTCTGGATGGGTCTGTAAGTGCTGAGTGCACATACGCTCCACAGCGCGGAGACAGGGAACATTCCATCACTGCCGCGTGCTTCCAGTAATGTGTGGGCGGAATGCCAGTCAGCAAAATATCAGGATTTATATCACTTTGGGAAACGGGAGGTCAGTAGAAGGAAAGAAAAACAACTGTTTTTCAGAGGCACAAAAGAAAAAAAAAACATGGATATTAAGGGGTAACAGGAAACAGGCTTTTCAAATCATAGTACTGGCAGTTTTGTTCTCCGGAAGGGATGTTCCGAAGGTTCTCAGCAAAAATGTGGCTGATAAGCCGAGAGTGACAGATAACATCTAACTGTCAGAGATCATTTTATACTGAATGGGTACTATTTAAAACAATAAAAACACCTAAAATATTAAACTTGGTATTTAGCCAAGCACAGGAAATTCCATTTATTAAAGTGTATTCCTACATCGTTCAGGAAGTGACTCTTAGGGCAGTGAGCAGTCTGCCCTGTCTGCTTACCATAGTGAAATTAAAATGGTAAATTCCAATTGCTGAACCTTGTTTGACTAGAGCTACAATCAGTTCCATGGTCATCTCCAGCCCAGACAGGTACCTCCTCTGTCTAAATTTTTGCACTATGACCAACAAGAACAGTCTTTCAATCTCTTGATGGCTCCACGTATCATATATCTGAAGTTGACATTTAAATATACTTTGACTTTATCCTTATTTTTAGTCAAGGTATGGAAATCTGGAATAGAGGCAACTATCTTGCTGTTCTAAAATTTAACAAAACAACTGTGTCTACAGGCAGTATCAGAAATTTGAAATCTTTACTAAATGGGCATCTGTCTTTATTTCAAATATTCTACATCGCATCTTTTCAGAAAAAAGATGCATTCCAACTGCCAGTTCCATTTAATGTCACTGTGTGTTCTCAGGCTACATTGACGTGAATCAATATATACAGTAAGCACTGGAAAAGCAGTTACAGAAACAGGCTTAAACAACACACAATATAATTGCTGATATGCATGCTGTTGTGGAAGTCGATCTTTTACTTTAGCACAGACTGAGAATGAGTTTTTCAGAGTCACAGAGCATGGGGGGGAAAGGGTGTGACATTCCCCGTGACTCACCCAGTCACCAGTCGTCCCGGCGACAGTTAGCTCTTTGCACATTTGGCCGGCCTGAACTTCGCTGCCATCCCATCCCACACGTGAGCGCACAAAGACGGCAGCTCTGCTCGTCCGCTCGAATTCCGAACAAGCCAGAGAAGGTCAGCCTACTTCCCACACGCAGAACAAGGAAAATGCCCAATGTACTCAATAGAGAGAAGGCAGCAGCTTCCAGAAGAGGAAAACAAAGACTCAGACATAATAAGTCCCCCAGCACAGGCAACCCATAATGCCTCTTATTTAAATCCTCCCACTGCGGTCACATGACCACAGCCCATACTTAAGGCTTACTGCAGTATTGATTAAACAGTCCTTATCCCCTGCGAGCTGAATTGAGCAGCAATAATTACTCATTGTATACAACTTGAAATTGAGGCCAAACTCTTTCCAAATATCCCTATAGACATGCGTGAGGCGCTGATCAGGCTCGCTGGCCATGACCGGCAGTGTGCTGTTCAGAGATCTGTGGGGAACGAGCATTAAGAATGAGGTGGAAGTGGCTGTTCACCCATCTGTTTTACAGAGTAACTCGATGCAGTAACATTGATTTAAAGTGGGGTTATGGTAGTGGGGAATATCACAGCTTTTAACATATGCTAGTTGATTGCTCATTGCAGCAAGTCACAGATGGAATTATTTAAATCCTGAAGGAATCGTAATTTGTACTTTACATGCCATTGGGGAGCACCCACACCAGCACACCCCCCAACGAAAACCAGCCACCCCTTACAGGTACTGTTTTCTCTAGCTGTCCGACCAAAATGTGGCAGTCGTGTACCGGGAGACCACTGGAACCCACTAAACAAACACCCAAAACAGATGAGACGCTGTGCCTCAAGAACCGCTGGAAAGAATGCGTTTAGGGCACAGATTCCCTTGGCAGGCAGCAGGGAACAGGAGTAAGAACGCCAAAGCCATAGGCCGCAGAGCTGGCAGAAAAGCACTGGATATTAGGTGTCTGGCTAACATCATTCACTAACGTTTCACAGACGTGCCTTCATTTTGGGTAGAAATACACTTATTCTGAATAATGAATTTTACTATATTACAATAGCATGTGGAATTCATAAGTCTGGTTTATGGTTTTTCCAGTCTAGTCTTTTTAATACTAACTATATTCCTAGTGATTGACTACTGAGACTTAGCCATTAAAGCGGAGGCCTAATCGTCAGGAGGGTACAATTCACGTGAACCTGCTTTTGGGGCAGATAGCTATAAAGTCAGCATGTCTGTGACAGTACACATACCAAGGCAGGCCGCCGTTTCCCGTGAAGAAAACCTGGGATCCCAGATATTTCTTTCCTCTCCTTACTGGAAGATTTGTGGTCTAAACTCAGGAACAGTGATCAATGTGGAGCAGGTCAGGGCACAGAGGAATGAGTCCGAAGGGAAGGAAGACGAAATGGTACCAACTCTCACAGCCATTGCAGACATTTTCCAGACGATGACTCTGACTACTGAAAGACCCAAAGCAAGTGGTGAATATAATTCACTGCTGAGTTTGACAGTTTAACTGCAGAGATGCTGAGTTCGGTTGATTCCAGAGATGCATCCTGTTCTGGTTTTGTCATGACAAAAAAAGCAAGTTTAGGAAACAGTTACTCTGAACTGTATCTCATACTAGTGACTCACTACCCTCTTCCTTCCCTCTGAGTCCATGTCAGCCTCGATTACACTCTTCATTAAAAAATGGCAGGATACAAAGTCTCTCCTTTCTGTCTTGTTGCTTTAGTACATAGAGATGTACCAGTCACTCTACTACTGCTAGTGCCACTGCTGTCAGCCCTTCATGGTAACCCCAGGGCCAAAATTATAGGGTGTGCGTTTCAGACAGCTGAAACTCATTCAGCATGCCAAAAACCCAGAAAGGACAGGAGTGGTGTCTGAAAGAGTAACATCCCCTGAACACAGTAAGCCTACGTTAAGTATTTCCCTCGCCAAGAAGTGCAAAGCCAATTAAGTCCCCTACTGTTACTGCGACATATCGAACGCTGCCACTCCAGCTATAGGACTTGGATGCTACTCTGAGTGTAAACTGAAGTAGGGATTGATACAGCGAGGTAATTGTGCAATTCAGTCAACAGTGGAGCATGCTGAATTTGAAAGGCATCTTCGGGTGCCCTGGATTTAACAAAGTGGGCCCATTCACATATATGGTACACATTAGCTTCTAAGCATATGTTCACTGCAGGTGAACTTACAGAGCACCGAAATATGTCCATTTTGCTCAACGTGGAAGTGAGTCACGAGATGCATCCGACTGAACCGCCATGCAATTCAACACCTTTCACATCGAGCAGATCAAAGCCGGGCTTTTCTTTGAAAATGACTTGTCCTGGGTCACTGATCCGTATGATGAAAAAAGACCTTGACATACTGTACGTACAAGGGATGCCATGATAAGTTTCCCTGCACCATCCACTTCACTTTTATAAGGGCGAGTAGTGGTGAGTCCCGCCAGCAGGGAAGCCATGTGACCATCGGAGCAATGCCGGATTCACTAAGGAGGCAGACCTTCCCCAACCATGCGACCCCAGCCAGCCGCCCATCGCTCAGCCCTTCCTGCTGCTTGAGGCTGTCCACATGAAAACGCTGCACCGCTACCTACCTCATCCGCTGTCCTCGATGAGCAGGGCTGGCTGGAAAGCAGAGGCTGGGCAGGTCCAGATGGAAGAGTGAGTATGAAGAACAGGAGGGAAGAGGTGGACTGGCGCGGGAAGCGTGATGTAAAAGAAAAACGTCAGGAAACTGCAGTATGTACTGATCAGCACATTTTGTGTTCTGAAACGCAGGGAGATGTGCTGCAGCTTCTGCATTCTCTCCCTACCTCTCTCTTCCTCTCCCTCTCTCTTTCTATTCTCCCTAGTCTCTCTCTCTCTTTCCCTCCCTCCCTCCAAGTGCCCCCCTCCCCCATACACATATACACACACACACTCTCCACTCAGGCCATTTGTTTGGTCTCGGCTGCTGATCCTCTGCTCTCTGAGTGACGTAGCGTCCCCACGCCTTTACAGCAGCACTGCAAGGTCACTGCTTGTTCCAGGCTTTTCTGAGGCCCACAGAGTAGTGGCAATGGCAGTGCCCAGGTCCCAGTGGTGGTGATGTGTGTTGGGGGGGGGTGCTAGTTGGGAGGAGAACCCAGAAATAGATTATTATAGGCTTCCTGGGATTTTACATATATTGAAGAGGTAAGACAAGTAGGAAAACTGCAAAATGACAGGTTTTTGAACCTAAAATACAAGATAACGTAGCCAGCACAGATATGGGTAATTTAAGGACCTAACCCTGTTCCTTTGTCCTCTTTCTGTTGGCTGGTGTTGCTATTCACTGTGATGGAGGAGAACCATCTACAACCACCATGCTTCTGACTAGGCAGGACCATCACACTTGAAATGCATGAAGTGAAGCCTGAGGTGTCTATAAACCCTGTAATTAAATTACGAAAATGTGTGTAAACAGAGCCAGGTTTAAAAAGAGAAAGCAGGTTTTTGAAGAATGCACAGATGAATTCTGACATTAATGAAGAATGTCACTGCCCTTATGTTTGGGCTTTCCGTTACATGAGGAGCGCAATTAAGTAGAACAGCATGAAGTCAAGAGATCCACTGAGGTCACATTCACTGATATTTCAGATGAAAAAACACTACTGAAAATAATCTTCTTTGAAAAAGGTAATCACCTTAGTGGTTTTTCCTGTCTATCATCTAAATAGAGCTTAAGAGAGCTTCCAGGGGCCGTGGCACTATACGCATGAATATAGCTGCGAATGTGGTCCGTTTGGCCTCTAGAAGGTCCTGCTGAAATGTGCTTCTCTTAGAGATAACAAAGGAACCCAAGTCTGAGGGTGTCTCAGACCAGGCTAATCCTATCCAACACTCAGACAATGTTTCTGCTCCTACCGGGAGCTGCGAGGGAGCAAAAATGTGGACTGCCTGGCAGGGAGCTGGAAAGGAGCAAAAACGTAGACCAGCTCCGGGTCTCTGAGGACTGGGTTGGGAAAAACTGACTTAAGACATGACATCGGAAAACTTTGCCTCTGCTCCCAAATGTTGGATACTTGAAATCTTGGACTGCGCCAGAGGAAACGGACAGTAGAAGGGGCAGACTAGCTTCTCTGGGGGCCCTAGGCTGACATGGGTAGGGGACTCCCTAAGTGAGACATTTGACCTTTTTTGGAACCTAAAGAGAAACGAGAGGGAATGAAAAATGATGGAACATCAATAATATGCTAATCAAAATGCTACCTGTAAAATTCGCCGATCAGGGGGAGGATTGATAGGCCAAATTTAAGATCAATTACATTATTATACATTATAACACTTTAACCAAAATTGTTATATAAATGTTTTGGAATGGATATTTGATTTATATGTTGTCACTAAAAAAAAAAAAGAAGTCGAGATCCATATGGGGCTGAGGCTTGTTGCCACCCCCACCCCAAATTCCAGCCCTGGACTGGGCAGTGGGTAAGAAAAGGCAGGAATACTGCAGCTATCACTGAATGGCAGCAAATGAGTGGGATTAAGGATAATGACACATCATCAGGGGCAGCAAGTGATTCAGTGAGCAGTACTTTTGCTTCACACCTCCAGCACGGGGGTGTCTGCATTGTATTCATGTGAAGCTTCTTCCTGTGTTGTGCGGATGTCATCCAGATACTCTGGTTTCCTCCTTCAGTCCAAAGACATGCAGACAGGCCCACTGACATGTTTAAATTGCTGATAGCGAGTGACCGTGCACCTACAAGGGATCCCATCTGGGGTATGCCCCCCCCCGCCTACCTGTGACATGCAGCCCCACCCCAACCATGGCCAGGATAAATGATCGTTAATAATAGAGTTTTTCTACATTCTCAGATTTTTCAACCTGAAAATCAACGACTATAGCAAGTTGTTGCCTTACAATAACAAAAAATATAGCCCATAAATCCCACAGTATAGCCCTTAATTCCCACAGTATAGCCCTTAATTCCCTGCCTGCATGGCAGTCTGTGGGGTTCACACACATGGGGGAGAATCACGGCAGACGGGAGAAACATCCAGGCACCGTTAAATGGGGAAGTAAGCAGTAAATGCCAGGCACCAGATGTAAAATGGTTATTACATATTTTTCCCACCCATAGAGGGAGCCATTACACAGCGCCTCAATTACACAGGTTACAAATGATCCATGATTTTCATAATAATCCTGAAAATGATATTTCTAGATCCCAAGGTATATTCAAAATCATATCAAGCATAATAAAATACGAAATGCCTTCATACGTCTGAGCCATTTTTAGAACATGGCTGTCAAATTCAGAACACAGCGTATTCTAGGGGAAGATGTGAAGGATATAAATATAACAGCAGTGCAAGAATGTCTGTGAACATGTGACATGTGAGCTTTGGCAGCCAGCTGTACATTACAGTGTCAGCAGCAGCTCCTCCTATGAACAGAGGCTTAAAGCAAAAGTCAGGAAAAAGAAGCCATCTTTATTCCATACCAATTCCTGGCACTTCGCTTGTGACGGTTCCAAAGCCAGCACAGATATAGAGCTTTCACAGCAACCATGTGTACAGTGCAGCCTTCCATCCCATTCTGAGGCCAAATGAGCATATCCGGTGAACAAAACCAAGGAATATTTTGTTCAATTAACTGTCGAGTGCAGATCTGCACAGAGCAGAAACAACAGGATTCAGCCTTCAGAAGATCTCTAGTTTTGAGTGCTAGCATGAGTGCATGAGTGCTGTGACAAAAATCACATTCACACTTGCACAAACATGCAAACCGAAAAATATGAAACAGATACTTTTGCAAATACTAGGGCTTATGCTGTGTTCCATTTGCCTCGGAGGTCGGAACTCGGAACTGGGAATGACGTCACACCCAAGTTAACAGTGTTCCAGTACAGCAAGTTGGAAAGCCGTTAAGCAATACCAGGGACCAGTTTCATAAAGCAGGATTTCTTGCTTAGCCGGATACCTTTGTCAGATTTAATTTACAGTTTAATGGTCTTTATCTTCTTCACTTACACTTAGCCCAGACTACCTTAAATCCAACACGTTATCCAATTAAGCAAGGTATCCTGCTTTCTGAAACAGGCCCCAGTTCTAGCCCAGTTAATTGTTAGCCATTGTTAGCAATATTAGTCACAACACATTATGTGGTATTTTGTGCATAAAAACACCGTAGCATCACGTATACTGATAGCGGTTGGACAAGACTATGTGTATGACCAATTTAAAGAGTCACAAATAGAACATAAGTGCTAATAAATAGCATAAAAGTACAGCTGTTGATAAAGGGCGCAGTCAACTTGAATTCTGAGGTCAGGTTGTGTTGAGCAGGTATTTCGACTTCCGGGGACGTTCCAGCTGAAATTTCCAACTTGGAACTAAAAATTTCCATGTTACGAGTTAAAGAAAACCTGTATGAACAAACTATCGCGTCGACCTTTCCAGCTCAGACACAGTGGAAGCAGGCAGTGGGTCTGCTGACTGACACGCAATGGCTGCAGCCTCGACTCTAATGACTGTTTACAGGCCGCGGCAACACTGCACTATAATTTTCTTAACTGCTAACGACGGGGCAGTCCTTTCAGAAGTTCAGGGTTGTTCCCCCTGAGCTGTAACCCAAGCTGTTCATTAAGTATCTCCCTCTTTAATGTGATTTATGCAAACCCACACAGCTAGTCCTCATCAGCTGCATGTGTTGCTGTAGCTGTAGGTGTACTATGGCGATTTCCATGCATCCCTCTACCCTCATGTTCTTTTCATCGGGATGCTTTGCAATGTCAGAGGTTGACATGTCACATGACTGTCTGCTTGCAGGTGCATGATGACGGTACTACATAGAGGCATGGAGAGTACAGTGTAGGATAAGTTGAAGACACCCACATACACGGACTCATATAAGCCTGCTCAGGGGTTTTGTACGTGCTTCCAGGACATGAAACTGCCTATCAGTAAACCCCCCCACCCTCTCCTCACACCAAATCCTCAATCCTCTGCCGCACAGTATGCATTTCGTCAGGAAACAGACCAGTTGGCCCAATGCATGGCCAATACTGCAGGACGCCATGCAGCACAGGCCACTGTCTGCTGTGTCACATCCACAGCTGAATATTAGATGGATCCTTATGTTCCTTTAAAAAGACTAAAACTTCCACACATATAAATTGTAAGCTTGGTAATTTTCTGCATTCGTAATACATATGTGATGTAAAGAGAAACATCCACACATTACAGCTGGCCATTTACACTGCAATACAGTTGCTTTCCTGGACGTACACTGCATGTATCATGACCACATCGGTTGCAGTGTTGCTTCAGTGGGATTTAATGGGCACTGGAACAGGATCTTGCCCTGAGGCACGAATCGGAAACTTTCTGGTTACATTTGCTGGTTCTTTAACCACCACTCTACTCACTGTGTCCTTACATTTGACAAATATATATGTAATAAATATATATATTTATAAATGTGTTCCTTAGCTTATCTAGGACAAGCGTAAAAATGCACTTGTAATATACCAGTTGTTTCGACAGTTAAACAGGTTTGTACATAGACAAATATGTATTTTTATACACAATTCAATATATCAGATCGAATGGAGGAATGGAAAAGAAAATACAGTGCTAAGGCTAAAATTTTTAATGCTTCACATCTTCACATCTGCAGTTACACATTTTCATTGCACTTTATTGGATGATTTTATCCAAACGTCATTTTTTTTAAATTTTGGGATGGAGAGTCCATCCATCCATCCATCCATCATCTTCCGCTGGATCCGAGGTCGGGTCTCGGGGGCAGCAGTCTCAGCAGGGAAACCCAGACTTCCTTCTCCCTGGCCACTTCATCCAGCTCCTCTGGGGGAATCCCGAGGCGTTCCCAGGCCAGCCGAGAGACATAGTCCCTCC
>JAODJU010000108.1:28615854-28626606 GCA_026776725.1 Gnathonemus echidnorhynchus
CTACCAGGGGCATAAAGCCCTGGGCAACTTAGCTCCTGGGATCATTGGAACACGCAAACCCCTCCACCACGATAAGGGGTCGGCTCCAGGAGAGGCACAATAATCATGTAATTCCAATTATGCATTAACTCCACAGAGAAATTCTATGTCAATGTAATTGCAAAAACATGACCTTACATGATGTGAACACTAACATGCCTTTTTGTGGAGTCTATGCCTTCTCGGTCATGCAGGAGATGTGTGTGCTGCATTGAAATAGCAGGTGCCATGCTTGTGAGCATTTTTGAGATCACGGTGGATATGGGCAGCAGGCAGATAGGGCCGCCTTTCCTGTAAGCCCCGTAAGCAACACGTTACTTTCATGTACAACATCTGGACGGACGTTAACCAGTGAAAAGGATGCGTTCGTCAACAACTCTAGGTATACAAGATATCACTCTCAAAAATACTCCTTCGGCATACAGAGTGCATGCACCGAGCAGATGTGGGATTCAAAACCCAAACCGATAAACACTGGGCCCTGGGTCACTATGGGGAACAGTGAAACATGCATGCAAATGACAAGCAGAAACCAATATCCTTGTGGGATGAAAGGCAAAATCTGTGTGGTCACCTGACTCACCCTCCTGACGCTGAGGGGGCGAGACGAGGTTTTCAAAGTTCCCAATGAATCACTGGGAAAAAAATCTACCAGCTTTGTACATTTTTCTAAATCTGAATAGCACCCACGATTACTGTGGCTCTTGGAAAAATAACACCTAGTCTCATGATGAGATACTGGGTGCCATTTACCCATATTCAGTAAGGACTTCAGCAATTTTGGCTATTTGACATCCTCAGTGCCTGTGATGAAGGTACATTCACAGAGTTTGTGTTAACAAGGCGCTACATTGGCTCTGGCTGGATCAAAGGCTAAATACGCATACTGGGTAAAGAAGCACATAAATATGATCGAGTTGCTTGTAAAAGACCCTAGCGCATTCTGCCACTTAAGAGCACTTAATTGCCTTTTTCACTACCTGCTCAGGATGGCTGTATAAAGTCATCTGACTCTACATGGCCAAATGCAATTTTGCAGTTTTCAGAAAGCCGTACATATAACAAAATGAAGCATATTACATTCATTATATATTTACAAGTAAATGTTAAAAATCCAAAATGCATGTGAATAATTGCATAATTATTTAACACAATACTATACTGAATAGGGTGACCAGATAATCCATGTCAGCCAGGACAGGATTTGTAAACTAACATTTAAATTAAAAGGACCTGAATTTCACTTAAGCACCGAGTTCTTGCGGTGTGATTAGTCTCCTATAATCATGCAAGTGTCACTAATGTTAATGTTACTCTTAATGTTAATGGATGAGTCTTTCAATTAAGGAAATAAACCAGTCAAAGCACAAGAAGAACTGAACAATTTAGCCAAGCACGAGTCTTTCAGTTTTCAGTGGCTTGTAAAACCTGAAGGAGCTCAAAGTGTCTCCCTGACATGGATTGTCTGGTCATCCTAATATTGAAACATGTTAGTATATGCAAATATATTACCATTAGGCAGGATTTAAGTGACATCAGCCTTGTCAACATGCCCAGCAGGCAAATCAATTAGGCTAAAATGTTAAATGAAAAATGTTTCAATTAAAAGGAGAAAAAAATATGTTCAAAGGAACTAATATATCCTTGCAATCCTAAAATGCAGTGAAAGCACTTGTACTCCAAGGAAAGTGTGACAAGGAAAGGTGCAAAGACAGAAATGACCAATATTCCTCCGTCATCTTGATCTACTTCAAATGAAACTGAGTAATTTTATCATTTTATGAGAAAAATATGTTCAATTTGAATTTGATGTCAGCAACATGTTACAAAAAAGTTGGGATAGGGGCATGTTTACCACTGTGTTGTATGACTTCTTCTTTTAACAACGTTCTGTACCTATTTGTTTAAAAATCCAGGGTCAGGTCACGGGGGCAGCAGTCTAAGCAGGGATATCCAGACCTCCCTCTCACCAGCCACCTCCTCCAGCTCCACCGGGGGAATACCAAGGTGTTCCCAGGCCAGCCCAGAGATATAATCTCTCCAGGGTGTCCTGGGTCTGCCCCAGGGTCTCCTCCTGGTTGGACATGCCTGAAACACCTCCCCAGAGAGGTGTCCAGGAGGCATCCTACACATTCCCAAACCACCTCAACTGGTCTCTTTCTATGCGGAAGAGCGGCAGGTCTACTTTGAGCTCCTTCCGAATAGCCGAGCTCCTCACTCTATCTCTAAGGCTGAGCCCAGACACCCTATAGTGGAAATTCATTTCTGCCACCTGTATCCGTAATCTCATTCCTTCAGCCACTACCAAAGGTGAGGGTAGGAACATAGATCGACTGGTAAAATGAAAGCTTTGCCTTCTGGCTCAGCTCCCTCTTTAGCACAACAGAATGGTATAGAGTCCACATTACTGACGACACTGTGGTGATCTGTCTGTCCATCTCCCACTCCCTTCTTCCCTCACTCGTGAACAAGACTCCGAGATACTTAAACTCCTCCACTTGAGGCAGCAACTCATCCCCCACCAGGAGAGGGCAATCCACCCTTTTCCAGTCAAGAACCATGGCTTCAGACTTGGAGGTGCTGATCCTTATCCATGCTGCTTCACACTCAGCTGCAAACTGCCCCAGTGCAGGCTGCAGGTCACAGCCCCAGTGCAGGCTGCAGGTCACAGCCCAATGACACCAACAGGATTACATCCTGCAAATAGCAAGTCACCAAACCAGACCCTCCACCCCTTGGCTACGCCTAAAATTTCTGTCCATAAAAGTCATGAACAGAATTGGTGACAAAAGGCAGCCCTGGCAGAGTCCAACACCCACTGGGAACGAGTCTGACTTACTACTGCAAACCAAACTCTCGCTCCTTTTGTACAGGGACCTGATGACCCACAACAGCGGACCCCCTACTCCATATTCATGAGGCATCCCCAACAGGACCCCCCAAAGGACACAATTGTATGCCTTTTCAAAGTCCACAAAGCACATGTAGACTGGTTGGGAAAACTCCCATCTAGCCTCAAGTATCCTTGAGGGTGAAGAGCTGGTCCAGTGTTCCATGGCCAAGACAGAATCCACATTGTTCCTCCTGGATCTGAGGTTGCACCAACGGGAGGACCTTCCTCTCAATTACCCCAGCATAGACATTCCCAGGGAACTGAGCAGTGATACCCCTACAGGTGAAACACACCCTCTGCTCCCCTGGACCACCACCCGATTCTTCCAATCCAAAGGTCCCTAACCTGCATGCAACATTGAAGAGGCGTGTCAGCCAAGACAGTCAAATAACATCAAGAACTTTCAAGAACACAGGGCGAATCTCATCCACCCCCAGAGCCTTACCAGCAAAGAATTTTTTGAGTACTTCAGTGACCTCAGCCCCTGTGATTATAATTCCTCCTCTGCGTCGTCCAGCTCTACTTTCTCGAAGGAAGGTGTATCAGTGCGATTCAGGAGCTCCTCAAAATACTCTTTTCTACATCCCCATTTGAGGAAGTTCTCATCCCTGCTGTCCACAGCAAGCATCTACCTTTGCTTCCCCCTGAGTCACCTGATGGTTTGCCAGAATCTTTTTGAGGCCGACCAGAAGTCCTTCTCCATAGCCTCATCAGACTCCTCCCACACCCAAATATTTACTTCAGATAATGGATGGAGATTTTAAAAATCAGTTTAAAGTTTACCGGCGCTGCTTTTGCATGAGCTCTGCACGTGCTCTCCAAGCCAATCATAAACACTTTCATCACTGATGTTTAAATCACTCATAGAAGGATTTATGAGACATTTATTTTAAACTCTTTTTGCTTCATGAATATCGTGATATCTGAAATTTTCCGCTATCATGCAGCTCTAGCGTGAACAACTGCAACCATGTTTTTAACAGTGTGAATAGCTACAACTGTGGCAAAAAGTAGCAGGCTAGCAATGAACCAAACACAGTTTGTCCCACGACGTGAAGTTGCATTTCTGGGGTGGTGTGCATCAGGCTATGGCACAGGCTATGCCAAACAAGTGGTATTGATTCTTTGCAGAAGAATAAATCAGCTTTACCTCAAAAGCTCATTTTGTCTTATGTGCCTGATGGGAGAATATATTCTTCAGTGTTTAAACTTTTGTTAAAGATCAAAACCACCTCATAAAGCTTTGTCCTTCATTAGATCTGAAACTTCTACATCCTATTTTCCTCCAGCAGAATTAGTGAAGTGTTGCAGGCAACTAAAATCTCACCTAACTTGGCAACCTATGAGGTGCAACATGTCAGAAAAACAAAGAGGTAAGAATATCTCGTCCCATTATTTTATAGGTGATCCTAGTGGCCACAATTCATCATCCAGCTCCTGACACTCTAAGCAAGAGAAAGGGACCAAAACAATCAATCTCAGCCTCTGAGCAACAGGAGGAAAACTAAATAAATACACATAAATACACTAGGTGGAAAGAGGAGAGGCTGTGGATTAGAAGGGGAAGTGAAGCCATTTAATTGTAAACACTGATTTTTACAGGATTCAATATCTTTATTAATACTAATAATGATACACTATCAGAACAACAACAATGTATTCCCCGGATGGCCCTGACACCCCCTCCCCCCCATCTAATCCTTACTCATTCCACATCCCCCACCCTCTCAAAAAAGAAGATCTCTAAAAAGCATAACTTTATGCAACTCAATGTACTCATGCTTACCAGATCTACATCTGTAGCCGTCCTTTCATGTGCCACCACTAAGAGACAGAGCTTCAGTTCTGGTGCAATTTTTCTCTAAATGAAATAGATCTCATATCATTACCAACAGAAGTTTGAGAGTTAGCAAGTTTGAAAAAGACCCATTAAATACTTTTACTGGATTCACAAGAACAAGTGTCCTCTGCAGCTACCTTTTCTTTCCTTTGCTACCACTTAGCACTGCTGGTATTATTACAACCCTGATTCCAGAATAAAAAAAAAATCCAGCAAATGATTTAAAGAATAAAAATATTCCTCTGCTCCCTGCCTTTTAGGTGGCCAGGAGCAGATTGATTCTCACTCACCAGTACTGGAGCAGACCGGATTGAATCTCTCACTCACCAGTACAGGAGCAGACCGGATTGAATCTCTCACTCACCAGTACAGGAGCAGACCGGATAGAATCTCTCACTCACCAGTACAGGAGCAGACCGGATTGATTCTCTCAATCACCAGTACAGGAGCAGACCGGATTGATTCTCTCACTCACCAGTACAGGAACAGTCCACTTGTCTGTCTAGTCATCTCTCAGCCATGCACAGCTAATGTGGAAAAACTACAAATTAAGACACAATCCAACCCCTAGGCTCAGACAGGACTGGTTGATACTACAAGCAGAGACCCTGCTAGTACCACTGGCTAGCTGGGTCAGGCTATTCTCAATCCTTAGAACAATTTTATAAGCAAACAAGCCCCTTGGAAGCCTCCTACTGGTCTGTATGAGATTAATTCCATCACGCAGCCACCTGAAGATTGTGAGGAGTGCTAGAAACATTGAAGGGGTGGAACAGCAAACGTTTTACCGAAGATCCCACAGTTATCTGCAGTGTTACTCCCTTTCCTGTCAGTCCAGGGAAAGTCACATACAGGACTTTGGTCAGCTGGCTGGCGTGAGATTTTCAATTTGAGACAAGTCTGCATGCACATTTACTTGAGTTTTATTACCTTGTAAATAGTGTGTAGGGTTTACAAACTACCCCAACACTTTTGATGTAGCTAATTTTAGGTTTGTAATGGAACAATATAGATTTGCCTTAAAAATAGAATTCTTGCGTGAGCGTCAGAGTCAGAAAGCCAGTTTCACTCCAGAGTCAGTGTCACTCCAGATGCGTGAGAGTTGAAAAACCTGCACATATTATTTTCTATAGGCATTCTTGGCCTTAGTGTTGACTAAATGAATAATGGCCTTTGTTACCTGGCAAGGCCCACAAAGACACAGATCTGGTTGCTAGTGCTCTTCAATTCCTCTCCAGCCACAGACAGGAACTGGATCTTTTAAAGCAGTTCTGCTTGGTGGATACCTTCTGGGCTAATGCAGTTTTGCTCTTTTACTTCCCGGCTTGCCGTGCCCAATGAAAAAACATCTGTAACATCTCACAAGGCCGCACTAAGGCAGCAGCAGAGCTGGGGATTAACACGTCTTCTGGTAAGACTGCAAGCCTCATGAATGCTGCTTCTGCAGCCTGAAGTTCCATATGGATAGACCTGTCAGCTCCTGCAGAAAAACCTTCTGCAAAGACATGACCTAAGACAAGGCGATGCTTAAATGGCTGGAGTCTCTCCTAGCATAAGATTCAATCCACAGTCTACACAATGTGTAAAGACAGAAATGCAAGGCAATATGGAAAATCAGCTGAGTAAAGATTTTTGTTTATCATTGTCTTTGAAGTGCATTTTTGCATGATGTAAGGTGATATCACAAATAGTACAAAGTGTACCTGGAACATTTGCTTTCAGATCTTTGGTCTGGAGGATCTTGAATACATTGTGAGTCTTTATATGCATTGATATGCATGAACTACCACTACTACTACTACAAAAAAATAAACTATTATTTCATATATCCTAACTAAGAAATGCTCACATTTTTATATAACTATCAATGAAACATAACAAAATAAACTACTAATTATACTAGTATTCTTTCAATACAAATTTTTCAATTCAAAATTTAACTCACCATCCTAATTTAAGATAACTAAGTGCAAATGAATGATATTGATTTAGAGTAAATCAGCAAGCTGCCCTTGGGACCTTAGGCCTTCTATCACAGTAGTTCCTTCAGCAGTCCTGCAGTGACACACATGTATACTGATCCCTGTTTTCCAGGAGTCTACTGGACATCCGGAGCATAGATATCAGGAAACTGGGAGCTTGAAAATAGACTGTGACGGTGGTATTACATGGACCAGTAATCACGCCCCTCCCCCCCCGCCACTACCAACAGACCCACTTTTTCCAGCTAAGAGCATTTTCCCCAAATATGGCATTTGGGGCAGGGCAAGTGAACCACAGCATGAGGAGGACTCTTGTGTTAGAGAGAGCAGACTGTGGTGAAGGGGATTGGCCCGTTTGCAAGAGAGGGAGGGGCTCAGACCCTGACCACGCCCGGGAAACCCGCAGAACACCAAGAACTATTTAACCCTTTAGGGACTGCAATGCTTGTTGTGTAAAAAAAAACACTTACAAAGAAAGAAGAGGGATTGCTGATGGTGATGTGTGTGTGAGCATGTGTGTGTGTTTTTTTTTGGGGGGGGGGGGGAGTTACTGCTAGCTGCTATATTGTTTTAATGTATTCCCATATTGGAATGGGGGGGTGCAGTCCCTGAAGCAGGATTAAAGAAGAATGAATATACGAATCATCATCCTCTTGGTATTCACTGCACCAAAAGAAAGCAAAGGTAGGTGCTGATGTCTCAGGCAGAACGCAGAAATGCTGGAAGATGAGACAGAGTTTGGAAAATCTTCATCTAAAGGCTTATTTGAAGACGAATAGCTGGGAAACGCAAGGGGGAGATGAAAGGGATTGTTGGATGGTGTATTGCTGGAAACACGTTTTGAGGATGTATTTTAAGATCAATATATCTCATATTCAGATATACCTGAAAAAAGAGAATTTTCCATTTAATTCTGTTATCCCATTAAAGTTATGAAAAACCTCGAAGACGAAACTTTAAATCAATTATTACCAGAAATGAAAGACCAAACGAACAAATCAGGTGTTAAAAATAAAATATCGAACGAAGAAGAAAAAGGGCATTTCCAACCACGCCCATGATCTTGTGCGTGGTTTACACTATTCCTACAACCTGACAGACTGATATTTGTCCAAAGGCTTATGTGGCCATCTGTGGTATCTCAGAGGGCATTCAGGCATCACACTACTGATATCTTGCCTGAAATCACTCAGTGTCACACTCATAATGGCACTCAGATAGCCCTGAAAGAGTAATGGGCCAATGGTGAAGCAGGATATCCTACCTTATTGTTCTGACAGAGATGCAATATTTCCACATTAGATTCCACATGGCATTTAAGTCCAGTTTTCGGACACATTCAGAAAAGTCATGTAGTGAAGTGGGGGCCTGGAAGGGGGACGTGTTCCCAAGGTAATGTCCCACGCTGTCAACAGGCACTCCGAAGGGTCACACCTCTCTTCTTCATTTGCGTGATGTCCCCAAAATATCCACGCAAAAGAAAGCAAGTTCTCGCAGTCCTACATCCAGCTTCTGTTGGTGTGCAATTGATCAGCTCTACAAACGTGCAGCTCAGCTGACTCGCGAACGGAGAGCCAGTCTGCCCAGATCGCCAAGTAAGGTAAAGCCACTACATACACTCAGAAGGCTGCGAGTAACTGTTTACAGTTAGAGCAGAGTCATTCATAGACTCAAGCGCAGGCAAATCTGGCCCCTTTCTCCTCGGCATACAGTCTCATTTACTGTACGCCCTAAATCATCCAGTTGTGACTACCAGTCTCCACACAGTCCTTGAAACAGACTGGCCTTCTAGAAAGGAGGGTGTGGAGAGTTGGGGAGGTCGTGGGAAGGTACTGGCTGTTCCCTACTTCGGGACATCAGCGGATGTTATTTCTACAATCTTCACAGCATGACAGGAAGAATGGACTCAACATTGGGGTGTCAGTTCATGTTTCACATGTGAATTACATGCCTGGCACTATGGGTGCGAGGTTGATGTGGTTGCCAGAACCTGACATGGAGATGGTGACATCATAATTACTGTATAAGTTTACCCTTCCAGAGGAGACACACAGGGCCAGCCTGGGAATCATTTTCATGTCCACACAGCCCTACTTTTCAATATGCTAAACCACACCCAGGCTCCAGGCTGCCATTACTTTCCACACACTGCAGAAACAGACAAAATATCCAAGACAGTGAAACTCAGTTTTATTTGCTTCAGTAGGAATGTCAAGGTTCAGAACTCAGTAAAGATAATTCTACAATGAATTTTGTACATACCTGACAGCTTCAATGGTGAACAAGTATTGAATATATTTACATAATCAGTAGGAGATTATGTGCATTGATGCTTTCAGGTTTGGGAAATCACCCGGGGTCAATCTCTTTTCTCTTCTCCTTTCTCTTGTTTGGAGCCAATTAAACTCAATCAGTTTTAACAACCCTCTTACCACTGACTGGGGACTTCACAACACCCCACAGTGAGTCCAAACTTGCTCATGCATAATGTTCACAATCCAGTTCTTCTTCTCAAAGAACTAGCCAACAGGGAAAGAGGAAAGCCACGATTTATAAAAACCAACCACTTGTCCACTGGACCCAATCCCCACTTAACTTCTTAAAGAATCCATGGGAGTCCTGGCAAGACCTATAACTGGCAAAATGAAGGTGATGTGACTGTCTGATTCAAAGCAGCAGTCATCAGACCACTACTAAAGAAACCAAGTTTGGATCTACAAGAGCACAACAATTACAGATTTTTCTATTATGTACCATTTCTGTCCAAAGTTCTGGAGAAGATAGTCACTGCTTAACTTCATACTTGGAGACATATGACATACTGGATGGACTCCAGTCAGACTTCCATCAGGGACACAGCCCTGAAACTGGCTTAACTAAAGTCGTAAATGACATTAGAGTGGCAGCTGATGCTAGCAATGCGACTGTGCTTATGCCTTTTGTCACAAAATGTGGAAAAAACTGAGGTCATGTTGTTTAAAGGCATGTCCATGGATGGGTCTCCTATAATATCCACACTCCACCCTGAGGGGTTAAACTTTTCCCTCCATCAGCTTAGCGCCACCTTAGACACATGCCTCATTGAAATCGCACGTAGACGCGGTTTCGAAGGTGTATTTCTTACAGCTTATTAACATTGCCAAACTACTGTTTCTTTACTATTCAAGACACTGAGAACTAAACCAAGGTTTTCTATACAGTAGGTTAGACTAAACTTGAGTTCTCCTACTGAATTCTCCTACTTAGATATACAGTTTGGATATGCCAGGCCTCCACAAACACCCAAACACAGTAGAAATGGTTTTGGAGGAGTTTGACAAGAGAGTGAAGGAAAGGCGGCCAATGAGAGCTCAGCATATATGTGGGACGTCCATCAGGACAGCTGGGAAAACATCCAAGGAGTCCCCTTCTTGGAGCTGGTGTAGAGGAGACAGCAGGGTCAGCCAGTCCCAGGGACAAAAGGGGGGTGGGATCAACCAGGGATTTGAACTGGCAACCTTCTAATATTTTTTTGTTTAATACTTTTTTTGTCAATTCAATATGTGTTATACTTTTTATTCCATTTATTCTATTTTTTATTCTAAAATGTAGAGAATATCGCAAATAAACCTTTCTATGGGTAATTATGTCCAAACATTGGACTGGTACTGTATTCTACTAGTTATGGGTTCTTTACTCACTCCCATCTTACATACAGATACAGTGGTGAATGTCAAGTATTTCTGCCAACAATACAGAAACAATATATAAACATTTGTTGATGAGTACTTCCAGGACCGATTCAGGAGTTTTTCCCAGTTTGTTGAAATCTTCCCTGCTGAATGGAAGTACAATGAGACTGAATAACTCTCAATTTATACATACCTGCAACCAGAAATGGATGAAAAACAAATAACTCATTAACAACCATAAGGAAGGTTCATTACATTCTCAGGTCTTGGCAGCTATAAAATAGCTGCAGCTAAGCAAGCAAACAAACAAACAAACAAACAAACAAA
>JAODJU010000108.1:28626706-28653034 GCA_026776725.1 Gnathonemus echidnorhynchus
CAAACAAACAAACAAACAAACAAACAAAGTGCCAGTTCATATCTATCAGTATCTACAAAATGACTGAGTCCCTTTTTGATATATTAATAAGTAATAAGCCCTCAGTTTTGGGTATGTATTTGAGGTATAGGGATTCCCCAAAAACACACTTGGAGGTAACAGGGTTCCGAAGCCTGGGATCCCATCACTAAACCCATCCTACTCACCAGAAACACTTGCCACTGTTAGCTTTAGTACGTAACAGTCGGGGGAAAAAATCTCAATCAACACAGACCAAAATATGCAAAAATTAAAGAATGGAGCGTTACACATGATAGAAGAAATCAAATCACATTCTTTTAGTCTGTCAGTGGAAAGAGTTGGATTTGCTACTTAGCATGCATGCTGAGTAACCAGATTGCAATGCAGCTCAGGCTGAAGCAATGGGTGCTGACAAGTCGTGTCAAACGGGAGAAACTGAGAAACTGCTTAATTTGATTGGAACAGAGCTGTCATCCAGCATTCAAGCTCACAATGCAAACTGATTCTATCATTATCTTTACCACTAATTATACCAAACAATCCACTGATAAGGAAAGGATGAAAAATCAATTGACTCAGTGGCTCAAAGCAGAGTTAGATACGTTGCACACAATACATGTTCATTTTACAATACATTGTTGAGATGTGCCACAAGAAAAGGAACAGGTCCACTTACCACAGATCTCAGAAAATGGCAGTGTAACTAATAAGAATTTTTCACAGCTTAGCAAAGATGGCCTTTCAGTCTGGCAGCTTCCCATACTGAGGGGAAATGTACCACTGCTGTTTTTCTGCAGTGTCTTTCAGGTACTACAGCTAATAATCAAGCTGACCCCCTCTACACCTTTGCAGTGGCCTGACAAAGGTCAACTACTGTAAATGTGAAGTGTTGGCTTTTAATAGAACGAACCCACGGGAGCAATAAGTAATTATATTCTACTTAACTGTCATGCTTTGAGATGACCATTAAAATGCTAATACTGTCATATTTTCTGGTAGTAAATGAATAGAATTTAAAAATAGATGTCATAACTCCATGGGTGAGTAAACAATTTAAGAAATCAGTGAGACTGAATTGCAATTTTATAACACATGATGAATGGGTAAATGGATGCAGTCGTTATAGTTACATGCTCTTGACATAATCACAGCGTATGCAAAAAGTGCTTGTTTATATTATTCTTTTAGTATAGCAATATTGTGAGAAACAAAAAATATCTCAGTATATATTTTGTTTAATATACACAAAATCAATTATAAAAAGACATATAGCTTAACATTTACTTTATATTCAACCTACTACATTACAGACTACCACCAAAAGATCAGCTTGATCAAAGCCAAGGAGTGAACTGCGGAGCTTTAATGAAGTAATAAACACCTTCAACATCAACAACAGCAGGAAAAAGCGGAGATGTAGGTATAGAGAGTGGGGGAGGGGGCCTGCAGATTAATTATTGTGCCAGAGGGTGCCAAACTGGTACAGGACTCTTACTGAGAAACTGCTGCACCATGGTTTTTAATTAGATAAACAGAAAACACGTTCTTTCATCATCTGAAATATGCCAATATGAAAAGATTAAACCCAATTGCTGTAGATGGAGAAAATGGAAAATTGAGAATCGCAAGGCTTCTCCAAATAAGAACACAGAGAAAACTTTTCAGTCTCTTTGACATTTTAAATAATTACTGGACATGCTATTCATCTTGGCATCCTACATACTTAATGTAGACCAGCAATAAAAATGGAATTATTTATTAATAGAGAAGAGAAATGTAGAAGAATGCCTCAGTGAATTGATGAGAATGAAATACCGTCCTACTGCAGGAAGAGACGTGATAGGATGATGCCCCTAATGTCCCCCAGCACAACACATGGGCCAATGCTCAAAAACAGTGCAGACAAATGCCCTGTCTTCCACTCTATCAGCATAGTCCTCACAACAGTAACTGCCATTTGTGGCCATTTGGCCTGCAAGGCCCACCCTGGGGGGGATTATTCCAGCTGGTCTTGGTCCCGTTCTCATAGCCAGAAGCACGTACCACACAAGTCACACAAGAAAGCATTATGGACACAATCATAAGCTACACAAGGAAAACAGGAAGCTAGACCCAGTTACTGCAGCCGTCACAATAAGCAAGTGCAGCCTTCAAAAATCAAGAGATCGCCGCTTAAATAAATCTGATCAGAGAAACATTATTAGCACTTTACCTGTTATGCAATCCAGCAAGAGGCTGCAGACACAAAACCTGCCAGTAATCCGAACAGACCGCTTTCATCTTCAGCATTTTCCCAAGATTCAGGTCAAGGATCCTTCCCCTGGTGGACGGCTTTGTTCAGAAAAAGGATCCAAATCAGTCCAACGCTCAGCAAGCATTGGGGTCGAGTGCAGAGGCAAAATACTACAGGGCATGTGGTCCCCCCTCAGGTCCGGTCCACACACCAAGGGACCCCCACAGCCCTGGCATGCTTTTTCCTCAGCGGCCGGGACTCAGAGGAGGTGACCTCATCTAAAAGACTGCCGATTCTCCATCTTTGATCTATTGGAAGCGTGTGTTTAAAAAGCCCTGAACGCCAGTGGTCTGTGGACGCACGACGCTGAGCCCGTGCTTTTTGCCAGCAGATGGTGCATGAAAGTGGGGGGTAGGATCTCACTCTTGTTCACCCCCACTAGAGGGCCTCCTCTCTGTCATAGCAGTTCTACTTCCCATTGATGATCACCGTGGTGGATTTCACTCTATCACTGGATTTCAGCTACTCCATTGTCTGGAGGACTGGGCTACCCAAGCTTCACGAAGGCGACAGTGCAGTCAATGGTGTCCCCCACAGGGATATTACATCTGACTTTCCCAATTCCCCCCTTGCCAGCCAATCTGAGTGGCAACAAGGCAATCAACAAAAGCACATGGTGCTCAGCAGGGAGAAAGCTCAGCTGCGATAGGCTGATGCTGGTTGCTTAGCAACAGCAACACAGACACAGCGGCAAATGGGATCTTAATGCAAAGTGATTGACTTGCTTGCCGATCGTTTGGACACAAAAAGGGGACGGCCTCACGGATCACAAAGCTTCAGTGCCCGCCTCTCCGACGCTATCACCAACAAAGAATTCAAAAATTGATTTAAATATAAAATATGTACTCCGGTTTTGCATCCCAGAGACCAGAGTTAAGTGCCCATCCCTCTTTCCTGTGTATAAATAAAATAAAATCCCGCAAGCCCTTCCTGCACACCAAATACAAAACGTAAAAAGCTTCCTGTCCGTGCCCCAGCCTTGAGGTTATCTTTTTACGTTTACTTAATGTTTGCTAAGTATCCCCCTCCCACAAAACCCCATCCACCCTGAAAAAGACACCGTTTGCCAAAACACAGATTCTGTTCCCTGCCCAGCACCATACGATCATTTCACAAATCAATAAAATTACACATTAATCATAATGGTAATTAAAAATGAATTAGCATAATTGCCTGTATATCATTAAGGCAAATTGCTCATCTGATGACAAGTATTTGGCACCCAGTCAAGTACACCTCAAAAAAAAAAAAATCATTGCGACTCAAATGTCTCCAACAATAATCTATTTTAACTTTGTTTATACCCTCATACATGCAATTAGTCATCACAGGACGCCAGCGGCAGCTGCGACGGCTCCCAGGCCCAGAAGAGATTAGGAAGCAGGTGTTGAGGGAGTTTCCCGTCACCAGGCAACAACCTCCCTCCCAATTCACCCTCCCTAATCAATGCTCACTCGCACTCTGTCTCTTAACATTTCCCCCGACTTCACTACTTCGAGCTCTTACAACGCCTCGACACTTTTCTTCAGATTCCTGGCGCAAAGCTGGCTGCATTCTCCAGGAGCGACCGAACGACTCTCCCCAACTAAATCAGTAGAGGTCACTAGCTGAGACGCACTGGTCAATCGGGACAGACGTTTTTCTTGCATGTATATGTGAGATGTGTGTGAGAGCAGCTTTAAAAGCCAACAAGACAAGGGGCAGCATCTTAATAATCAGGTATATTGACCAGTGCATCACCTCAATTTCCTCAATGTCAAAGAATGTCAAACCAGGTTATAATCTTATACAAAACACTAAAACCTGTTTGAACCTATTTAAATGGTAGTCTGTTCTTTCTAGAAGATAACTTTGACCTCTGAAGCTTTCACTGAATTTTTACCTGAACCACAACAATATAAATGCCTTTACAGAGATATTACTTTACACAACATTTACCTTTGATACACAAATGTAGCACAGAGAAAGAATAGCATATTTGGATTTCAATGAAATCAAATAAAACAGCATGATAAAAGGTTGAATGTCAATGCTTAAAGTTCATCTTTATCTTTTATTTATTCTGAATGAATAATTGAAGAAAATGAAATGGCACAAAATGTTAATTGTCTTCCTATCATACTGCATATATACTTTTGTCTATACTCTATGATATCAGCTTGTAATTTCCTTTAGTGGTGACATTTTGCTCTGTAATTGCAATTAGTGTTCCATTAGTGAGCTAGATAGACTGTTTGTGGAAGGGATTATAACGTTCTCAGTCGGAGAACACAAACAAACAATTCTACAGTTCAGTACATCTGTCTCCCAGTCTAGTCTGCCCAGGAAAGATGGGTAACGAGGTGAGGTACCCCGTGGATGCTACGGGCAATTTAGACATTCACCAGTGCGTGTGAAACACCTGGGAGGAGAGACAAACTCCAGTGCAGGTGCCAACATACTACACAGAGCCAACAAGCCACAGAGCCAGCTTAGTAAGAAATGCTTTTACAGCACATAATATGAAATCAAGAACAAAAGGTGTAAAAAGCTTGATCTGGATTCTCTACATTTTGGTCCCATGTTTTGTGAATCTTAGAATAATCCCAGAATAAGCCATTTTCTCAAAGTCTGTTCAAAACCACAGTGAATCTGGGTTTGGGTAAAATTATACACATCAGTAAAAAGACCTTCAGTGACACTGACAATCTAAAAACTCAGACTCGGTGAAATGACTAAGGCCTACACAATTATTAATAAACATATCTTTATCTAAAATGGAAGCGCTATATTAGTATAAGCGAATGTGGTCAAAGTAGCCAAAGGAATGTGGCAATATGCCTGCGTGTTACAATTTCATTTACAATTTATCATGGGGACCCTCCCATCAGCAAAACCCATGGTATGTATATGGGGTGGACCTGTCTGGGCCAAAGGCCAGGCCTGACTCTTAGCACTCTAGCCCTGGTCAAGGCTGCTACGTACTCAGTTTAAAGAAAATAGAGTTAGCTTTGGGGAGTATATCTTTGGATTTGGGGTGACACACAATAAAATAAATGTGAACTAATACCAGATTCAAATCATTTATGGCACACAAGACAAGTTAACAAGCTGAAGTTGTGACATGAAGCTTACAGGTCGAAATCCTGGATTAAGTATTTTTAGTTTGTGCCTATAAACCCTGAATTGCTTCTTAAAATATCCCCTATTGTAGTAATGGAAATGAGGATTGTATTGCAACTCTCCCAGTGCAGAATCTCTGGCCTTTACTGTAAAACCAACACATTCTCAAAGACCCACCCTCAGTGGTGTCTGATAATAGCCAACAAGGACATGACCCTTTGAAAAACATCCCCGCTTCTTTAAAAGCAAACATATTCCTTCATCAGAATTGCATCATAATAATTATAATGACTAAGTTATGAGCATAAACAACAACCTGCCTGGTTGCTTCTAACCACAATGAGAACAGAGGCACCACATGGTCATTGTGCGAGCATCTTGACAAATGATCTTTTGGGTTTTTCTCCAAGGTCTGTCTTTATTTCAAATTATTTGCAGCATATTGTCCCTGGATGAGCTCCGAAAAGAATTTCATGAGTCAGATTGAGAGCGCCACGAGAGCCTGTGCCGGCTAAACGGACAAGGCTGCATTCCAAGGCACGAAAAGAGGCCAGACCAGTGCAGTGCCAGTCTGGCACGAGAGATCGTCTGCAGCACAGAACGGGAGCCAAAGGTGCCATCCTGGAGCCCTGTCTGTAAGCTACCGTCAAGATGGACACCTTAGCAGATGTGGTGTTAGAAATGGCACTCCTACGTTCTCTTCTTAACCTAAATGTTCCCTGAAGATGCATTGACGCAAGAACCAGAAGATCACATTCCATATCAAATGTATCTCTGGTGAGTTGGCCATGTCTGAATTAGAAGGAGATATTTATGAGAGTTTCCAGTTTATCTACAGTGTGTTCTGTTTGGGTTCTGTTCGGGTTCTGCTCGGGTTCTCTTTGGGTTCTGTTCGGGTTCTGTTTGGGTTCTTTTTTGTCTCCTACACCACTTTTCTTTTACTGTTTGCTTCTTAGATTCCCTTGAACTTCATCCAAGACCCCCTAAAGCGTACTGTGGCCCGGGGGGGTTGGCAGGCGTGTAATTGTCCCATCATGAAGTGCCAGCTGGGTGTCAGTTTTGACTTATGTCTCCCCCCACCCCAGGGGCTCATTGACAGTGAGGATCAATCAGGCCCATTTGACCCACAGTGATATTACACACTCTGTAAAGAGCATCCGCCTCAGCTTGACCTTAGTTCTGACATGCCTCCTACTGTATGTGAAGATGCACTACATGATCTGGCCAGATGCCAGTAGCATTTCCTGTGCGACAGATCAGTACTCGCCCTCCAGCAACCTCTGATACATGCAGAAAGGACTGAAAGTACAGACAAAAAAATCTAATTACAATCAATCAACCAATCAATCAATCCAATCAATCAAACAAACAAAAAAGCAAACAAATAAAGAAACAAACAAACAAACAAACAAACAAACAAATAAATAAATAAAGCCATTTCCCCAGTTTCCATTATTCCATATTCCCAAGTTTAGAGCTTTGAGTTTTTTTGGTCATTATTCCTTTTGTTGGTCTATGACAGAAATCTCAGAAAGAATGGTTTCTTTCTTAAGCTCCTTTAGTTTTCAAGGCTCTCTTTTAAACCACAGTAATTGTCACTCAGCTCAATCAATGCAAGCCTAAAGTAAATTCTTCATCCACGTTCAAAGCAATTTCTCAGACATCATACTTCTCTGAGTTGTAGTATACCATGACCCTGCTGTGCCAAAATGTTTCCCGATTTAAACGATTCCTGGGTGTTTTACTAGATGCCTCTTTCTTAGATTCTGGAGATTTATACACGTCTCAGAGGTTTACCTCAGAAATATCCCAGACAAGCATAGAGCTTGCTGACAATGTAGCTATTTACATTCATTATGAAAATATTCTTGGTCCTAAACATATTTAACACTCTATAAATCAGCATTTTTTGTCACATAATAAGTAGGTACAAATTACTGCAAATTAAATCTATGAGCTAATAAATATTTATTTCATTAATATGGATGCTATGTACAGAAAATCACCTCCCTCTTAAACTGCAAAGGCAGTTAAAGCACAGTAGCTGTGACCTGTGGGAGATGTTTGATCCAACATCAGATTAATGATATGGAGAATATTTTCCCAGGGTATACATCAGCACCAGTCTATATTATTAGCTTGCAATAACTTCAGGCTCTGCACATTTATAGAGAGGCTTCTCCGACTTGGATACATGCGCCACCCAGTGGCAATGGAAGGTATTGCGCAGCTCTAGAGCAACAAAAACATTGTGTTTGTGTTCAATGTTATTGTTTACATTGTAAATATGGAGAAGCACAGAGCAGCACATAGAACTGGTGGCAGATTGGTGCATCCACAATGACTTTCATCATCACAGTTGCTAGAGCACTGCATATTTCACAGCATCGCAGAAGAAAAATATCATTTTTAATAAATGAAAACTAGGAATGTTAGTTCTGTGGCCAGGTGCCTGTTCTACAAAGCGGGGTTACTGGCTTATTGGGGTAACTTGTCGGATTTAAGGTACCACAGTTGGACTTCCATTTTGCCCAGACTACCTTAAATCCGGCAAGTTACCCCGATAAGCCAGTAACCCCACTTCATAGAACAGGCCCCTGGCTTTATCCAAGGGTATTCTTTAAAAATATCCACTCATAGAACAATACAATGCACAAAATTCAATACATTTCGTGCAAAGCGCAACTCATCTGAGGTGGTAATACATTCTTTGGCTCCTGATTTCATTTTTGATGAAATTCTGAGTTAGCGATATGACCAACTTTGCCCATGGACTCACGGTTACACAACGCAGAAGAGCAACTGAGTCTTTCATGGTGAACTTCAACCCCGAGATGAAGTGCATTCTACCACGTAAACTCCAAAGCCGGGGTGACATGTTGTGCCTTTTGTTTCGTGCAGAGGTGGAAAGTTCAAGCCCAGAAAGTACAAATCCAGACCAAGGTTTTGTTTCAACCAACTAGTTGAGCTCAAAGAGTCACACTCACAGAGTACTCAGCTGGTTGGTTGAATCAAAACCTTGGTCTGGATTTGTACTTTCTGAACCTGAACTTTCCATCTCTGGTTTCGTGACAGTTTTACATTGGTAGAGTAAAGAGGGGGAAGGTGGGTAAATAATGGTGGAGACAATATGAGAGGAAAGCTTCCCCTTTTCAACTTTAAGGACAGATACATCAAAATGAACAGGACGGGGTTATGTTTCCTGTCAGTGAGAGTATACTGAGGGAGGCAAGGCAGATGGCCGGCATTCATATCTGCATGCAAGGGCTGCTCACATCTTCCGCTATAACACTTGCCCATAAGTGTCCTTCCCAAAACACCAGCGGAGAAAAGGACAAATATCTATACTCATTTGCTATTTGTTCACTCAGTGCTGGCTGGTACCTTTGCAAGTAATTTCTGTAACTGAACTCAAGGGGTAGGCCTATAATGTGGAAAGAGTGTCCATACCAATACTAACACATTGTGGAAACCCATAGAACTGTGGCTGGGGTCTTTTGGAAGTCACTGTAACCCTAGAAACAGGACCCATAATGCCAAAAGTGACATTAAAGAATAGGTGCAAGATGCTTCAGTGCAAGAGCACCAGCAGTGCATAGACCTATGGCAGGGCCAGAAATCAGAGCGGGGTGAGCCAGTCCCTCAAAAGCACATCCCCTCCGACTGATCTAAGCACGCACACACGTACCTGTCACACACAATCATTTTATCGTATTGTATCGCTCACTGTGGCGCTGAATGGGTAGAGCTGAATTCCACCTGGGGGGCCCAGGACCGCTTGGGCTCCTCCAGACCACCGCAGTAGACCTAATCCGAAATGCTAGCGGATGACAGCTAATTAGACCCTGCAAATGAAGCCCCTGAATCAGCTACAGGTAGCCCTCTTAAATGAGAAACACCATAGAGTCGCAATGTCAGTTTGCTGGTAGAATAGCCTCACTGAGGAAACAGGGCAAAGCTCAACGAGGGAGATGGTGCTCGCAAAGCACGTGTGCTCCAAACTGACGACATCATCACAATACTGGCAGTGCAACACATACAAGTTGAAAAGCAATTAAATTTGCGTCAGTACAGTTTAAGTCTCCTGGTTCACAGTTAGAAGGTTCCACTTGTCTTCATCTGTTTTATTTATTTTTTTTGTGCATTTCAATTTCCAAAATATTATTGTATTAAGCTATAGATAACAGATGCACATGAATCTATCAACCATGGACCATGAGTCTGTAAATAAATAAAATAAAATAATAATAAAAATAAATAAATATCAGCACTACAGAATATTTATGCAGACAACTACCTTAAATGGTCTCAGGTCTGTGTAAAGTGGCATATTTTTCCTTGAGTGTATTTTTGTGCACCGTACTTCATGCCTTGTGCATTCTGAGACGCCTGGTCCAGTGAAGCAGTCACAGGTGGAAGAAACATTACGTTTAAAATAAGTGTTAGCGGGACTCAATTTTTACTGATGGATGCATGGATGGAGGGATATCTTGCATAGGCATGCTAAGTAATTAAATACATGCAAAATACATTTAAATCACAGCCTCATAGCCCCAGGAACTGTCTGAAGATGCACCACACTGTGTAGTAGCCTGACAGAAAGAATGTGTTGAAAACTCAGCATGTGCTTACATCACACAGAATAGTTCTCAATATGTCAGTCTGTTTCTACATGAGAAACACTACATGAGAAACACCATCACTCAGTTTTTCATTTGTTAGAAAAAAAGGTTTATCCTAAACTAAATCCCTATACATTAGCTGAATTAAGGCACAGTAAGTAGCCACATCACTACAGCTAAGGGTGAAACATAGCAAAAGTCATTTTTGCCAAGAGTGGTTGACAGAGCATGTAGCTAACAGTCAGAAGAACACAGAGGCCTCAGGCCAGGTTTTGTGCTACTAACCTCTACTTCATCCAGCCGTACCAGCACTGGGAGAAAAGTACCTGTGAAGGTCCTTTGAGGAGGCATTGAATCTGTGTTGGCAGGTCAGGCTTTTACGGACTTGGCAGGGGCAAGGAGGTCCTTGCATCTCTCCTCATTGGTTGCGTGACCAGCATCTGCATCAGGACCTTGTAACCCCAGCTGACATGTGAGAAATCCGGCTATGCGAGTCGGCTGAAAATAATCTTTAGAAAAGAGCCGACCCTAAATTAACAGAAAATTCTCAACCACAAACGCAACCCTGTGGCCGACCCTTGGTGCAGACACATGTTCAGAAATGCTCTTTGCTTCAGGAGGCTAATGTAACCAGCAGCGGTAGGTATGCACTTTTCAGAAGCCTGAACCAAAGAGTGAGTGAAAATGGGTGCATGGAGACTGTATAAACATCACCAGCTTAGACCATTTTCTACCTTTTTCAAAATAATTACGATTTTTTCAGTATAGTAATCAGCTGTGACCTGATCAAAGGACCAGTTCAATCAGTTGATATTCATCCTGGTTTGAGTCATTAGCTAACATGTTTTACATCAAGAAGCTATTTTTTCTGTTTACTCAGTGGTGGGCATGGTTCCGCTAATCCGCTAACCACTAATTAGCAAAACTTTTGTTAGTGGATTAGCATTTCTGCTAACTTTGAAAACTGTTTGTGAACCAAATAGCTTCCACTAAATTTAGTTATGCAAACTGTAAATCTGCTAGTATTTCTTTGCAATTACAGTAAATGAAGTTTAACAGTCAAAAACGTTTCTAAATCCTAAAATCATACATATTTATTCCGGTCTGGTGTGGGCATGTCTGCAACAGTGTATCTAGCATGCTGTTGGCTGACTACATATAAACACAAGATGTGATTGGTTGATAACCTGTCATGTTTAAGGTAGTCAGGGCTAAATGTTAGCGTGTGAAGATAAAGTCCATTTAGACTGGGGTACCTTGAACTACGCAAAGAACTGAGGCCTGTATCACGAAGCTGAATTTTTTGCTTAGTCACATAACTTATCAGATTTTACATACCCCGGTATAAATGGCCTTTATCTTCGTTCATTTATATTTAGCCCATCCTACTTTAAATATGACAAGATATCCAGCTAAGCAAGAAATCCTGCTTCGGCCCTGGTTATTTTCCTTTATTTTCCAGGTTCTGATTGACAGAGCTATTGCGTAATAAAGAGCTGAGACCCTCCTTCCTGGTTCTGGGTAAACGGCGCCATCTTTGTAGCGCCCAAGCAGCTTTCCTGAGAGCAAAATGTCAGCATGAGCCAGCAGCGGAAGCTCGTGGGAGTTTTACTTATACCAAAATGTTCTGAGGGCATAATGAAAAATGATTGGTTCTGAGAGATAACCAATCAGATTGTAGATGAGGTCGGTCCAAGTAACTACAGGGGGTGGGACCAAGACATTTGATTATCTGTACAGCAATGGTGTATTTTTGTTCACGACTGCCAATAAAAAGCCAAAAAGCACATATTTTAGGGCAGGGCTATTCAAATGACAGTCCTCAAGGTCCAATCGCTGCTGATTTTCCAGCCTTTCTGTACCTGTGAGCCAGGTGTGAAGCCTTTGAGTCCAATCAGAATCAGTAATTATTAAACTAACTAAGTGGGAGAACTGAAAACAGAGTCTGCATTTGGAATCGAGGGCCAGTTTTGAAGATCCCGGTTTTAGGATTCCTATAGCACGATGTGAAAGAAACGCTGCTGTTCTGTCATTCCGATTTTAGGGAACAATACAATGCAAAAATCTATAAAATATAATAACACATACAAAAAAAAATCTCAACATGATATTTAGCATCCTACACCTCCTACACGAATAAGCAATGCCTTGGAGGCAGTAAACAAGACTGTTTTCCTTAGGGTAAGAAAATCTCCCGCAGGCTGTAGGCTAACAGATGCATGTTATTGGCTGCCTCAGACGCTGTGCTTCTAAATCCAAGTCTTGAGTAAAGCAGCCAAATAAAATATACCTGAAAATGATCATGAGGAGGATTTAAGAACTGATATTACATTTCTCCTTTACTTATCCATAAAGGTCACCTCTAGATGCGCAAGTTAAAAAGATATCCTCAAAAAATACAAATATCGAACATCATTAGGTCTATGTACTCAGCTATATGTGATGCTATTCACAGATCCACAGAATACAAGACAAAGTCATCTATGCTTCTCTCAAAATGTCACCGGCCCAGAAACAGACCCAGAGTGATTCACTGAAGCATTTAGGGTAGGACAGAATAGTTTGTTTGTGGCTTTTCTGACCATGATGCTTACAGCCCTTGGCCCTACATTATTCGGAGAGAAATATTTTTCTTGAATGACGCAAATGATCCCTCCTTCTTAGCTAAGAGCAGCCTACTCAAGGCTTTGTAGATTTTCCAACATTTGACCTGTGACCTCTAACATCTGACCTTCCTGTGCTTTTCTTTGTAAGTGGTATGCCTTCTAAGATGACCTGTGACATCACTGCCTAAGCTAGTATTTCTCAAACAGGTCCTTGAGGACCTCCAGACATGACCTCCCAGCTGGGATAGAGCAACATCATGGACCATCTGGGGTCCCTGAAGGCCAGTTTGAGAAACACTGGCCTAAGCAACTTACAGTCAGCTTGAAATCACATTATTTTTACACCTGGATATTTCTCAAGGCAACAAAAATGGATCAGGTTATCATATCCAGCGTGCTATTACTGACAACTGACAAAATCTCTATGCGTCTAATTTCCTCCCGGTGCTGTCAAAGAAGAGAAGCGTTTCACGTGTGAATGTCTGACACGTGAGAATAGGTGCCTTGTACAACAACAGGGGGAAACTTGTCGCTATTCCCAACATGTGAGCAGACACCGCCACGCGACCGCCATTGCTCTGGTCTCCCTGCAAACAGTTCCGTCTCATCCTCGGGGTGTCGCAAGATAGCAGCTTCGGGAACAGATGGTCCTTATGCAATCCCCCGGGTTGCGGTGGATACCATTTTTATTTCTCCGGGACTAACAAGGTGCTCATCAGCTTTGGGTAACAACTGAAAGCACGAGGCACTTGCCTGAATTAAACTATCCACCCTAAACCACACAAAGGCTAAGTGCACTCTCTAAAAATACTTCAGTCAAATTTTAAACAAAATAAAACGGAAGTGTTTACGTAACTGTTATAAAAGCGAATTACTCAGACTTGCGTGGTGCTTAACACAGAGCAGCTGAACATTCCTCTTCTTGCCTGGCTTGGTTGCAGACACATATGCCTGCTCACGGCATGCACGGATTCAAACAGTCCCACAGTCTGGACACCTCATAAGCATGAGCCATCGCAATTGAACCAACACTATTCAGCGTCAAAAACTGCGTGTTCTGTGGGTTGAGATTTTCGCATGAAATGCAATCGCAGGATCTCAAAACACTCATCTACACGCTATGTCCGCTTTAAAATATAAACACATATAAACAAGGATGTTTTTTTTAAATCAGTGGACGGGATTTTATCGATGACAAAGAACCTGCATGGAAACATCCGTGACCAGAGATAAACAAGCACGGAGCAGAGCACTAGATCGAGCAGAGCTGCGATGTGTGAGGCACGGGCGAGGACCATGGAGCAGAGATATGGATGGTGTGGCGTCTCGCATGTGAAACTGCGCTGAAAGAGCTGAACGTTTGTACGTTCATGTCAAATGGCCAAAGCATTTGACCTTCTTCCTGGACTGCATATTCGGTGCTCTGCATAACCGATAACATCCACATGGACCCCACAGAAATTATATTTATTATTCATTCAACAGATTTGTGTTATTACTAAAAGCTTTTTTTTAGCCCAGTGTTGTTTAATCATTAATTCATGGGTTAACCTTACTGGTACAATAACAAACTGGACAGACGAATCATTTTGATCTAAAATACAGTCTCAGAACAGCATATATTATGAGAAAACACAGCGGACTATGCTGGAACACACCTCTGAGTCTGTATATGAATGACATGCACACAGAATAATCAAGGCTTCAACATGCTTCCAGATGGCACAGTTTACACCCGACAATGGACCCCGTCCTTCCCTATGGATTTAACGAGGGTCAGCAGATCATGCCGTGCGCCTTCCCTGTCTGCCACATCCTGACCTTCTGCGCCGTTAGAGTTTCACAGGTACTCACAAATGGCATCGCCTGCACGCCATGACAGAGCTGGGCTGGAGCTGGAAGCGTTGGGCTGCTGCACGCTGGATTCTCACGTTATCTCGCTTGCACGCTCTCCCTGCTTTCATTCAGGCTCAGGCCACACAAATGAGGGAGCACTCGGCAGGCAGCCCGTGAGGTAAGCAGCCCCTGTGATGTCACATGCGGCATCAGCAGAGCTCAAGGCACATAGAGGCTGGGGGGAGGGGCAGTGCAGGTGTGTTCCAAAGGAACCAAACCCGGGGGGGGGAGGGGGCTGCCTGTCTACCTGTAGTTAAGGAGAGCCACATACTACTGTGGAAAAGAGCAGACTGCAGCATGAAATCGAGGCAAGGCAAGGGTCTGTGTTTAGATGCGCATGAAATCAGCTCTGATTCACGTTAGCTACCTCCTGTCATACAGCAGTAGTATGGTCCACAACAGTGCAAGAAGATTGGTCCCCTGGTTTCCATAGAAACAGGAGGATGTGTTGAAGACAGATACCCTTTGCCTCACTCTGCTGTGAAATCAATACATTGTAAGATGATGAGGCATGACCATATAAACAAATTGACAAAACAGGGTGATATAAGGAAAATGCCAAATTTATGATAAAAAAGATTGATAAAAAATTGGTAAGATCCAAGGAACTAAACACTTACAAATGGTGTTTATTGCAGCGATTTAAATTCCATTCAGAAAACTTGGTTCAGGTTGTTATGAGATACCTGAATCACACAGTGCTGATGCTGTCCTTCCTCTTGAAAGCGGGATGCAGACAAAGTGCCCTCCAAATAAACGCAATAGGAGAAGCTTCTGTTTTTTTGTACGTGGAATAGAATGTATCACTGCTTGCTGTTGTGGGAAGGGACAACGGCATAGCAGAGGGTTTGAAATTGGCGGGGGGGGCACAACTTATTAATGTATGCAGATACAAAAGTCTATTTATTGGGGGATGAATAAACCCATATTAAATAATAGTGGGCACACCCCCCCAGGTATTATCACCAATTTCACAGCTGCCAGCTGCAGAACTATTGCTGGTCATATGCGTTGATGACTAGACAAGGAAATCATGATTCTTTTCAAATTCTTATCAGATTCTTTCGATTTCATTAAACTAAATGATTCATTCCAAGTAGAACATTCACTTCCAAGTTTTCTTCTTTTGTGTTGTAAATTTGTATATTAAACTGTACAATTTCGATTGATTATGTACTCATTATGTACTCATTATGTACTCATTATGTACTCATGAACGATGAACATTCGTTCTGACTATAGGCACAGTGGTGCAGTGGTTAGTGCTGTTGCCTCACCTCTGGGACCAGGGTTTGAGGCTCTGCCATGGTTCTGTGTGTGTGGAGCTTTCACGTTCTTCCCGTGTCGTCGTGGGGTTTCCAAGTTCTTCCCATGTCGTTGTGGGGTTTGTACATTCTTCCCGTGTCATCATGGAGTTTCCCCCATGGTCCTAAAACATGCTGAGGTTAAGTTACCACATTTCCCAATGGTGTGACTGGAGTGTGAATGCACCCTGCCATGGGTCGCCACCCTATCCTGAGTTGCTGTTCCCTGCCTTGTGCCCATAGGCGCCACCCCCCAGCTCTGAATAGGGTAAGCGGTTACAGAAGGTGGATGGATGATGTGATTATATTTACATTTGGGGGTGGTGTGTGGTTTAGCCGGTTAGGACACTGTGCCTGTGATGGGAATGTTGCTAAGCACTTACCCCCCCAAATATAACATTTGCCATACAGAATCTGTATTAATTGAAGGATGAATCACCCTTTAAAATAAGTGAACGATGAATCACTCAGTGAACAAACTGAACAAAGAATCACTAAGTGAAAAGACTGAACAAAGTCTCTGTAAACAAGCTGAAAGGAAGATCAGTCAGTGAATGAATGAACGAAGGATCACTAAGTGAACGAATGAACGAAGGATCACTAAGTGAACGAACTGAAAGAAGGATCACTAAGTGAACGAACTGAACGAAGGATCACTAAGCGAACGAACTGAACGAAGGATCACTAAGCGAACGAACTGAACGAAGGATCACTAAGCGAACGAACTAAACGAAGGATCACTAAGCGAACGAACTGAACGAAGGATCACTAAGTGAGCGAACTGAATGAAGGATCATTCAGTGAATGAACTCAATAATGAATCACTCTGTAAACAAGCTGAACGAAGGATCAGTTAGTGAACAAACATAACGACAGATCACTCAGTGAACAAACTCAATGAAGGGTCACTCGGCGGCCAAACTAAACAAATTAGTGTGGTGAACAAGATTATTTTGTCCACAAAAAGAGATTTGCTCAGGAAGAATAAATCGTTCACAAGTGACATAAGTTTACTGATGACCACTTTGAAACACTGTGATAATGGTGATTCCCGGGAGATTTCACTGTCTATACCCATCTGTTTCCATCCATTATTTTAACGGCAGAACGCATATTTTACTTCTTTCTGTCACGTGGGACGTGCATGCAGATGAAACTCTGAGCACACTTACTTTCACGAGGGCGAGTGGGGAGCCATGCTGAGCGGCTCCGTCTCTGAGGCGGGGCCTTTGTGCACAGTGCAGCCCCACAGAAGAGAGGCTCTCAGCAAGTCAGCTGTGAGGCTTCACTTGTCCACTGTGCCAGCGTGCAGATGAGCTGACAAATTATGTTGTCCCTTCCCAAGCGGAAAGGGAGCAGAGCTATAAGTCCTCACCGAATAATCAGGAAAATGCCAAGGAGCCTTTTATGGAAAAAAACCCTCCAATGTCACCTGGCAAATGCCTTTATTTAATGCAGCACACAGGACACAGCAAACAGTCTACAGCTGCAGTCATTCATGCAGTGGTTCCTAAATCCTGCACTACCGCTTGACCAAGAACGCTGCTGACACTCATAGGTACCAAAGCTTCTAATACTGTTAGTAGCTTCTGGTCATCAGGCATGTTTGAGGCACAATGAAGCTTTCAGGACGCAAAACTGAATGAGATTTTAATGGTTCGGAATAAGTTTGCCAGTGTGACATTTTTGCAGACTATTATCTGCAAAGTGTTGATGGCTTGAAACAAAAATTGAGCACAGTGAGGCAAACTTTGAAAATCCCAGACTCAGACAACTGGATCAACAGATGTGGGAGTCACGCAGGGACAGGAAAACGTGTTTCAGAATGGGCCAAGTTAGCCTAGTATAATCACCAACTACAGCCAGCTGAGGACCACTTTCTCAACAAACCACATATAGCTCAGAGCTGCACCCACTGCTTGTTTATAACCTCAAGTGAAGCTGAAGCCTGTGGCACTTACAGCTGCCCCACATCCTTTCACTTTAGACAATGTACCTGGCTCATGATTGGCTTGACCAGGATGAGGACACCTGAGCCAGAAACGGGGCATGCAGTACCTGTGGCACTGCGTCTGCCCCGGCGTTGTGTCGTCACTGGGCTGCGTTCCACATGCACCCTCCAGCTTGGGGCAGCGCCATGCTGGCCTTGTCTGACAGATGTAGGGCACTGGGGCTAACTGCCACTGTCCCAGAGCTCCTGAAGTGCAGACTTATGGAAAGATCTCAGCTGGCTAAGCTCAGCAAGCAGCTCATTTGGGCTGCTTCCAACTCCAGTCCTGCAGAGCCCCAGTCCTGCAGAACTTAGCTCTTACTTTGTTCCACCACACCTGATTTGGTAATTAGTACAATCAGGTGTGTTAAATGAAAGGAAACACAAAGATATGCAGGGCTGGGGCTCTCCGGGACTGTTCTACTGATACTGTACATGAGATTTTGCAAGGCAAAATAATACTGTTCCAAAAGCACTGGTTTATTGGGTGACATGCAATCCTCCTGTATTTTGCAGGGATTTCATGTTTCTCGATGTGGCACACTGCTGGCTTACTGCCATGCTTCGCAAAAGGCTGTTGTTGTCGCCACAGGTGCTCAGTGCACCAGCCTGGTTTAACACAGAGCATCAACAGAAAGAATGCTGACGTCCAAAAAGCCTAAAAGGATGCTTAATGCACAAAATCTCACTATTCAAAGGGTCTGGATAAAACATTAATATATTATACAGAAAATATGGGACAATAGTTATCAAAGAAGATGGAAGATGCTCAGAGGGAGCAAAAACATGGACCAACTGGGTCTCCAAAGAGTGTATTTGGAAACACTGGCCAGAGAGCTCCTTCTGACCACAGAAGGTTACTGTCTTCATTTCTTGTGAATATTAGTGAATGTTTTGAAAAAAAGTGATCTTAAATTTCATTTAAAAATCATTTATTGCCGAACTACATAGTTTAAATGTAGAGAATGCTCACCCTGGAAAAGTGGCTTAACTGCACAATGATGCCTTTGGGCAAAAAGAAGACATACTTATCTAATATAAATAAATGCATTTTTCAAGTTTATTTCCTTGATAATATTTTTTGTTTCCAACATATCATTGATTTAATTTGTTAAAAAAAAAAAAAAAAAAAAGAATATTCTTATCTTCTGCACAGATCACAGAATTACAATGCAGGACTTCTTGAAAGGATGCTCCACAGATATATATTATGTGAATAGATAGTGTCACCTCTCATTTTCATTTAGGTAGAAAAATATATGCATGTTGGTTGTGGGGGTTGGCAGGTGGAAAATTTTTTGTTGCCTCAAGGGAACGCGGTGCAATAGAAGGCTACGCTAAGGTGAATGCTCTGCAGTAGAGGTCTACGCTAAGGTGAACGCTCTGCAGTAGAGGTCTACTCTAAGGTCAACACTGTACAGTAGGGGGCTACGCTAAGGTGAACGCTGTGCAGTAGCGGGCTATGCTAAGATGAACGCTCTGCAGTAGAGGGCTACGCTAAGGTCTACGCTGTGCAGTAGAGGGCTACGCTAAAGTGAATGCTGTGCAGTAGAAGGCAACACTATGGTCAAGGCTATGCAACAAGGGGCTACACTAAGGTCAACAATGTGCAGTAGAGGGCTACACTAAGGTCAGCAGCAGCCCAAATACACAGTGGGCCTCAGCTTCAAAGACTGATGATATTTTTTTGCAAAACACAAACACCATTGCTTCAGATGAGGTAAAAAAGTACACCACTGTGAGCTGCATACCAGAATCCTGTACCATTATATCCTACAGGTTTAAAGTGCTAATGAGGACAAATAAAAAGTGATTATGTCATCATTCTGAATACTATCCGATTCCTTTTTCATCGCTGTGTCCTGTAAACGACACATTGCAGTTAGAAGCATAACAGCAGTAATACGATGCTGTAAATTGTGCTGACAGTGAAGGTTTTCCACAGACTGTGAATATGCTAACAGCCTGACACACTCCTTGACAGTCAGGAGCCAGCACCCTCTGAAATGAGAGGATTTAAGTCATGCAGTATGGAGTATGGAGTACTGTAACACACACAGAAGATTCAAAAGGGCCTCAAAGCTTACTGTGGAATGACTATGCGGGACAAACCTGTCAGGCATGTTTGAGCTCCTTTGCTAGCGTGACGGAGGTAGGTGTCTGTTTGTGTGTACGTGTGTGTATGTGTGAACAGGGACCTGAATACTAACCAGCTGGATGGCACACGCAGGAGCCTGAGCAAACATCGATGCACCTTCTATTGACAGTTGAAGCACATACTGCAGCCAGCTGACCCTAACATATACACCAGCATGATGGTTTGCGGAGCCGGAAGCTGTTCAGGTTTTACAGCTGCTATTTAAAGATAAACACATGGAAGGGCTGGAGAATCCCGATCATATCTAGTCCATATCTGTCTCATCCAGCTGGTCCTTCAGGGTGTCTGATGTCAAGTGCCACATCTACAATAGCCATGGACAAAGTATTCCCTCATAGTCATCTCAAAAAGAGATTTGTTAATATTATGATATCTATAACCCCCATGGTCACTATTAAAGTACTGTAAGTATCCATTGTGGAAAAAGGTGTGGAATGGTCTGGAAATTATGGGTATGCCAGGACAATGACAGAAAATGCTAAAGCAAATTTATTGTTTTTACTGATAAAACATAGGACAACCTTGCAAAGAGTCCAATGAGAGAGACTCTTTTAATAATATGTCATGCTATGATGAAACAAAGAACCATTCAGGGGATGTTAATCAGTTCATAGAGCATATAACATGAAAATAAGCATTACATGTTGCAAACTGCATTGCCAAGAGGAGGTCATCTCCACTGCTGTTACAGCTCATAACTAAGGTCAGTGTATTTGGGGGTGTGGATCAGCAGCCTTTCATAAGAACATAAGAAATTTACAAACGAGAGGAGGCCATTCGGCCCATCAAGCTCGTTTGGGGAGAACTTAACTTTCACGGTACCGGTGTCCACATCTCCCAGAACCGCTGCTTTGAGTGGCCCCTGAAGCTCAACCAATTCAGCTAAATTCAACCAAACCCTTATTCTGTCACTAAGGGGCTGCAATGATGGGATCATTTAGCTTCCCTTTCACATAGTTCTATTCAACCTGCCTATCTGAGGAGTAAACAAACAGACAAAGACCGGGAAATAAATACCTTTTGCTAAAGCAGGATGGATATAAAACAGCTAACTGGAGGTATAGTTTGGACACAGCTAACAAGAATGAACTTGATTTCTTATGTCCAGACGTGATGAGGTGACATTTATCAGCACGACTTATCACCCTCTTATGACAACAACAAGGCAGAACTGATGAGATGGTAAGCGGCTAAAATCAATAGCTGCAGCCAATGCTAAATGCTCAGTGATTGTGTGCAGATAGCCTTCGCTGAAACAGGCCACACATACTACTGTCTTCCTATCGTCAACAGACTTGTAGTTCCTTTCATAGGACAACCAGATTCCCATGTGGACGTTTGACGATTTAGAATATGTAAGTTTAATGGCTACTATACTCAGGGACACAGGAGAGATTTTTGAAGTGGGGTGGGGGGGGATGGGGGGCAAACAGTAAGCACAAGGTCTCAACTTATCCAGCCATGCTCGAGTTATTTATCCTCCGTTAAATCGGTAGGTCATCGTAGAAGTGAAATTTTTTAAAGCCAGTATAGGCTGCATTTTAACCTGTCTACATACAAACGGAGATAAAGGGAGACAGTGGGAGCGCATGTGTACAGGCACGGGGACGCACACGCGTGTGAGTACAGGCACGGGGACGCACGCGAGTGTGAGTACAGGCACGGGGGCGCACACGCGTGTGAGTCCATTTAAATGTGGTACCTTAAATCCAACAAGTTACCCCGATAAGCCAGTAACCCCACTTTGTGGTACAGCCACTGGTCTACCTACATCACACAACAGAAGAACAAAGCTAATGGAAGAATACAGTGGAAATTCAGAAATTATTTCTTTCATACAAGCTTCTGCAACTGCAATTACATGGGTTAGAGGTGGGGGTTAGAACTAATGCCTTAGGTATTTTCTCAGTTTAAATGAAACAAGCTCGGCTGAAGTCATCATGATTTACCAAACATACTGTAGAAATGAAAAGCAATTAGGAGACCAGCAGAGGATGCATTTTAGAACTTAGAAGAACAAACAACTCTGAAATCAAATAAAATAATCCAGTTCACTGGGACACTGCAGAGCTAATGAAACTTAATGGTGACTGTTCTCTTTGAGGCTGAGAAGAAATTGCTCTGCTTTTCAGATATGCTGTGATTTCACTGGACTGACAGTTTTATTAGGTTGCATTACAGGCTGCATGCAACCAAAATTACAGAATAAGAACAATTAAGATACAGTGCTGTAATCTGCCAGTCTGCTAAAACAAACCAGGTCCTCTGTAACTTTCACCTGTTTGTGCTTTTATCTGGGTCTCTTAGTATCTGTATACCCAGGCTGTACTGTATTTGTGTCCTGATGTTTATGTGACTTGGGGATACCCAAATTCCTGCAGGTCACGACAGCCAGTCGTCAAGATCTTACTGGCCGCCTCCTCCATTCCATGCTGGTGGCTGCAGAGAGAAACAGCCTGATCATCCATAGATGTGAACGGAAGCCTGTGAAGGGGCTCCACACTGAGGAATCTGAGCTGGGAAACAAGCAGCATCACAAAGGCTTCAGCTGAGGCAAAGAAACACTGTATGCTATAGCTGCGGAGCTGCTTCACGCCAATTACCAAAGCGTGGGGCCTACAGTCAAAATATATCCCAAAATATGAAATTGTCCATGAAATTTTCATGTGCATGTCATCCAATGCTAAGCAACAAACCCAGCTGCTAATGATGGCAGCACACAGACTATGCTAGTCGGCCTCAGCGGTGTGTGATCAGGGCCTTAATTGTTTTTTAAACATATTGTTTGCAAACACAATGGCAAGTTGAATCCCTTTGTGCGTGTGACAATAACTACCACAGCTAATTGCTTGGTTACTAATTCTTAATTCTGTGAAAAATGGTAAAGAATACTTCACCCACGGCTTCCAGAGCCACAACAAAGGGAACAGACATTGTTCCAGTATAAAAGGCGAGGTTTGATCCTACTGGCTAGTGGCTGAGTCTTAGGAAGGAAAAATGCCAGCGTTGTCTTGGCTAAACCCACCAGCAGCTCTTTGGGTTAATCAGCCATATGCTGCATTTTCATTTTTTTCTCAGCAAGCCACAGTGGCAAAAAATACAGGCAATAACCTGCCGTCGCTTGTCCAGAGCATAGTGAATCGTACACAGCAGGGCACTTTCCTGTCTTGTTCACGCGCTTGACACATGTTCACGTGGCTGTGTCACCTTTGCAATACAAACTACTACAAAGCAATTCACCAACCCACTGCACCCTGCCAACCACAGTCTCTGTGATAGCAATGCAATAAAAAAGACTGGTATATGGCAGGAATTAGTAAGCATTCAGCACTCTTTATCGGACGATGGCTGCTTCCGCATTGTCAAAGAAAATTCAATGAAATGCTTGGTGTCATTAACGCTGTATAATTAGTGCATCAGGTGTGTCCCCCATTGAAAGTCTAGGGACGTTTGCTTAATTTCGTTAAAATGTCACAGATTTATTGTCTTCATAACAAAAGTCCCTTGACAAGTAATGTTTAACATACCTGCACACATCTTCCACACAGACATTTTCTTTTTATTAGGTGTCAATTTTTTGACCGACTGACTTGGTTCTGTTTTTTCCATTTTGGTATTAATTGCGATTGTAGTCATTGGCTCCCAAAGAGATACTAAACACTAATGTTTGGTGCTTTATGTTATTGCGAAGTCTCAATGAGACTACTTGTCAATGCCCTTTTTAATTCTAATGTGACATATAAACAAATAATGATTTTTGTCATAAAACCAATAAACCTGCAATATTTTTACTGAATTAAGCAAGTGTCCCAAGACTTTCTGTGAGCGCTGTATGTGTTCTGTGAGTGTGACATGCCATTTTCAGGAAAAAAATAGACACAGACATGCAGCCAGCTGGATTCAGATGGCAGGGCACTGCATACACACTGCATACACACTGCATACACACAGACTCATCCCTGCCTTCCCCTCCAAAAAAACAGCGAGATCCCCTGTGAAAGCCTGAACAGCAATTTGGCGAGGATGGAGGCGGAAGCAGCACCGCGGTGGGGGCAGGGGGCAGGGGGCAAGCACAGCTGGGGCCTTGCCTGCAGCCTTCCGGCTCTTGCAGGTACTGGCCGGCGAACGGTTCTCCTGTGAGGCAGAGAATCAAAGAGCTGGCATCCCTGGGGAATCCCATCTTTGTCATCATTTTGCACCCTAATCAAACTGTAAGCTGCTCCTATAAATCAGAGAATTAATACAGCAATATCCACGTTCTCTTGCCAGGCACAGAGGCAATATTTTTATTTCTTGACTCTTAAGATTATGCAACACAAATTGCTTTAGTCTATCTGGAATCCTGTTCCATCAGTCCTTCTAAATGCTAAATCTCTGGACTGGGGGGTCTGGAGCCTTTCCCAGGCAGCAAAGAGCACAAGGCCAAAGGGCAGCATTCCAGTCCATCCCACTGCACAGACACACACACAGGCATAGACTACTGGCAATTTAGAGATGCTAAATAGCCTAACTAGGTCTTTAGACTTTGGGAAGTATCTGGAGTCTCTGGAGGGCTTTTTGCTTTCATTTAAACAGATCAGCGGTGCATTTCAGCTCACACCACTTGGTATTAAATTAAGATTTTTTTTATATAGTTTTTTAAGGTATATAGGTTTTTAACACCTGTTTATTTAGCTTGCTATCCCAGAATTAATATGACCAATTTCACATCTGTGAATTCTGAGGCACATACCATATAGACACAATATAATCTAAGGAAAATATGTGCAGTTACCAAATTACCCATAGGTGTGTGGGTATGAGTGAATGATGTGTGAGTGAATGATGTGTGAGTGAATGGTGTGTGAGTGAATGGTGTGTGAGTGAATGATGCGTGAGTGAATGGTGTGTGACTGTGCCCTGCGATGGGTTGGCGCCCCATCCTGGGTTGTTCCCTGCCTTGCGCCTGTGCCCTCCAGGATAGCCTCAGGACCCCCCCACGACCCTGAATGGGGTAAGTGGTAACAGAAAATGGAGGGATAGATGGACAAATATGTGTTTTTTTTCCAACATTGCCTTCAACATTTATGTGGTATAAAATCAATATTGTGCTTTGCCCTCACATTTGATGAATGACTACCTATAATATATTTTTTTAAATAATTCAAATTCCACAGGTCATTGATTTCATGGGACTGGTCCACACTTCCATCAAAAAGCAGACACTGAACCCTCCCATTTACTCCTAAAAAATGCTCCTGTCATCCGACCTCCCTGCAGCTAAACAGGAAATGGTCTGCGTACATTTTTCGACTGTTCTGGAAAAATCCAGCTGAAGGAAGGTTAGGAGCCCTACCTACAACTTCCTTCCACTGAGGTCATGCAGAAAGGCAGTTCTGAGGACCTCACCATCAAAATTAGACAATCAGGATGTGTGCAGTACATCCTCATATTAATATCGAGAAAAATACTAAACACTTAGCTTACAACGTCAACAGATTATAAAATAAAGGCCTTAGTGATGATTGTCTTTTCCTTAAACTTTTTTCCTTAAATCTCCTTGAGGAAAAAACCTTGTGGATATCTATAAAATCGGCCAGTAAATCACATTTAATCACTCAAAGTCTGATAATAAATATCATTCATATTATTATAAGTATAGTTCACGTAAATGCCACTGGTCACCACCAGGGGGCAGACAACCCACAGAGAACAGTCTGAGGAAGCACTGTAAACGTATTAATAATGCATGAATGAGTTTTATGTGACCAGTCTCTTAGCAAATAACAGGAGACACGCTGCAGAGGCCTCACCTTTGTGTCTCTCCCTTAGAACTGCAATAACCATAATAATTCCACAGCAATTACACTGCTTCACAACAGTTTGGTTTCCATTGGAAATGCTTTCTGCCTATTTTTGTTCCTCCATTAGATGTTTACCAACACACTGCTCCTACTGTCTCCAGAGCAACTTAAGTCACATTTTACAAACAGAGATATTCTTCTGCCACGCAGCCTGAAGCCCAATGCACTTAGTATTTAAGACCAACAGGATTTTCACTGTAAACATGCTGACAAGGATATGTAAGTTTTATCAGTTACTGAGTATGTATGTAATATCTGAAGATGCTGAGTGTTTTTTGGGGTCAATCCTTAGATTAAAATTGCCTTTCACTAGAAACCAAAAGATATTGTAAGGAATATTTTTAAAAGGGGTGGCATGGTGGTACAGTGGTTAGCAGTGTTGCTTCACACCTCTGGGACCCAGGTTTGAGTCTCCACCTGGGTTACATGTGTGTGGAGTTTGCATGTTCTCCCCGTGTCGTTGTGGGGTTTCCTCCGGGTACTCTGGTTTCCC
>JAODJU010000108.1:28659928-28674410 GCA_026776725.1 Gnathonemus echidnorhynchus
ATATATGAAATACTTTGATATGGAGAGACAGTGTCCAGCTCCCCAAATCCTGGGGGCCTAGTATTTCTTAATGATGTAACTCCAATATGGTGAATAAAGAGACTGCCCAAACAACAACAAAAACTGGATATTTCACATTTACTGATGAATCCCATTTTGTACAGTGGGACCTGGGTATGACGTTAACTGCATCCAGCCCTGCAAGCGGTCCTCCAACTTGCAGGGAAAAATTTAGGGGTTGGTGATGGGATTGGCACTCCAGCCAAAGCAGCTCGGACCAAACAGGCACGACAACCTTCTGTTCTCCATGCGAGTAGCTCTGCTGCAGCTGCACGCACCATGAAGGGGATGGGGGAAGCCTTCGGGAGACTCATCCATGAAAGAGTTGAAACCATCGGAGAGCTAATAAGGCCTGTTGGGGATTGGAGCTGGTGTGGTGTTGAGGCGTCGCCCGCTGCACGGACGCACTTCGGTCCCAGTTTGAGGCGGCCCATCCAGGTTGTTGCATGGAACATCTTGTCTCTCGGGCAAAATGACCATCTTACTCTGTGGTCGGGGGAGCTTCGTAAACTCTGGCTAAGTCCAGCCTCATTCTCCTAGTATTCGATCTGAGCTGAATCTTCAGTGTAGCAACAACAGGTCTGTGGTCAGAATTCGCAAACTGGGCACTTCTGTAGACCCTGCAGTTCTGCAGGAGCCTCCAGCGTCTGCCCACGAGGATGTGATCGACCTCCTTCGCTGCACCACCAGTATTGGAGTACCAAGTCCAACGACGCGGCTGAGGGCATTGGAACCAGGATCCAGCTACACACAGACCTTTCACAAAGTCAGAGAACATGGAGCCACTTTCATCAAGGTCACTAGACCCACACAGTCCTCATAGCCAGCCCTATCAATGCCTGTGGTCACACTGAAGTCACCTATGACCGTTGGAATGTCACCTTGTGGGCACCCATCAACCACCAAGCGAATCTGGGAGTAAAATTTCTCCCTCAGGCTACATCACTCACCGCAGTCGGAGCATACACTGAGACAACAGACAAAATATCCAAGGAGTGCCTTAGCCTGAGTCTCAAAATATGAAAGGAATGACATCAGGTACCATTGGGAGGAGCCTATCCACCACAGCAACAGCTACTCCCTGAGTACGGCAGTCATCAGAGTGACCAGATTCTGCCCTTAACAGGGTTATGGAATGTTTTTGGTCAAGTATCCATTACGTATTTGACGTATTATATGTATTTGGCTGTACTGAATGCTGGATCTAAGGACAAATCATTACAAAGCCTGTAGCATACAAACTCACACACATACACACTAAATGCAGACCACACAGTCCTCCCTTTCACACCAGATAATCAATGCTGAAGGAGCCCATCCTGCAGTCATACTGTCACACGACCACCTACCCTAGTGAAGATGATGCAGGCACAACTGCCCAGGATTCTCTAAAGCAACGATTCTGCAGGTGTCTGAAAGGCAACACGCCAGGAAAGAGCTTGTTTCTAGACCACTGGAAACTTCTTCGGCCAGAGCTCAATAAACCAGCAAGACGGTTATTCTCAGCAGCCAACAATGCGCTCAATTGCATTTAATTATTAATGACCTAAGCCTCTGCACTCACGCCTGGATTTATTCCATATAGCCGAACTCATTTGAAACACCAGTGCAGCTCAACTTAATCCCGATCCATATGGATGCCCCCCCCCCCCACATTCAGCACATTACAGTCATGGCAGCCTCCCCAGAACTGATATTTATAATGCACTGTCACCACTGTTATCATTCAGCATACCTTAGTATTCAAGTAAAAGGCAGAATCTGGGCCTGCAGTTACTGTACAGTGCATTTTATAAATGAATCTCCAATAGCCTGACACCCACTTCTGCATTGTTTTTTTTTTTCCTGTACCTGGCTTGTCCTGCATAGTTTTCCTGCAGCGAGTGTCGTGTCCAACACGCTCACAATGTCACCTCCTTTGGATCGTCCTGGCTGTTCCAATTAGGCGCCGGAATTGTCACATTTAACGGCACTGGCTTGATCTCGGCCACCAACCGGGATGCACAAGAACAGCAAGTAGCTGCTGACGTGTCCCGGAAGCTTCTTTCGGAGGTACATATCAAATGCCAGGGAAACCCACACAGACAGGGTTTATAAAGTCAGTCAAAGACTCACAGAACCAAGGCTTGCTGATGTGCTAGGAATTCAGTCCCGAATCCCAGGTTTTTAAGGGTATAATATTCCTTACTTAATTCAAGGCAAAGCCTTGCACAGCTGAATCAATAAAAACCTTACAGCCCCGCAGGGCCATGGAGCCCAGAAATAACTTTCTTTATTCAAAGTATGTTGGAAAATCTATCTATCTAAGGAAATTAAATTCTATCTGAGAAAAGTGCCACCACCCTGGTCTGGGACACAGCGTGGGGGCTTTCCTCCAGAGTGGGAGACTGAAGTCTGTAGTAGAGTTAAAAACAATTGGTGAAGCTAAAAATGAGGGAAAATATTTGCCTGAGGAAGCAGAACCTTATTCATGTAAAAAAATGAGGTAAAATAGCCTGAGTGGACGGCATCTGCTTATTTAGAAATCCCGTCACTTTCACAAATAACAGTTTACATTGATGCCATGCTTAGTATTGTGGAATGAAATGTCTACGTGTTTTAACAATGGAAATGTATTTTAACTGACCTTATGGTTTCACATTGCTACCATTAATGCACCACTGAGGGAGAACTGGGATAGGCAATTAAACTGTGTAGCAATGAGTAGAAGGGATCTGAAAAGCCAAGCCCAAAGTTATATTCACTCAGGAAGACTTGCCGTCTGACCCGAAGTAACTACTCAGCAGAAAATAATAATACTGGTAGGTTTAATTCTAGATCCTTGAAAAAATACTTGTTAGCCAGGTACTCAGTATATATTATTGAAATTTAATTTTAATTGATATGACTCCTAAGCAAAATGCTCATTCTGAAAGTAAATATATATGGTATGTCTGGGTGATGTGCAATATTAATGTTGACATTTTATGTTATGACCGCAATAGTCAAATGGGTTGGGATTAGGGTTGGGTGATCTTTTTTTTGATACCATCATACTGTCTAGACATTACATCGGAGTATACGGTAAGCAATGTTATTTTGGAATACAGTTTTTGCAATTTTAATCCTTTTCAAGATTATCTTGAGTATTTTTTTAAATCAGTGTAAAGATTTCTGCCACTGCTTTTGCATGAGTTATTGGTTTTGCAGTAATCATAATCGTCATTGTCCTTGCTGCCGGACTCATTCACAGACAGTGTAGTGAGTATGTGAGAAATTAAACAAAACGAGTCACATTTAGAACTGGTCACCAAAAGACATTCGTCTTTTACTCGGGGGGAAAAAAAATTGGATTCCATAGAGACGATACTGAGCAAAAGCAAGTGATTTATCTAAACACATCTCGGGGCAACATCACTAATGTATTTGATAGACTGTTGGTAGATAATAAGCTTGGTTTGGTTATAGTTTGTTTTGGGTAAATTTAGAAATTTTGGGGGAAAAAAAAACAAAAACTTTTTGGTCTTTGAAATTCATACATGTGCAATATATGGCACAATCAATTTTGACATTTGAAAATTTGCAGCTCAAATAAAATACAGTATTCAAACAAAATAAGAAAGTCTTCCTCTCTTGCTTTTTTCAGTTTAATTTGCAGTCTAAATTGATATAAATATCTATAGGTAATAGGTATAATAATAGGTCCATTAGGCCCCCTGTCTTTAGACATAACCCTAAATGACAGCATCCTGAAGCAGTTAATACATAAATGGAAGGTTACCAACAGCAGATCACAGCAGTAATTCGTGCATAGTGTGGATCACGTGAAGGTGATCTGGAGAATTCTCTGCATGGCTGATATGCCAGTGTTATTCAAAGGCCATGAGGAGACCCAGGCAGGCTTATAGACAAAGCGAAATTGGCTTCCCAAGTCAGCACCCCCTCAGAAGATGGCAGTCTAGGCGGCCACCTATGTAATCTAATGGACTGATGGGTCCTGGCAGATACCTACCTGATGGGTTGATGGGTCCTGGCAGATACATACATCATCAGGCTATGCTGCAGAAGGTGTTACTTATTCAAGAAAATGTACCTCATTATAAAGAAACCCAACCAAATTTCAATACCAACTATGTGCCCCAAAGTACATTTATAGTGTATATTTTTGAAGAACAATTTTGGGTACTGAATTACGTTAGGGTACTGTAACGAATTCTTCCTGGATGCAGAGTGACATTGTAATCACTGTGCTATTTGTTGCAAATATAGTATTTCTCTGGCTTCCAAAACCTCTTTCTAAAAGCAAAATTTGCAGACAGAAGAGTCTCTTGAGTGTGTTTTCTATACTCATCTGCCTCTAAAGATCAACATAATTTGCAGCAAAAACCATGTTGATTTTCAGATACTTCAAATCAAGAATACAGCTTATATAGAGAGAACCAATTAATTAATAACAAATTGAATCTACACAGAAAACACAATGCAGCCCAAACTTCTGAATGCACCTAAAAGAGTTTTTCTTTCAACCACAGGCTGCAAACCACAGGCTGCAATGATCAATCAATAAATAAGACTAAATTAGAATATTGTGCAAATTCATTCCAGTGTATAAGCTTTTGGTTCGTGTGTGTGTGTGTGTGGGGGGGGGGTCCATGTATTTATTTCATTGTGGTGACCAAATGTCCTCACAATGTGATGGTTATTTTTACAACGTGGGGAATAGTTTTTCGGTTCCACAAAGGGAAACTCATTTTTATATAAATCTGTGACTGCAATCGAAAAACTAAAAATGCCAAAGCACTTGTATTTTGTTTGGTTACTTATGGCTAAGGTTGGGCCTGGTTAGGAGTTAAGGTCGTCGTTGGTGGGATTAGGGTTATGCTCATAGAAACGAATAGACATTCCCAACAAAGATATGAAAAGAAACGTGTGTGTGAGTGAGTGTGTGTGTGTGTGTGTGAGCGTGAGTGTGTGTGTGTGTGTGTGTGTGAGCGTGAGTGTGTGTGTCTGTGTCTGTGTGTGAGTGTGTGTGTTGCCATCCTAGAGATGCAGATGGTATTCAAACTAAGTAAAATGGGTATCATTCACTGAACAACAAAATAATAAGGGGCAGGACGGCATTGCGCTCACTAACAGGGTTTGAGTAGCTGCTGAGGCAGCTTGTAATGGTAAATTACAGGTAATAAGTGCATATGCATGCACACACACACACGCACACACACACACGCACACACAAAACAGGCAAGTCATTACTAATACTGATAACACAGGTCTACAAAAAAAAATCAGATGCCAAGGTTTTTTGAATGGATTTAGGGTATTTTGAGGGTGCTGAATTCAAAAATCACATTACATGGTTCTAGTTTTTGAGATAATGCACATCCATGAAAATAATGCATTCCTTCAATGCGACTGGTGTGTGATAACAAATGCAATAGTTTTTGGTCTGTCTTTTGACTCTTTAACAGTGTCTTAGGTAATGAAATGAATGATGAAGCATTGAAGGAGAGTCTGAAAATAAAATTTGAGTTAAGTTCACTTGTGTGTGTTTGCATGTTCATTTATTGCTGTTGTTACTGTGATGGTGAATATTTACTCAGATCAAATCTGCCAAGTCCTTCCAAAGGAAGGGCATCATGGGAACACCTGGTATTTAGCCAGAAATGGTTGAAATGCTCATGATAGGGCCATGAAAAAATGTAGTTTGGCCAGAAGAAAGGGATCCATTCGGGCTTCACAAATGCAGTCAAAAGAAAATGCCCCTGGGCTTTTCACCTTTTTTGACTTCACCAGGTCCACATATTTCACAATAGAGGGTCAGACTTCCAATGCTCGTTCAATAGCTGGCAAATTTTCGAGCCACTGATGGCCACAGAAAGGTAGAGGGAATCTTGAGGATGATGTTGCAACTGTGAAGTCCTCTCTTCTGGCTGGTGCAGAGTGGAAAAGAAAAAATAGTGCGTTGAGCACTTTCTCCACCATCCACACTTCAAAACCAGTCTTGAATGACTTGTGAAGGGTATGTAGGCCACAACTTCCTACAGTTACTAACTGTGTCCCAGCAAATTGCTCACCACAGTGTGAACGTCATCATTGGACGTATAGGAGTGATGTCGGCTAACCGTTTGCAAAGCCCAAAGCACTTCTGCTTTCAGTGTGTTGGTTGAGGAGAATGTACTGAAGGCATTGCTTGTCGGGGGATTCGGAGACACTACCAAAGCGGGTGTAGGCCTATCTGTAGAGGTTGTACTTGCAGGACTGGCAAACAACTGCATGGGGACAGTTGTTGTCCAATTTGACAAAACGCTTGTGCTTCTCTCCCCTGATATATGAGTCAATGGTTTAGAGCCCATTGTTGCCAGTTTGATTACTTTTTTACAAAGGTCGCATCGCACTTCGTAGACATTAGTCATCTTTTTCAACCAGCCACAGTACTTTTTTTTGAAGCATTGACATTAATAACAATTAATAACTACTTAATATTGTATTATTTAATCAAATCATACATAACTTTTCCCTGTCACTGTTAGATATTTTTAATTTCCTTTTTGTATGATGTTAGACTGTTTACTTACTAGTTGTAACTAAAAAAAAAAAATATTCTTGCAATTCTGAATGCTTTTCAAACGTGTTGCATAATTTAATTAACTATTAAATATCTCAGAAACTAGAGCCAATCTGGCAAAACCAAAGTCATATTCTTAATCAGCACCATAAACTTAATATAAAACCATTCAGACATCGTTGGCACCAAAATCACTGTATACCAGTGTAATCAACCAACACACTTAGTGCTACATGGTGATTTAATCACAATGAGGTGAAGGGTCTTCCTAGTGGTGATGGACTGTTTTAATTAATTCCTACCTGACAATTCTTGAGGTTTCACATTCAGACCTGCAAAGGAAAGAGAAAGATTTTTCCTCAGATAAAATGACAGGCATTTATTTCTGGTACAAAGTGCAGCAGCTCAGACTGAGCACATTTTAACTGACAGCAAAGGCAGAGGCTATAGTGCTTATGGTGGTGAAGTATTCGGTTGTACAGTCACCAAGAGGGGGTCTGCTTCGGTCTGCACCAGGTAAACAAACACACCGTTGTGTTTACTGTGAACCTAAATGCTTCTGCAACATAATCAGCGGTATCAATGGTACAGTCTGGTATAATTTATAAATACTTCAATAAACCCTGCTAGAAAATTTTAAAGAAATCCTCTAGCGTTAAGAAAAATGTCTTTAAAATTAATAAATTACTGATTTAGTTTGGTTATGCTTCTAAAAACACGTTATATGGCTTAGGTGGAATCATTCCTCACAGAATTCCTCACAGAATACCTCACAGAATTCCTCACAGAATACCTCATAAAAGCTTATTCAAAAGGAAAATCGGTACTGAGCATTTGCAACTCTAGCCTCTGCTGTGGACAAAAATTAAACACATCCATTAAAATGCACCTTAAGGTGAATACAGGCAAAAGAGGGAACCACTGGAAAATAAATAGCAAAAAGAAAAAAAAAATGGTTCTAAACTCTTTTACTGCCTGTTTGTCCTCAGGATGAAAGTGGTATTTACAATAACATGAGGAGGCAAGGAATTTCCTAAAGGATCACATTCCCTCCAAGGATGATCATATACTGCTTGTTCTTGAGTGTTGGGCCCTAAGTGTCTGTAGGCAAAGCCTGGCTGCATAATAAGTAGACTCTCTATAAGAGAGTTCAGTTCAGTTCTATAAGAGAGTTAAGGGTTCAGGTTAGAAAGGGCGTTTTTATGATCAGTTGATTAAAAGCAATACCAAAAAATTAAAGGCAATACGGTAAAAGTAAAAGCAATCCCATAACTTTGTAGATGACTTTATAAAAGCAAAATAAATAAAATCGATATAAAGATGGATATTACTGCATGTGACCCACACACATTGAAAGCAAAATGGTCACTTGCTGTCTGTTATGAGGATATTGCTAATTATATGGTTTTTCAAATGTCATGGCGTGCTCCTCCTGGAGGGTGCAGTGGGTGCTCTGAGGGTAGGGATCTTCACCAGCAATCAAAAAGTTGTTGGTTTGAATCCTATGAATGCCAGGAGTGATTGGGATCTGCAGCTGTTTTGTCCTGGGTATGATGTTAATCTACATCCAGTCTTATAAGAAGGTCCTCCATCTAACAGAGAAAACTTGCAGGTTAATGGTAGGATTGGCACTCCAGCCTCTGGAAAAACACTATTACATCCAGACTACTGTGGTGATGAGGTATCAGAGGCTGCACTCTGTTCAGGTTCTCATCCCTGAGGTGATTCGTCGTGTGGTGGGTGTGTGTAAACGTGCTGTAATCAGCGCACGCTCCTTATCTACCTATTTTGTGGGTAACACTGCAGCAAATGAAAGTGACTAAAGGCAATTTGCTGATCGATTGATTTATTTTTTCCCTGGATGTGTGATTTTCATTTAGCTGAAGGGACTGTCTCAGTTGTTTCTTTTTGCTTTCCTCTCCTGACGTCTGTGATGCTGCGCTGACAGACAGCTGTGTCTCTAGTGCGCTGCTGGTGCCCCGATAATGTTGCCTCTGTCATGCAAAATAGCTGGTTTGCCAAACGTGAAAGGATAAGAATGGCCTTAAGGATATGTTTCCAGGTGGAGTTTTTAAAGATTCAGAGATGTTGCGAGTCCTGTAATTTTCACAAGATAATTTTCATTATTAATCTGTTGATTTTTAATGCTAATGAAATAATTACTATTTCTCAGAGCACTGGTTTCCTGCAGTTTGTGTTAAATTGTATTGGGATGGTTACCAATACTGATTGAATATTGCAAAAACAACCCCACCTAAAATGTATTTCACCAACCGCCAGTGCCTATAGAAAACAATAACTGGATGCTTTCCACACCACATTTGCATAACACTGTTTTTAATTTACAAGGCTTTGCCACTGGATCTCCTGGGTTTATCTGCAAGAGCCTAAGGGAAATCTCATTAGAAACAGCCATTAAATACTGAACTAATGAGATCTAACCCTAATCAATGAAGGCCATCCTGGAAGTGGCTTTGTAGATATATACCCTAAGTATTCACAGTTCTTACAAAGTTTTCCGTGCTGTGTTACTATATTAGAAAACAGAAAATCAACTCTACAGAATAATACCCAGGAAATAAAAAGCACAGTCCTAAATTCAGATTTGTCTTTAATCCTCTTTTCAGTATAGCTGTTGGTGAATAAATGGTCTTATTGATTATTAATATATGTAGTTATGCTTGCATCATCTCTCACTTCTGACACACAAAGTACAGTATCTGAATTTTGACACCCACGGGTGAAAGAGCAAAAAACAGTCAGAATCATTGCTCAAAGATCCACAGCAGCGCCACACACTCCCATAACTTAATAACAGGAGCAATATGGAAAATTGCTGCTTGGATTGAATCCTGTATAGTGTCACGATTATAAGTGTAAGGAGATTACTCGTTCCAGTCTTGTGGAGAATGACACATCCCTGAACAGAAAAAGGATGTTTGAATGAGAACACTGCCATTAGAAGCAAGTAATCAGCTCAAAAAATGTATACATTTTGATGTAGTTCAACAAATAATAGACATTGAAACATAGAACAACGAAGATGAAATAGCAGTGCCACTTCTTAAGTATTGCATCTTTTGAAACAGACAGAAGACTTCCTGTTGATTTCCTTCCTTTAGCAGAAATCTGACATGAGGTCAGTGCCCTCTCCCCCAAGCCAACATCTGCTCCATGGTTACTGCCCCAGGGAGAATCACAATGAAAGTAAAACAAAGAGAATGAGGGATCTCACAAGGCTTCTGTGTGCCCATGCAGCAGAGCACTGGGAAGATGGAAGGGCCTCGAGGAAGGGAATCAGAACCCAGAATATAATTAACCCATAGATCTCATGAACAGTTGCGGCTCAAAAAATAAGGCAAATTCATCCAATTCTTGACAGAAAACCAAAGAATTAGAAGTGAGCTCTACACACTAGGTGATCAGACGAAGCCCAAGCTCTGAGGCCTGCTAGCTGAGATGGCACCATGGAGCCAGTCATTCGAAATTAATGAACAACAAGATGAAACATTCATGTTGCTATTATTAACCTGCTCCTCTAAGACATTCATCGTCAATCTTTTGAACTTTGCTCCTCACACACACATCAGAAGCTCCCCTTTTGGCATCTCCAATCTTCTGGTTGATATCCAATTACTTGACTAGTGAGGCAGCTAAGAGTGCCCCAAGTTCACATTATGGGCCATGAAGTAAAAGCAAAAATCAAGCATATGAGAATCAAGATCCTTTATCTTACACTTATCAATCATTCACAACGATGAAGAACCACAACGACAACCCAACAAATGTTTTAGCAAACACTGTGTGCTAGCGAAATAGATTAGCTATTATGTAGTTGAGTGTATAATAGCAGCTTTTTAATGCTGCCTCTGATGTTTTGATTACATAGGGCTTTGGAAGTGGCTGCATTTCACTTTGTTGTTTCTTGGCTTGCAGTCTACTTAGTCCCTACAGAGGGATTAAAAACACCTAGAGCATATGTTTGTTCCAGGAACACGCATGTTTGTTCCTAGTTAAAAAAATGTCTCAAAATAAGACTCAAAAAAAGTACCTATGCACCTACGGGATAAAATGAAGCACAAAAAGGTTTGATCTGTCATATGGTTTTGATTCGTTCATAATTCATTGATTCATTGATTAATTCATTCCTTATCCTTAAAGCGCTGGTTCTCAACTGGGGGCCACCACCCACTAGGGGACATCAGTGAGGACCAGGGGTGGGGGGGGGGGGCACAATTTATTTGAAAAAGTGTAGAAAAAATATATGACAAAGCAAATCCAGGATGTTAACCTATATAAAAACGTTGTGGTATGTTAATAAGATATAGGATGACACAATACTATTTATATTAATACTTTAATTGTGCAATAAAATGAGGTACAGTGGTACCTCGATATACGTCCTTAATCTGTTCCAGATCCTTGGACTTATTCCAAAGCGAACGCATACCAAGGTACCACTATATTTTTTTAAAAATGTTTAATAGAAACCACTAATATTCCTTCCTGTTGTAAAGAGTGTAAGAGATGTTGCACAGAATCCCAGAATTACAGCTAAAATCAAAGCAGTCAGTTTGTGGCGTCTCTTGGGGAAGCTGATGGAGGCGAAAGGCAAGGAATCATTGATACTTGGTTCATTTCATTTTAATACTTTGTATAAAATACTAATACTCAATATATCGGAATTTGCAATATTAATTCTATTTTGTTGAAGGCTAGTACCTTAAAATAGTCTTTTCAGCTATTAAGCACACATTTAATGTCAGGTTTCTGATATTACAGCCATTTGCCAAATGGGTTTTAGATTTAGTTTTTTTTTGTTCATGAACGTTACCCTTCTGTTTTGAGAGCAATATCATAAATTGAGAAAAAAAAAGAGGTTGGTGTTGATGACAGCGGTATGCAACCTTATTTGAGTCGAGTTTAAAAGCACAAGTCTAATTGCTGTATCAAGAGCCAAGGTATCCAATGGAACAGTCAAGAGGAAGCTGTCTGAGTGGGATGTCCGGGCACTAACCCGCATTATATCCAAATAACATAAAACCACAGCTGCCCAATTCACTGCTGGATTAAATGCTCATCTCAGCTTCATTTCCCCCATAACTGCTCCAAAGGGTCAATATTCATAGTCAGGCTGCTATAGCCAAACTCTGGTCACTCGCACCAATGCCAACTGTCAGTTTCAGCACGAATCTTTGGGCTGGGGACAATGTGAAACATGGCGATCTCTTCTATCCACTTTAAAATATATTTCTACACCTTTCTCAAAGTTTCACGGAACAGTAATGCCTTTTTACACTAAAAATCAATCTTTTATGAGACTTCCATTCATTTTTATTACCCATAACAGGATGCACCCTGACCATACATCCCATTCTCTGCAGTAAATGTTACAGCACTGTCTATGGAATGAGCAGCAAAAACAAGGCCATAAACAATACAGGGACTTCCACTTCAAAATACTGTTTCTTTCAGCAACAATTTTGCCTGAAAAATCGAAGGCAGAAGTGACAGCAGCCCCACGTTGCAATCGATGTAACCCTGGATAATGAAAGATACGAGAGCAAAGAAATTAGCTCACAGATCCTTACATACCAAATGGAAACATATCCAGTCATCAAATTTCAGGGACTAATTTCCCTTAAGCCATGATAAGATGGCAATACCATACAAGACTGTGTACCTTGAAAATAAAAGTAAAAATATTATGTGGATTGTCTTCCCAGATAAGGCTTAAACCTGAGCGATCCCAAGTGTGATAATTGTAATTAGGTCTTATTATTATTCCTATATACTATTATTCAGCCTTTTTATTCTGAAAGTTCAGAAATCCAGCGCAGATAATACAGGCCCATACTAGAGTGACATTATTCCCTATTCGATAGTAAACTGCAAATATGTAGCCTAAGAAAAACACATTTAATTAATTAGCATCTCCTGCTGTTCCCACAGCTTACTGTAATGTTTACATGCAACAGTGAGAAGCACAGGGTGCTCAAATATAGATGGCTTGTTTATAAGAGTAGATATCCCAGGGTGTCTGACACAGAGCAGCTTAATGAACTAGCTAAGGCTCCAGAGAGAGAGGCTGCAGCGGCAGCTCAGGTATAAAGACAGCATTTCAAACCAGTTCGCTGTTCTGTACACTCATCTCTGTATTTCAGGCAATATCTGGTGTCTCTCCATTTTAAATTACAGCTCAATTTCAACATCCCTGCTGTTTGACAGTAGAAAGCCATAGCAAGAGTCTTTACAATGTATTTTACATGCAACATCCAGCTTAACAAACACATAGCAAAAGATATATGATTGAGTATTACTATTCATCTTCTCATTAAAAGTATCCAATGCTGTAAAGTCAATTTTGTTCTTATTAACTATGATGTCGAGTCTCCCAAGGGTGTAAGTCAAAAAAAGTGCGTAGCCGCGAGCTTTTTTCACATAAGCGTATTCTCCCGTCGAATTAAGTGCTCTTAGGCTAAATCTGTGATTTGGGCAGAGAAACACCAAAATATGAGCATGTCGCATGTAAGAAACTCTTAAGCGCATTCTGCTACTGACACTGTGCCACCCCAAAAATTGCTTTTAATTGCATTTTTCACACTCTGGAGAGCTGTATTAAGTCTCATGCCCTCTGCCTGACCAGATGTAATATTAAAGTTTGCAGAAAGCCATACATGCAACAAAATGACATTGATTTACATTTAGAGATACAATATTCTATTCCAAAACACACAAATAATTAAATAATTATATCAGAACCATAAACACAATATTATAGGGAAATACATTACTATACTATACTTAGGATGTTAAAGTATACTTACATGAATGTTCTATGAATGCAGTTATAAAGCGTCTACAAACATTTTTTGTAGATTTCTGTTATTTGATCTTAAAACAGCAGCAATAGTAAGATTTTTGGCTACCTGTTTTGGGAAGATGGTTGAAAAAAAAAAGTCAGGGCTACAAGTGAGAATTTTAAGTATACCTAAGTTAAGGGAATGTCAGTTGCGATGAACAAAATTCAAACACTGTATTTCATTGTCTAGAAGAATAATCATGTTCATGAGAATAACTTAATATAATTGAGATAAACTTCTCCCATACTTTCATTTTCAGATGTGAGATAATATAGTCATAGTTCGTATTTTAAAAATATTAAAATAATTTTATAAAGTAGTATATCAGAATCCCCTAAGACAAAAAAATGGAACAGGTGCTTCAGACCAGCAAAGCCTGAGATCTCTATACCATTTAATGAGATACACAGTGAATGGGACTCGCTACATATTCTCATCTGCCATGTACCACGCATCTCTGTGATTATAGTACCATCAGTACACAGTTCTCATGCACCCTTCTATCAGTCCAGGCTAGAAACGGGCACCACAGTAGTGATATGAGTAAATACACAGGCCCATCAGTCGATGCACTTCACCACCTGTGTCTGCATCATTTCAATAGCTCAGTAATGTTTACTCTGTCACTGTAAGCTCTCTAGGGAGAATGAATTTCGTCATTAATTCTGAGCCAAAGAACAGTAACTTTCTCCATGTTAGACGTGAAAGGCATTCAAGGGAATATGCCCTTTGCAGCGATCGGCAGCGCACGTTTCATTACACCTTACAGAGCCAATTTTGGGATATAAGTCAGTATTTTGCAACCCGGTTGGGATCTGGGAGGGAGCAAAAATGTTGACTCAGACCTACCGACCTGCACGAATTTGGGTAGGAGGTACGTATTTTTACACCAAAGTACGCCGGTATGATTTGTTGCTCTAAAGCCCTATTATTATTATTGGTCCTCGAGGTCCGAGCACTGCTGGTTTTCCAGCCTTCCTTTACCTGTGAGCCAGGTGTGAAGCCTCTGACCAAT
>JAODJU010000108.1:28674510-28688307 GCA_026776725.1 Gnathonemus echidnorhynchus
ATTATTAAACTAACTACCTGGGAGAACTGAAAACAAGGCCTGGATTTGGACTCGAGGTCCAGATTTGAAGAACCCTGCTCTAAAGTCAGCGAAAAGCAGCTGGTCACGTCTGCAGCAGGAGGGGTGAGGCCGCATACACAGTTCAGGGCGCCTTGCTGATGAGTCACACACACGCACATGTGCCCTCAAGACAGTAAAAGGATGAGAATAGCGATAGTAAATGACTGGAGGTGAGGAGAAATACGGACATTACTCACAAATGACAACTGAAAGCCGCTGGACGGGTGAATATTATTTTGAAAGTTATATTGCCATTTTACACCAAAAAAGGCACACCCCCCCCCCCTTTGTCAGATTAAAATGATACCAAAATATATACTGCTACGGGTACACGAGTGTGAGTCTGCGAGATGCCACCACTGTGGTACTCAAAAAAATTTCCTAAGGTTGGCAGGTCTGTTGACTGTCTGGGGTCCCTGGGGTCTGAACTGAGAAACACTGATATAAGTTACTTGGGTAGATGAAAGATGAGCAGAATGAGCAGGTTTGGGCTATTTCTACTCTCTCTGAAAACAGGAGATCCAAAGGCAAAGGGGACTGGACTATGTGAGCAGTGCTGATCAACAGTTGCCATGGATCTTATGGAAGACCCAATTATAATAGGTCTTACTAGTGTGCCTTCACGCAGTTCAAGTCACCCAAGAGACATCTGAGTGTGTGGGCCAGGGACATCCATTAAAATCTACCTTCCTAGGACTGCGGAAGTTGAGAGATCCACAAGGACAGTATGAGATGCAGTGCTTGAATACAGATGCTGGAGTTCCCATCTAAGGGGAGGGAGGTGGCTATTGATTCCTGGCTTTCTTCAACATGTTACAGTAATATCACAGCTCAGTCAATGAATGCATGTAGCAGTGTGGAGATCATAGTGGCCTGGGGGAATTACTTAAAGGTATCAATCCTTTGAAGATAAAAATGGCAATGTGCTTCAATTCTGTGCAGCACATGAAGTTCAATGCTCTGCACACACCACTCTATTTATCTGGTCATCTGCAATGTCATTGACATGGGAATGGATTTTTTTTCCCCGTAACATGTCTTGCATTCAGAATAGCAACTGAAAGAATGAAGGGCAACCAAGACAAGGCAATAGACCAGAAAGCCATCTAAACATTAATGAAATAAACAAGTTCAAATTTTGTCACATGCAGTCGTATTTGTACAGCATAACAAACAGAAAACAGTGATTAGTAATCATCACATATAAATGGTCTTGGCGGTGTGTTGTCCTGTCAAACTGCAATGCTTGGCCAAGCATCAGCATAGGGGCACATATATTTTCAGAGTGAATAGTACAACTAATCTACAACCCACTGCTATAGTCAGTGCTGTCAGATTACTGTCAGTCTCAATTATAACAAGTTATGTAATTATTTATTTAAAATAATCTTATTTCAGTCTGTTTTGGCAGATTTCATTATATATTTCTGAGCATTGCCAGCTTCAAATTGATGGCCCCTTCAGACCAATCAGTATTGGCTAGCAAAACCAATACATCAGAGGATTTTAGCTGAACCCTCCAGACAATAGCCAAGATAAACACACTTTGGCTGAGCAACTTCAGAGGACAAAAACTATCTGAGACATACTCCCTGTGTTTCTTCGGATAGGCATCAGGTCGACCACACTGCTATAGATAAGAGTGGATGCAAAAATCCTTATGAAAGGAATATCAAGGAAAATAGACTGATTATTACTTATTACTTTTTGCTGTAGCAAGAAACCCATGGCTGTTGTAATGTTTAAACTAAATCTTGAAATCTGTAATAAAGGGGCAATTCACCCTAAAACTGAGAAAGATACGTTTTAGAGGGCTTTAGTGGTATCTATCCATCTAGGTCGTTCTGCTGGGAGTTGCCTAGTTTTGGAGAAATGAGCAGAAGTACAAAGGCAAATTCATTGTGTGCAGTGATATGACTGGTGTGTGGAGTTCAGTAGCAGGAAACAGTTTGTACATTAAACTGCTCACTACAAAGTCTGTGGATTATATTCAATAATGAGGTCAAGATTTCTGATAAGAGCCATTGCTGTTGAATTTTTCAAATGTATTTCTCTGGTGCTTTAATTACCATAAAATGAATGCAATTCACTTCCATTATATTCAAGAAAAGCCTGACATTTCCACGGCTGATATCTCCAAAACTAGGGAACTCCCAGCAGAACAACCTAGATGATACCACTAAAGCCCCTCTAAAACATGTCTTTTTCAGTTTTAGGGTGAACTTCCCCTTTAACCCTTTCAGGCTCAAATTAAGTTTTAGTAACAGGAAAAATCTGATATTTGGGGAAAATTATCATGAGTAAAAAAAACTCATAAAATATGTATGTGGGGTGATAAGGTAGTTAGTTTTTAACTGTTGCAAATCAGCAACGCCTGCCTTGAGAGGGTTAAGGGTATTCTGAGACTTCAAAGCCCCAACAGGCTAAAGGGATGCCAGAAACAATGCGGTCAAAGCAGATGAGATAATGAGACAAAGCTAGATTACAATGCATTCACAAAGCATTCCAACGTCATTTGTTTCATATTTTGTTACGTTGCAGCTTTATGGTATAATCATTTACATTTATTTTTCCCTAATCAATCTACATTCAATACCACATATTCATTTTTAAATTCATAAAAAAAAATTAAATGACAGATGACATTAGATGACATTGACATTAGTATTCAGAACCTTTGATATTACACTTGAAATTTAGCTCAGGTTTGTCCCATTTCTATTGGTCAATCTTGAAATGTGTATAGATCTTGTTTGGACTCAACCTGTGGTTTAATTCAATTGACTGGATATGATTTGGAAAGACACACAACTATCTTTATTGCGGTCCCGCGGTTGATAATGTATATCAGAGCAGAGAGGAAGCCATGAGGGATTGGCCGCAGAGCTCAGATACAGAATGGTGTTGGGGCACAGAGCTGGTGAAGGCCACGTGTGTTTTATGGAACTGAGGGTTCTCAGAAGCACACCGGCCTCCAGTATTCTTAAATGGAAGAAGCTTGGAACCAACAAAAGCCTTCTTAGATCTGGCCGCTGTGCCAAACCGAGTCAGCCATGCCAGATTCTCCGCATGCAGACATGCACACACGCTTATAATGTAACTGACATAAAAATGCTTCATCTGTGGTTGAATGCTTACAGTACTAAGACTTTGCATAGCAGTTATGTTAATCCCCATTTATAACACAACACAAGCTATGATGATTCTCACATGCCTTCCCATATGCAAGTTTCAAAAGCAATGTCATTCATTCATTGAATGATGCTACCAGGGTATACCATATTACCTGCTCAACTCTGTGAAGATACTGGATTTTCATGCTACTGTGACCATAACTTTAGAGAGACCACCCACTCGAACTCAGGTTATATCTGTACACAGTTCTGACTACTGTTTGCTTTCCATCAACAGGCACCTACCAGAGGGAACTGGCACACTGACTGGGGATGTCCCACACAACTTTCAGTACCTTCATGTCAACCATTCTGAATGGCATAACAAATCTGCTCAGCCTACATGGTGTTTCTCTGTGGTGCGTGGGGAACAGGCAAACGTAAATCAAGGGTTTATTTATCAGATGTACAATAGTACAGCATACATCTCTTGAGCTAAGCACCGAAATGGTTGCCAACTAAGAGGCTTTCATCAATCAAAAGCTATTTTATTCTTCAACTGCACAAGTTATCGATTATGCACAAGTCATGGCACTGCCAAATATAGTAGCTAGATGGCCCGGGTCAGCTCATGATATGTTCATTTGGAATCTGACCTACCACATCAGTATCTCCCGACTGCTCTGGCATAACACTGCATAATAGGGCGTCCACCATGATAGATGCCAAATGCATATCAAAGTTTGTGGGTTTGCCCCCAACCCCTGGAGTCACTGTGGCCTGGAGCACACAAACTCGCTTCTCTCAGTCTTCGGATTCGACCACTTTTTAAATATATATTTACTACAGTGGCAATGTGTTTCCATTCAACACTCATTTTTTTAGATTCAACTTGACAATCGCTGCACAAAGTACAAATACTGAGACAACAAAATAGTTTGGCATCTAATCCGAAATTGCAAGATTCTGCAAATAAGCCATGTTTTTAGTAATTTATAAAAACATTCATAACAAATAATAATGCATTCATAAGGCATTATAAACATGGCTATAAATATTTATTAAATGGCATACATTATAGCCATGTGTATTATGCATTATGAATGCTTTATGAAGCTCTCATCTATAATGCACTATAGATACCTTAATAATGCATTATAATGGTCGGTTTAAGCAATAAGGATGATTTGTATTGCATTATAAAGGTATCTATAGTGCATTATAGATGAGAGCTTCATAAGGCAGTCATAATGCATAATACACATGGCTATAATGTCTCATACCTTTTGATAAATATTTATAGCCATGTTTTATTGCTTTATGAATGCATTATAAGGTATTATGAATGTATTTCTAAATTATTAAAAACATGACCACCACAGGAAACTGATTTTAAACACACCTCAAAACATTCAAGAACAAAAGTGTTACAAAAATCATTGAAAAAATGTACATCTATATGTGATAAATGTGCTTAGGCCCCCAAATATAACATTTTGTCATGCCGCGACCATGCACTGCTCAAAATTCCCCTTCTTGGTTTGTTACATACGGTCACAACTATCAGACTTGGCAACCAGAAAGGCTTGATTTCCATATTATTTGAGTGCGCAGTTTGTTTACATTGACAATTTATGGGTAATTGTGGGCTGTACTGGGCAGGATCTCAGGCTTGTACACGTGTGCACATTTCCAAAATACATTGGATTTATCAAGGAGGTAATTGCAAACACGTGTGTATGCCTAGTTTGATAAATCAGAGGTTTTTTGCGCATATGCAGTTTTCAGTTTTCATTCGTACACATTTTTTCATGATGAAATTTACACAAAGTTTGATAATTAGGACCCAGGTGTGTGAATTTTGTTGCATCATACCTAAAAAGGCCGTAATCTCTACAAAAGGTGCTACCATGCTGAGTAAAAGGTCTGAATGCTTATGTCAATGTGATGTTTCAGATTTTTATTTTTAATAAATTTGCAAATATTTCTAAAATCCTGTTTTTGCTTTGTTATTATTGAGTGTACTGTAGATTGCTGAATTTAGAACAAGACTGCAATATAAAACTTGAAAAAAGTGAAGGGGTTTACTGATTACTTTCTGAATGCACTGAAATAATTTAATCTTTATGGATTTTCACACACGTGCTCACAAGTAACATAAAGAACATAATGACCTGAGAAATGAATCAGCTTCTTCCTCAATAACTACTAAAAACTAATACCTATCTGCTAAATGAAATCAAATACAACACACTAAGTACCATCTTGGGTACAAAACCATTAATAAGAAATTGCTGTCAGTTTGGTAGAAAATAGGCAAAGTATTATATGCTTAATATGTCAATTACAGTCATAAGTGGGATGAATATTTCTTGCTAAAATTCTCAGAACTTCCAGTAAATTTAAAGATCATAAGCATAACAGCATATCGGAGAAAATCTCAATTATTTCGACAACAGAATTTTTTTTACTAAGCGAAAACTATAAAGCCAATTATTTGTAGCTTGTTTGTAGGTACAATTATAGTGGACATGCTGAATTTTCAATGTATTTTAATGTTCATGACATCACAAGCCCAAATGCATGTGTCACAAACTGACACATTTCTACTCCTTTGATATAAGGTGCTTCAGTCATTTAGGTTTATATTGGTGGACGGTACTGTTAACATAATACATTCAGCTAAATCATTATTCCCCCAGAATGGTGAGAGTATCATTTCAAAACTAAATCAAGAACAGATTTGTTGTAAATAATTTAACAAAAAAAAATGATTGGTGATTAATTGCACTTAATATTAATACTGTTTTTACATACCTTCTGCTGGCAAATTTCTGTATGGTAATTATAAGAAAATGATGTTTAAAGTCAACAGATTGACACATTGCTGCAATTTAATATACTCTATTAAACTAACAGTCTTAAAATTGATTAGGTGCTAAGAGTGTTTTCATTTGAATTTATTTACTAACATACCAATCTGGATTAAGCATCTAAATACAGCATGGGAAAAATCATGATCTCTAATATGCAGATTGTACACCAAAGATCACAGCAAGCATGGCATCTGATTCATAAATATGATAAATGTAAAATCTGCAGTTTGGGATACGGTATTAAGTAGCATGGGAAAATGAGGCAGCTTCATCAAGAGAGCTGCAGAATCTTATCACATCTCCTTGGTAATTTGGTATTGGATACATTCTGATTCAGACTGTGTGGCAGGACAAAACGGAATATCACATGCCTGCATCTATGAAATGGAAGTCAATGGTCCTGATGGAAGTGGAACAAAGCAGGGAAAAAAATCCTAATAGCATGTTTATGTCACCATCGGTGTCACGCCCTGCTCCGTTCGATCCTCATGTGTGCCACGCCCACCTCGTTACCCTGTGTTCCTACCTGATTGTTCTCGCCTGTGCCTTGTTAGTTCGCTCTGTCCAGTGTATATTAGTCCGTGTCTCCCCATGTATGCCAGATCCGGCATTGTATTGTTTCGTTGTGTTACTAGCCCTGTCCTGTCAGTGGAAATAAACCCCCGTTTGCCCGACTTCCTGGCTCTATCGTCTGCTTGCCTGCTCGCTAGCCCGCCGAACGTGACAATCGGTCTATACAGGGTTCACACACTATTCAGGACATAGCATTTGCTATGACACTTTTAACTCCGGCATTATTTCCTACAGTATAACCTATAATTGATAATCCACATATTCTTCCTTTAAATTATGCCAAAGCATGACAAACTGGGAATGGATGACTGTCCAGTTCTTGAGCACAGGAAACTGATTTTAAACACATTTCAAAACATTCAAGAACAAAAGAGGCTACAAGTGGTGTTAACAAGGACAGGTATGTAATAGAAGAACTAATGAAGACTTAAACACAAGGAGACAGAGTAATTACACAGACTTAGAACAGGATTTCCAGCGGAGAACATCTAATAACAAACACGATCACCAGCCGACAAGGGAACAGAGATTGGGCAGGGCTCAGTGGGCTGAGCCTCTGTGTCTGTGATCGGAAGGTCACCAAGTATAGCCCAGCCTAGGTCGAATAGTGACTGTGGGCCCTTGAGCAAGGCCCTTAACCCCCAGCTCCATGGGTGCTGCTATGGGTGACCGCCCTTTGCTGCCAAGCTTGCTCTCACTTACATGTGTGTCTATGTGTCATGGAGAGCAAGATGGGTAGTTCCAACCCGCTTCACTCACAAATGCTAATTGCAAATGTGGGACTTTGACTTGGCATTAGCCTACTGAAAACTGTATACAGTGGTCAACTTTTATAAAAGCCTACAACTTCAAAGCATGATTAGGTTATAATTTTATCATGCCTGTAAAAAATCCATTTATTTTGTAGGACATATGGGCATTTTTTTTTTATTTTCCATGACTTTTACAAGACTGGAAAATGCATTTTAAAAAATCCAGGATTTTCAGGTTTTACAGGATACATGGAATGTCAGAGCGTGAAATTGCCATTCTTGACTTCCAAAATATTTAACCTTCTTAAGAGTCTATAAGAGTCTCAAAATGAAATAGGCCCCTGATCATCACCTATACAATGTTCCTAGGAAAAAGAGGCATCAAATACTTCTAGATCTGTTTTCACAAGATCACGTGTCTTCTACAGCTTCCTTTTACTTCCTTAAATGGACTTTCATCCATTTAATTTTTTTGTGAAATTGCTGTAAGATCCATCAAATACTTTCCCCTCAGGAATTACAATTATCCAAAAAAGGATTAAGGAAAAGCTCACATATAAATTGTCACATGAGTTAGAGGCATATGTTAATGAATAAATATGTATTAGCCAGCCTTTTGTGTAAATTATATTTGATCACTATTAGCATATAGTGATAGAGCTTGCGGTAGTTGGCATTAAAGCCCAAGGAAAGATTACTTTAAAGGCAAACAGATAACATTTCCATTAGTTGTATTAGAGCTACAGATGGGTAATATATGTCAGGACAAGAGGATGGGCATGGTGGGCCAGGAATAAATATGGCTACTTCCTGTCACCTGATCTTACCTCTCCAAAGCTAAGGCAGCTCTTAGCCAGCTCCCATCCTCTATCGAACAGCTCTATAGGAGATGACTACAGACATTACCAAAGCAATACAGCATCCATCCTCCTGCCCTCACACCAAATGTCAGAGGAACGCTGAGTCAGTGTATGCATGGGGCTTAATGAGCTATAGCTGCAATACGATGCCACTGTGGCTGGGAAGAGCATTCGAGCAGCAGTTTCTATCTACATCAGCACAGTGTAGACGTGTGGACATCATGCTCAGAGGATGTGTCACCTGTCACCATAAGTTCTGCAGAAGATAAATTTGTTATAACGATTACCACCATTAGTAAACAAAACAGCAGAACATTCTGAGAGTTAAACAAATATCTTATTAGTATTCCAGCAAACAAAAAGACACTGCTGTTCTCCTTAGGTCCCTTTCCCCTGGATTTATGTGTAGGTTTGTGTGTATTTGTGCATTCAAGTGGACTTATCTGATAACCAAATATCAGCAGGAGAAACAGAATGAGAAACAGGTGTTCCAGACAGATGGACAGTACAGACGGGACTTTTTTCTGGAAACCAGGTTTGAAATACATGGCCTACACAGTACACTGTACACTGTACAGGAAAGCCAGCCCACAGCTAATGCTACAGATGTAGTTCTCTGCATGCTGACTGTGCATTCAAATCTATTGATCTTACATAAAGCAACCGATCCTCCTAAGACTTACTGAAGACAGGTTGGAATACAGTGTTGTATACAGTGTTGTATGTCACAGTGAAGCATAATAAGCAAAGTCACATTTTTTCTTTTCATACAGAAAAAGCAGTGAAACTTGCCAAGATTAGCAGAACGATTTTTTTTTATTCAGTGGAATATCAAAGATTGATCTATGGGCCAGATTTAACTAAAAACGGGGGCTTTTGGAACGACAACTTTATATTCCCTGGACAACTAAGTCACTTTCTCTAACTCACTTTTTCTAAACTGTACTTGTCCCACACTCAACCAGTACATTTCTAAATATGTACATTTGAATTTTTAATGACATAACAGTAAGAACTGCAACAGATACGCTAATCGCAGGCTAATTTTACCTCGTTTCCTGCAACGCGGCCCGGAGCTGGTGCCAGACTTATTCCCAATCCGGAACTAGTTCCATGACTTTCCACTGCAAAGAAGAAATGGCTCCAGCACAGTACAGCACCAGTAAGCTGGTCTCAGAATTTGGAACCGTAACGTCATTGAAAGTGGGATGGACTATCGCATTCAAACCTTCCACGTACCCAGAAATAACAGTACATAACCAGTGTTTCATCTAGTCCAAAACGGATCTTAATAAACCCAGAAAACCAAATAAATATCAAATTTTACTTTACTCTCACTTCTACCTACGTAACATCTCTCTTCCATTCTTTTTTGAACAAGGTGGAAACGCGGGCACTATGGTACCAAGTGAGAAAAAGCACCTGCACCGGCTCCATGTTGGTGGAAACGAAGCTTATATGGAGCCCTGCAGGTGCTCAAATTGATATTTCAATTTCATATATAACATTTTGGTTATGACCACAAAACCAGAACCTGTACAAACAGTACCTTTACAAAATTTGCAAACTACAGTAGACTGGTCCACAACAGATCCAAATACAAACCATTTCAACACAATCAGAGTAGAACCTTATTCGGAACCAATTCTTCCACATCAGCCATGCTGCACGATTTGACAGCCTAGCGAATTCCTCTATTGACCATGTGTTGTTTACTGTGTAACACAAGTACAATATTGTTAGCAGTCCAATGGTTAGTTTTTTTTAACCAAGTTATCAATAAATTTTTTTAGTTCAAAATCTAAGTTGAGACAGATAATTGACAAAGAAGTGAATATGCAGACAGCAGTGAGGCAACTGTCTTGATTCACTTTAGTCTTTTATGTTGCACTACTGTTGCAGCCTGCAGCACTTGCTGATTTGTTCTGTCATTGTAACAATAGTGTTAATTAATGCATTTGTAACTGGATGTACACTGGAATCTCAACTTATCTGCACTCACACTAGTCGACTCCTCGATGTACATTTGCAATGTGCCATTTGCCTTTGGACAAAAGCATCAGCTGAAAAGTAAATGTAGTTCTTGTATTGCAAATCTGGTGATACTTCTGAAATGTGAATACAACTGTAACCAGTTACGATAAAATATTCCCATATCGCCCACCAGTATTTACATTAATGTTTTGCTGTACATTACAGCACATTTATAGTGTATGATATTAGAATTTTCACCCCCACCATGTCCCTAAATGCCAGTTCCTGACCTCCCAAGAATTAAATTGCATTAATCAGCCGTTTCAGAATGTCATGGCTTTTCCTCACCTTGCCGTTGTATCTGGCTAACTGTAGATACACGTCCTCGTCAATCAATATAGCAAGAAATCAGGGAAGCGACCCCCCCACCTTGAGGGCTGATCGCCTGGGCAAAACTACGAGACAAATCACGTCCCATATTGGTTCAAAACCAGACACAACATTTTATTTTTCAGAGTGCTATTCGCTTGGTTGCACATCACTTTAACAGCTGAAAGTCCCAAAGTGGATAGAACTATAAAAGGTCTAATAATAATAATAATAACTATGATTAATATTATGTCATAACACTATTGATGATATGGTTACAATTAATGTTATTATTACAGGTATTTATTGTTGTTATTATTACAGTAATTTATTGTTGTTATTATTATTATTATTATTATTACGTCTGCATTTAACAGTACCATTGTTTGCTTGAGTGACTACACTGAGCTTGACCAAGATTGTGAGGAGTAATGAGGCCACCATAGCAAAGTACTCCCTGATTGAAATGGCAAAGGAAATCAAGAACAAGTTTTTGCTGAGCAGCTCTGGGCTCAAGAGAAAAATCAAAGGCGTGATCATCCCTGCACAGGACCAGGCACTCAACACCAGGTACCAGCAGATGAACATTTTGAAGCAGCAAGTCAACAGCAAGGGCAGAATGTGCAACAAGGCAGAGACAACCATCAGCCATGTTGTGTCTGGCTGTTCAATGATGGCAGCCACCGAGTACATGAAGCAACAGAACAAGGTGGCCAGCTATCTGAATTGGCTGATCTGCAGTGGGCTAGGTGGGCAAGTACCTCAGAAATGGTACGAACACAAGCCTGAAACTGTCATCAACATAAGTGACAGAACCATCATGCGGGAAACTATTTCAGCAAACTGTCCAGATTTAGTAGACTTCACTTAAAAAAGGAGAATCATCGCCTGCTAATCAACGTAGTGATCCCATGACATCATTCTCCAAGATGCTGGAAAAACTGGATAAATACTTGTAAGAGATTGAGCGGAGACTGAAATCTGCAGGATGTGGGGCCCCAAGACCAGAGCTGTGCCGGTAGTGATCGGAGCTCATGGAACTATTAAGAAAGGATTTGCCAAAATCCTGAGAGCTACCTGGTCACCACACAGCCCAAGAAGTGCAGAAGATCACACTGATGGGAACTGCTCACATCCTCCACAAGGTATGGCTAATTAGCTTAAGTTCCTGGTTTTGATGCAAATAACTCATAATAATATAGCATTGTTTGCTACTGACACCTAGCTGCAAATAGCATCAGCCTGCTAAATATACCCAAATAGCCACATTAGTCATCCACCCTGGTGCAAATATGTATCTTTGATGGCTATTGGTACCTGGCTGAAAATATCATCTGCCTTTATTTTTCAATACAAGGCGATCGGGCAATATTCAGGAAAGGTTCAAACTCTAATCTTCGTGAACATGATTGCAGTGTAAACGTGCTCTGTAGAGTGACGAATCACGCTTCTCCATCTGGCAATCTGATGGACGAGTCTCGGTTTGGAGGATGTCAGAAGAACATTACCTGCCTGATTGCCTTGTACCAGCTGTAATGTTTGGTTGAGGAGGGGTAATGGTATGGGGCTGTAATTAAGGGGCTGGGCTGGGCCCCTTAGTTAGAGTGAAGGGAACTCTTGATGCCTCAACATGCTAAGACATTTTGGACAATGCTATGCTTCCAACTTTGTTGGAACAGTTTGGAGAAGGCCCTTTTCTGTTCCAGCATGACTGTGCCTCATAGCACAAAGCAAGATCCATAAAAACCATAAAGACATAGTTTGATGAGTTTGGTGCGGAAGAACTTTACTGGCCTGCACAAAGCCATGACCTCAACCCTATCAAACACCTTTGGGATGAACTAGAACGGAGATTGTGAGCCAGATCTTCACGTCCAACATCAGTGCCTGACCTCAGAAATGCTCTTCTGGATGAATGGGCAAAAATTGCCATAGACACTCCAAAATCTTGTGGGAAGCCTTTCCAGAAAAGTGGCAGCTGTTATAGCTGGAAAGGGGGAACCAACTCCATACTGATGCCTATGGATTTAGAATGTGATGTCATAAAAGTTCCTGTAGGTGTAGTGACCAGGTGTCCCAATACTTTTGTCCATATAAGTGTGGCAGCGTCACAAACCAAGATTATCTTGATAGCTACACAAAGAAGTGCTACACAGTAGAAATTATATTAAAAATAATAGAAATGGATAATTGCATAAAATACAGCTGCATAAACATCCGTACTGCTCGTTATTTAGAGCTATAACATATCTGAAAATTACTGATAGGACCAAATCAGCACTATAAACACTGATATCCCTATATAAGGACACCAGTTTTACTGTTCCAATGATGAAATAAGTGTTAAACTGAGAAATGTAATCAACAAATATTTTCTGGTCCACAATAAAATTGCATCTCTCCATCAGACTGGCAGCACAAAGGGTTACGCAGAACAATATGGTACAGTTCTCTCTTTAACAAGTAATATGCTAATTTTATTAGCAGTCAACGTTACCCCTAAAGCCAAATGTGGGTGTCACCGAGGACCTCTTCAGCAGTAAATCGGCCCCAATGAGAACTGGGACTAAGGTGTTTCAACCCCATCTACAACAGACCAATTGGGTGACATTATAGAAGGGAATTACATTCCCTTTTAAAATTTTATATCTACATTAATCAATAATTCTCTGGCCACTGCCAGCCACTTACAGATCCAAGAGTGCATTAAAATTTAAAAATTACAATAATCTTTTAATGGAATGTGAAATATTATTTCATATGACCTTTCATTTTAGCAACTTTGTAACGGCATACAAGAACAAACCAAAACAGTTTTTTGATTCCACCTGGAACCCAAGGTTGGCATTCCAGAATGGAGGGATAACTTAGGATAAATATTTAAGACTCCCATTAGTTTTTTTAACAAAAGTTAGTGAGAGCTGCACAGAGCTCATTACCCTGTGAAATAAACTTCTGAATCCTTCAGTCTTTTGCATAAAACAGACAATTCCCTCAGCATCCTCACATGCCAAAGTATTAGTGCAGAAGTACTTTGAGTGAGCCCCAAACTGTTGTTTTTCACCCTGATTCACTTTCAGAAAGAAAGCAGTCCTCTTTTCAAAGAAGTTTTAGACTCAGAGAGGTGGGATAGCATCAGCTAACACAACTCACATCTCTGAACAGAACATTAGTGATGCAAAACAAAAGTGCTTCTCTATCTTATTCTGTTCTTTTTTAA
>JAODJU010000108.1:28692289-28706671 GCA_026776725.1 Gnathonemus echidnorhynchus
TATTGCACTTCTGTGGCAGATGGAATGCATCCGACTCGTGTTCAAGATGTTCAATAAACATGTTAAGTGCACATATAAATGCAATTAATATAGATTAAAAATGAATGATATTTAATCGTGATTAATCAAAATTAATCCACAGCAACCCTTTGATTAATCTGATTAAAAATTTTAATCATTTGACAGCACTAATATATATCCATCCACCCATTTTCCAACCTGCTTATCCTACTGGGTCACGGGGGATCCGGAGCCTATCCCAGAAGCAATGGGCATGAGGTAGGGAACAACCCTGGACAGGGGGCCAGCCCATCACAGGGCACACTCACACACCAGTCACTCACACATGCACACCCATGGGCAATATAGGAACTCCAATTAGCCTAACTCCAATGTCTTTGGACTGTGGGGGGAAACTGGAGTACCCGGAGGAAACCCCACAACAACATGGGGAGAACATGCAAACTCCACACACATGTAACCCAGGCGGAGACTCGAACCCAGGTCCCAGAGGTGTGAGGCAAAAGTGCTAACTACTGCACCACCATGCCGCCCCCCTAATATATATATGATAAAAAAAGTAAAAATGCAAAAAGTTTCATATTTAGTTTGGTTACTTATGGTTAAGGTTAGGGCTGGGTAGGAGTTAAAGTTCTCATGTTGGGATTAGAGCTTTCCCCACAGAAATGAATGAAACTGTGTGTGTTTTTGTGTATGTTTGTGTGTGTGTATTATTCCCCTAGACAGTACAAATAAGGGTTAGATATTCTAACTGGTAAAACCACACTGGACCAACTTAAGGCTCGATTAAAACAAGGATGCCAAGGCATTCCTTAAAAATGTGCCACAGATCGTAATGAGAGTTTTCACAGAGTAATAAGGCACTTGGGGCTGAAAAAAACAAAACATCATTTTCATTAATAAAAGTCTGCTGAAATGCACAGTGTGTAAAAATTGGAAGAATAAAAGATTTTTTTCCTTTAAAATGGCCCCAAAACAGTGACAGGAGAACAATTTTTTTTTTAGTGAGGCCTTCAATTACAAAATTCCTTATTTGGTTTTACCACAACATGCTTCTCCTTCTCGACTGGGGTTATTTTCTTTTGAAGATTTAGAAGAGCTCCTTTTAATAGAGAATGTGAGCCATTCTGCGATTTATACCTGAGTAATACTACAAGCCATTAACCAGATGATCAATGACCCCCATTTAAACAGCTCCGATAAGATCCACTGTGCGGCCGCTCACCCCATCTCTCATAAGGAAGGTAATTGTGCGAGCCAATCTCTATCTGCTTCACACACCTTCTTTTTGCTTTATGGAAATAAGGTAGGATGTAGAACCAGTTTTGACCAGCATACAAGAGTCTGCACAAGATGTTGCCAGTCTGTAAATAATCCACAATTAGCTTCTATCACAAAAGGGAAAGAAAAGCAAAACATACAACAACAAAAGGATAAAAACACTGGTGCATGTTGAAAAAGGCCTCCCCCCCCCCCAGCTGAAGGACAGTGATTGACATATAAAGGCCGTACTTTGATACACAGATCCCCACGCAGGGTTGCTGCATCTTGCAGTCATTTTTTTCTCACAGATGGTTTTATCTAAAGCACCACGTATTTTCAAGGAAGCAGGCTCAGATAACCTGTGAAGCAACTGAGTGGGAGTCTCAACAATATGATTGCAGTGTTTTCCTTAAGTAATGCGAAGTGTGCTAGTGTAATGAAGTAATCTTCACAAGATTAAATACTTTGCCATTGCAGCTCATTTCGAACTGAATATATAAATAAAACCTCTAAAATTCCTCACCTGACACTTTATTTTTACTTCCTATGCTGCACGAGAAAAAAACCACTCCAGCATTGCTGTCACATTGAAAACAGCACAATGAGTGCCAACACGAAAAAAGACATTTTCGGGATTTGTTGCAGCAGAATTGAACGTTGGTGTCCTGACTGGTTTACATCTGTTTTACATTTGCCACTCTGCCTCCAGATTTACAAAATAACTAAAAATGTAAGGAAGAATAGCCGTAGTAGTCACAATGACTGCAAGCAACTTGTGATAAAATTGTTCAGTAAGCATATATATAATACATATATAATAATAATAATAATAGGTTTAACTCCGTTAATACCAGTGTAACTAGACAACTTTAAATATATATCATAATCATTCTGAAACCCAAAATAAGTATGAATGTCATGACTGCATCAAGTGAAGTCTCCATCCAGCTATGCCCGATCAGCTCCTGTAACTCAGTCTCCCTGTAACTCATCATCTTGATTAATTTATATGGTATGGTTTTTGTGAACTATTGAGTGCTTGGTTTGTGGCTGCCCAGTTCCTGTGTATGGTTTCTGGTTGTTCTTCTGGATTTCTTGCTCGTTGTCTTGGGATTGGGTAGTTTTTCCCTGGTTGCTCCTATCGACTTCATGACCTTCTGGTCCTGCTTGGACTTTGAAATCACCTCAGAACTGGGATTTGGTTCCCTTTGCCTATCTGTACCAGCCCTATGCGCTGCTGCATGTTTTTGGATTATGACTCTTGTGCAGGGATTTTGGAACTTAAACTGGTGTTACTACAAGTAAATCCTCTTGTTTTAAGAAAGTAAATCATTTTTGTGGAACAAGGATTCTTGAAGATATATGTCCATACATAGGAATCAGGAGCCACTGTGGGCACATTTTCCCTCTGCTACCTTCACATCTCCAGCTCTTCTATAACAGGTACCTGCTTCTAAATCTGTGTAAATTACTCCCTTCTCACAGAAAACATTAAGATGATGTAAGTGAAACAGTACAGTACTGAACTGCACTTACAGCTTCCTCAGAACTCATGTTATTATGTGATCGCTCAGAAATCATATATTGCTCTTAAGTTTTATACTATGACTTTTGAGCCCTAACTCCTCCTACTAGTTCTTCACCTAGAAACTGTGTCCCACCTCTCAAATGTTCCACCCATTAAGAAGTGTACTTGTAGTTTTTTTTTTGATATTCCACTCGCATCCCTCTTTTCCATCCCTCTTTCTGTCACATTTTTCCCCATAGACATGTAGGGGGAAAATTTTCACAATGTTCCCATTCAGTCAATCTTCAACCGAAGACATCCAGTATGCAGCTCAAAAGTATTCGACCAATTTTGAGCCGTTTTACCCTCCGTCATCCCTTCTTTTTCATCTCTCTATTTTCTTCCCATTGACTTTAATTCATTTTTTGGCACCTTTCACCTTCTACAGTTTTTCACCTAGAAACTCTGTTCCACCTTTCAAATATCCCACCCATTAAGGAGAAGTATTTTTCTTTTTAATATTCCATCCGCATCCCTCTTTTTCATCCCTCTTTCCGGAAACTCAAACCTTTCTTTTGCAGGCCAAGTGCTAGCATCCATGTAATTGCACAGGCTATGGTGTGCAGTGGCAATCTGATGCTGTGGGCACAATCACATTCACATTTTCTTATTGAAATGCATCTCTAGGTGGACATGAAATCATGTTGGACATTTATTCAATCCTGGGGCTTCTGTGCTGCTAAGGTGATGCTATGCCACTCTACCATAAATTTATTTATCTCCCAAATGCTGCCTTCCTTTCATAAAACATGGACCTTTCTTCCACTAACTGATGATGTAACCCACTAGCAAGAAAGCACTCTGCAGTGAAAATTAACACACACTGGGCACCGTTATGTTTTTCCTCTCATCTTTAGAGGGACGTCAAGGTTTAGTGCACAAATGGCTGAATTAAGAAGTTTGCCCCAATTATGGCCCAATTTAAATTCAAGTTCAAACCAATTAAAACTCAAATACATTTGTGCTGCTGCAAGCAATCAGCCTGAAGTGAAGCTAAATATGGAGGAAGCAGTGGATGCTTTTGGAGAAAAAATGTGTATGGTCACTAGTGATGAGCCAGTAATGTACACTCACTTTATTAGTAACACCTGAACACCTGCTTATTCATGTAATTATCTAACCAGCCAATCATGTGGCAGCAGCACAATATATAAAATCATGCAGATACAGGTCAGGAGCTTCAGTTAATGTGTCATGATTGCTGGTGCCAGACGGGCTGGTTTGAGTTTTTCCCTCACTGCTGATCTCCTGGGATTTTCACGCACTGCAGTCTGACAGAGCTGACTCAGAATGGCACGAAAAACAAAAGATATGCAGTGAGTGACAGCTCTGCAGACGGAAACGCCTTGTTGATGAGAGAGGTCAGAGGACAATGGGCAGACTGGATCAAGCTGACTGAAAGGCTATGGTAACTCAGATTACCAGTCTGTACAGCTGCAGTGAGCAGGAAAGCATCTCAGGATGCACAACATGTGGAACCTTGAGGCCGATAGGCTACAACAGCAGAAAACCATGATGGTTTCCACTCCTGTTAATCAAAACGAAAAGCAGAGAGTACACTGGACACAGGATCACCAAAACTGGACAGCTAAAAATGGAAAAACATAGCCTGGTCTGATGAATTTACATTTCAGCTGAGGCACACAGATGGTAGGGTCAGAATTTGGCATCTACAGTATAAATCCATAGACCCAACCTGTCTCATGTCGACCATCCAGGCTGCTGGTGGTGTAATGGTGAAAGGCATGTTTTCTTGGCATATGCTTTGGACCAGTTAATACCAATCGATCATCAATTAAATGCCACAGCCCATTTGAGCATTGTCCTTTCATGATCACAATTTATCCATCTCCTAATGGCTACTTCCAGCATGATAAAACATCAGGTCACACGGCAAAACTCATCTCAAATTGGTTTCATGGACATGACAATGAGTTCTGTGTTCTTCAGAGGGCTTCCCAGTCACTGGATCTGAATCCATTTGGACAACGTGGAGGTAGAACAGGAGATTCCCAGCCTGGATGTGCAGCTTACACATATACAGAAGTTGTGTGATGTAATCATGTTAGCAAGGACCAGAATCTCAAAAGCATGTTTCCAGCGTCTTGTGGAATCCACGCCATGAAAAATTGAGGCTGTTTTGAGAGCAAAGGGAGGCTCTAACTAGAATTAGTATGGTATTCTTAATAAAGTACTCAGTGAGTGTATTAACTAATGTTTTAGGTTGAGTTCTTACTTGCTGAAGCTTTGATTATCCTGTCTTGATTTTAGGAAACAGGGAGTCTTGCCCTGGAACGTATATTCAACACTGAATGAATCCAAGCATGAATGAAAGTGTTGCCTAACACCATTTCTCTAATGATCTCTGGAGAATATCTCCAGGCTTCCATCCAGCCCTGCAGCACTATATCATTGTTGTATTCCTGTATGGTCATATTTACTTTAAAGAAATAGCAACTCTCTGACCTTTTTCTGGACTCCCAAGTGTCAAATGTCCAATAATATATAAAAAGCCATAGTCTTCTAAAATGCTACTTAATCCAAATGCCAAAAAGCTTATTCTTTATGTTCACAAAACAATATGACTTATTTAGTATAGAATTTCACCACTTAAACTACAAATTATTTGGAGACATAATTTATGTTGTCATAGATATAGTGTTTCTTTGAAACAAACATAAACCAATTTAGACTGAAATTATTTCTTGACCGACTGTTTTTGGTTGGAGTGGGGTAGGAGTGGGAGTGGGGGTGGAGGGGGGTCAGCACAAATGCTACCCACCCAGGGTTAACATGGCAGGCTGGTGACATGGGGGGGACACTTAGCTCAGCACACCACTCTGGGCTGTTCTGCCAACCCACCTCCTATATCAACTGTGAGGGACTCTAAACAGAGGTCATCTGTGCTGTTCTCCCTCCCTGGATAATGGAGTGTGTCATGGTCTCTGAACTGAGCAGATGGTTGCTGGCTCAGTCTGAGGAATGAAACTGCTTGTACCCTTGAGCAAGAATCTTAACTTCAATCAATTCAATCACAATGACATCCAGCTGTATAAACTGGTCATGAAGCAACACTGTGAGCTATACATGTGTCCCCTCAGATAAAAGGAAATATTAGTCACTGGCTGGATGCCTGTGGGGCAAGTTGTCAGTTGTGGGGAATGTCCAGATTCTGTGAGGATGGGTATTATACTCTCTCAGTTTACAAGTGCTTAGACTGACACAGGCTGCCTTGTGCCCCTAACCATTGCAGCACAAAAGGGGAGGGTTGGTGAACGTAAATACTGCCGAACGTTTATTTCAAGGACGGGTTTCATTTTGCCTGCTGAAGCTTTAAATAGCCGTCGGAAAAAATAAAGTCCGTCCTGGAATCTCTAGCAGCAATACAATGAGCAACTGCTTTCAAGGTCTTTAAGCGTTAGATGCACCGATCACTCAACCATTTCCTTTCCACAGCCCCGATGATGCAAAAAGCGCTGCATGCCATAAAGTCTGTCTTCTTGTTATACTGTTATCACTGTGAAAATATCTGCCGTCTAAATTTTATTGCGAAACATTGAGAATTATTCATTCTTCGCTCATTACTGCAGAATTCGCGACAAGCGCACCAAGATAACACCGAATATTGTTAAATGACTGACCAGGTTCTCAATTCATTCAATTTTGTGAAGTCAAAGGAAAATTATATGTGAAAGAAGACAAAACTGTAACTCTTTTGCACATTTTTAGGACCCCCTTTGCTATAACATCAAGCTATTTTCCGAGAGCGTACAGACCAAACCAGACTGAGAAGTGCTGCAGTCCTATAATAACGCCATTTAGCGCTCCCTTACACGACTAATACCCAGAGCTTTGCAATAAGCCCGTGTCTTGTTTAATAAGGATCATCGCAGAAAACACGGAGAGCTAGTAATTCCTACCCTCAGAATTATATTTATATCCCTGACAAAAAATATTGTTTGGGAGAAAAGCCAGAGGCAGTATTCTGGGGCTCTGATGATTATGGTGTCCATCCTGAACCTCCCGCCCACCTTCATGCCACACTGACAGACCACAGACACCGACAGCGTGAAAATATTTGCTGATTCTGTGTCCTCGCCGTCGGCCCTCATTTGTCTTTCCATCTCTAAAAGTGATCAGAATAATCCGGGCCGAATATGCCTTCAACTTCACTGCTGACCGAGGGCTGCATATCATGTTACTTTCCTCTGGGAAGTGCTTTGCATGATTACATTATCCCAGAAAGAGGTACAGGGGGCTAAAGTTTGAATCTGCATCCCATTACTATGAAACCGTAGGGAAAACAACGTTAAGATAAACTACAAAAGCTTTTAAAACCAAACTCTAAGTCTCCGTAACTGCGGTACTTTCTGCTGTCTGTCATACAAAAGTGAAACTGCTTCCCCTTCTAACGGCTTCAATCCATAAATACCCCAGATTATTACTGAGCTGAGTTAAATCCATTTAGCAGAACAACACAATGTTCCTTTCATGGAAAGACATATACTGTGCATTTATCAGATACGTAATTTTAGACTGTCAGCACTGTCTGTCACTAACGTACATTAACGCAATTTGTTTGTGTTCTGACCTTGTTCATATCCTTATAAATACTTCATAACGGTTCGTCGAACTGAGAGTCTCATGAGAAACAAAGACAAGCATGAACATCCATTTTTTTAACCGAAAAATGGATGTAAGACTTAACGAAACATATGAATACATGTACAAATAATAAACAAATGAAACGATATATTACAGTTTAAATATTTAAGTAATAGTATCATTTTATACAGTAGGCGGGCTACGAGATTTGTCCTTCCTATTTATACAGTTATATCCATGAGCGTAGCATTCTTCGTATATTTAAAGCTGAAAAGCTTTTCCGGAGAGCAAAGTGAATCGAGATCAATACAGCAATTTAAACGACCCCACTAAACAGTAAATTAAATGCGCGTCTGCTGAGGACTCATAGTAGGCACTTCATTTTAGCGAAAGCATCTGAGCTTTATTTAACTGCAGATGTTTTCCTGTATTGCTGATTCATCATCACAACTAATTATAATTACACAAACCTCAGCAATACGCAACGCTGAGAAAGACACCTGCGGGTCTTCGGTCCATTTTCAAAGATGTACCTTTACTGCTTGGCATTTAAATCTGGTTGGTTAAGGTTGAGCTAATGGGAGTAGCACTTTATTGGCACAACAGGATAATACTGTCCATTAGAAAAGATACGTACACTATACAGTAGTCAGAAGAATAGATATTTTAAAATATCTTAGTTGAAGAGTCACGCGAAAACAAAATAGAGAGAACAGTTTTTCATTCGTTAAGCCTTGAAGAATGCATTGACAACCATTTAAGGCCAGCATATTTAATGCACATTGACCAGCAAATCCAACTGATAATAATAATAACAATAATAATAAGCGGGTCTTGTATAAATAACATAAATTTGCCTTTAGATCAGTTGAATTCGTTTAAATTAAAGACTTTTCTTCACGCTGTCCCACAGATATTTTACAATTGTTGTGACTGACTAGTGAAAGTACGTGGTACAAGATCCCATGTTTCTCGCCTGCTGCAAAGGTACTAGTGATTTTCGTGGCATTTTATTGTTGCGTGCCTGTTTCCTGTGGACATACACTGAATATATGTAGACCATCATATAGCAAAGGAAATGTTGGGAAGAAAGCCGACTTACTTTTCTCGGATGACATTCTCTTTTATAGCACCTAAAGCAGAATGACTATTGCCTTGAAGCAGCCTGCAGTTCGCCAGGTGCCGCTGGTGCTGCTCTATCAGACAGGCGTTTTCCCGGCATAACTTGACCACTTGCTCCTCAAGCTCCTCAATCCTATTCCTCTGTTTCTCCAACAACTCCTGCTGCGTCTCGATGATTTTGTTCAGCTCATTTAAGTACTCCGCAGCCTTGCTTGGGTTCTCGGCCGGGTTTTCCATTCTGATCGTAATCACCGGCGTCCCGCAGTTCCTGTACTTTTCTCCCTGGCTCTACAACTGATCGCTGGCAAATTCCGACACAATGTGGATCTTCCGCTCCACCATCGTTCCTGTTTGGTAGTGACTGAATGACTGAAGATGAAGTTGTTCAGCTGTGTGTCCTTAGCAGCCCGTCATCCGGAGGCTCTGCAGCACAATAACTAATCCTCGTACGCAATACTGAACACGGGAAACCCACTTAACCCTTTGTTTATTCGCAACTGGGAAAAGCTGTGAAAATATACAAATAAAACGCGTGCATGTGGGATTGATATCAGAAACATAAATGATAAATATTAACCCAATATTTCTAAATTCTTTAACAATTATTATTCAGACAACAGATATAATAGGTTTCCCCATTTAACAGCTTCGTTGTATCTTAAGTATCGGCTTTCACAATTCAGCTTATGCCAGATACATTTGCCCTGCACGTAATTCTAGTGTGCATATATAACCGTGATTGATTTATGAGTGAAAAGCTGCAAAATACGACATAGATCAATAAATGTGTGTGCGTGAGTGAGTGAGCTAGTGAATGTATGACTGCGTCCCTGACCAGGGTAAGTCATTAGAAGATGGATAGATGGAGGCAGGAGCGTCACTAGGGATTTACGAAAAGGGTAGCTAAGCTTTTACTAAGGAGAAGGAGATCTGATTTTGATGATAATATTGAGCATTTATTTGGGGGGGCGGCCAAAAAAAAAGGCCTCCTAAAACGGTCCTAACAATGCCCCTACAGATGGATGAATTTAAATAAATATGTGTGTACATACAGGTGTTGGACAAAATAAGGAACTCACCTCTTGAAAAAAGACTTCAAGTTTGAAGTAAATAAATCACATTTACTAATTCAGCCACAAAGTTAAGTCAAATTGCAATACCAGTCACAGGTTGGGACGCACCTACTTAAAATCATTTGTCTTTCAACAAGATAATGAGCCTAATCAGGCCTGTCTCTGGGGAGGGACACAATTCAGGGCGAGCCCGCTAAGGACGGGTGAAATGACTCTACTTCATTTGATTCAGCTCTCCAAAAATATTCCTTCAGATTCATTTGTGAATTCGTTCAGTAGCACTTTCAGATTCATAAAAAAAGATCTGAAGCACTTGTGTTCCATTATAAAAAATAACTGGTTGGGACGCCTCCCTGTCATCCATAGCCAAATATATGCCCTTGGCTTAAAGCACGGCCTTCCATGCCGCTTTGACTCTCACTGGCCATAGTCGAGGAGAGAAGCAGCTTTCAACTCACATTTCCGAAGGGAAAGGTGAAGAACAAAAAGAACAGCTCTGTGCAGGGAAATGAACGCGAGTGTATAGTTCCTGTAAGGGACTCATTCCTCACATACAGATCATTTGCTAATGTCACACCATTAGAGCCCTACTTATTCAGTGTCCCCAGCTGAGCCAACATAATAACATAACCAAAGTATGGGAGTCATTGTGCCTGATGCTGTTTGGTCATTGTAATACAGATGCAATGATAATGAAGAAGAATAGCTCATCGGTCACTGACAGTGTACGGTGTGACCTTTCTGAACTAGCTAGTGCCAAACTGTAGCTATTTCATCACACGTCAAAGACAGGATTTAGATTAAATATTTTTCAAATGTATATTTAGTAGGGTTGTAATGGTACACAAAACCGCTTGGTATAAACCTCGGTTTTGGGTTCATGGTTCGGTGCAATTTCAGTACAGCAGAGAAACAGAATTTGACTATATCTGTAGCACTGTCCCTGTAGCCTATAGTTATTCATGAGCCTGGTCAGGATTTCCTGGTAAAAGCGCCTTTAAATGCCGCAGGGAGACATATAGAGGCTGTTTCTGCTCTGCTCCAGCTGCACACACTTTCAGGTTATGCCGACTCAAATGAGTTAGCATGTTTGATTGTGTTTTCAGCAAAGTATACAGTATATCTGAGTTCGGTATAAGACAGCTGACAGACAGTCTTGGTCTTCAGAGCTACTCTCTCTCCAGTGCTGATGTACTTTACCGGGAAACCAAAATGTTCCCAAACCGCAGATTATAATTGACTGTAACCAGCATTAGCCATAACCAACTCACAGCCTTAATTAGCGTAATGTTTTCCATGTGGAACATATACTGGCGATTTTACGTTCTACCCAGGTCAATAAATGTATTCATTTGTTTCATTATGCACACTGAATCAAAAATTACGTAATGAACTTTACACCACAAATATGTGTGACATTACAGCTATATTATTTAGCCGAAATAACGCATTCAGTTGAATGTCGCTCCATGTAATCAATGACAAAAAATGTAGAATAAAGATACTTTATTAATCCCCATGGGAAAAAGATCTCTTTTTGCCCCATCTTCCTCTCCATAAAAGTGAGAAGAGCAGGCTTGGAGGTCACAGTGAAAGGACAGCCACCTTGTGGTGCCCAGGGAGCTGGAGGTTAAGGGTCTTGCTCAAAGGCCCACACACCAGGGCTCGACCCGGCAATCTTATGATGACAGGCACAGAGGCTTAACCCACTGATCCACACGCCACTCAATAATTTATTATTATTTAGCCTTTTATTATGCAGGCAAGTTTCTCTTTTGAGCAGGGCCCCCTATAGGCCTGCTGTGATTGCACCAGTTGCACCCCCCTAAAGATGGAAATGACTCTAGCACAGCTCAATGCAGTAAAAATTATGCAGTAAAAATTATCTAAAGAACAAGGAAAGAGATTCCGTGCTGCAAAAGATAACTTGGCCCTCAAAATCTCCTGACCTAAACTCTATAGAGCTGGTTTGGGATGAGTTTGATGAAAGAGTAAGAGCAAGGTCGTGAACTTGTACCCAGAACTTGTGGAAACTCCTTCAGTACTGTTGGAGAAGCATTCCAGATGGCTACATTTGGAAATTGGTTGAAAAATTGCCAAGAGTCTACAGCGCTGTCATCAAAGCAATATGGGTCTATTTTGAAAAGTCTAAAATAAATAAACAATGAAACAATCAAGGTAAATAGGGAACAGGAAGCAGCCATAAGGGATTGTGGGAAGTGGAGTTCACCATACGGGGACTGTGACATTTTTATCCTTTTCCCTACATCTAGACAGTTTTATATTTGGAAAAAGCCAAAGTATGTTTTCAATGTCTGTTGGTGTGCACAGCCATCTCATGGGACTCATTGATCTGATCATCGCTCTGTATTAGAGGTCTGCATTCCCACTGGACTCCTGCAGGACCTGCGGCAATAGAGTGTGGCGCAGGCAGGAAGTAACGGATACATCTGTAGGAGTGGGAGAATAGAAATGACTCACAGGAAAAGGAATTGAAGTAAATAAGTATTGCTTAAATATGTGTTTTGTTAATTTATCAAACTGTTATTCATGTTTATCAGTGAACAGACAGTTACATTTAAAATTTCACTAAATGAAAGAAAAATAGGCTACTAAACCTAATTTGGTTTTTACACAGCTAGCCTTCTCTGGAACTTTCAGAAGGACATTAGTATTTTGAAATACTATATACTTGCTACTAATACTAATACTTGCTGAGCACCCACAAATGCTGAATATAGCCTATTTGTTGAGACTACAGGTTTGTCTTTAGATTACCTGAAAATAAGCATAGTCAAACAAAATGTATTTTTCCTTTGTGGACAGGAGTGGGATGCAGGCAGGAGTGGGGGCGAAATCTGACTGCTGCCTCTGTGAGAGCTGGGTGGGGACAGGAACACAGGAGTTTTTTGGGTGTGGGTGGGAGAGTCCAGCACAGGCCTCTCTTCTATATGATTTATAATGACCAAGGAATTTCAGGTTATCATGCAGGACCAGCTTCAGCCAATGGTGAATACACAGTTCCTTCATAATGTAGATTTCACCTCCTTCATCCCTTAATGAACTGGAAGCTTAGCTTAGTTAAGAATGTTAATTTAAGCTCTTTCTACTGAAAATGTTTAGCCTAATATTCATATATTGTTAATAGGGCTGTCAGACAATTAATTTTCTTAATTGCAATTAGTTGCATAAACAATGATTAATCTCACAATCATATTTCCAATCATATTACAATTTGTTAAGAATATTTATACAAAAAACTAGTGCTAGAATAACAATTTTGCACTGAGAGAAATTCAGCGCAGGCTTAAGTACCGACCGAAAAACATGACACCAGGTGTGAGTAAGATCGAACAAATTAACTCCATCAGGTAATAAACTAAATTAACAAATAACAAGGAAATGAATAATAGTAATAATCCATAAACTAATCTGCATGTGAAAAAGGTGCTTAACTGAACTACAGTACCATGATACTAGCATGATAACTAATAAACCAAGCTGACCACAAAGACCTGGGGCTGTATCACGGAGCTGAATTTCTTGCTTATAGCTGGATAACTTGTCAGATTTAAAGAGCCTCAGCTTAAACTGACTTTATCGTTGTTAACTTACATTTAGCTCTTAAAACCAAGGGTTAGCACTGCTGCCTCACAGCAAGAAGGTCCTGGGTTCGATGCCAGGTCCTTTCTGTGTGGAGTTCACACGTTCTCCCCGTGTTTGTGTGGGTTTTCGCCGGGGACTCCAGTTTCCTTCCACAGTCTGAAGGCATGCAGCACAGGCTGATTGGCGTGTCTAAATAGGCCCTGTAGTTGTGTGAGTGTTGGTTCCCGCCTGTGCCTGTGGTTCCTTAAGGTTAAACATGATTATCAGCCATTGACCACTGCTGAAATCCTAATATTAACTTAAACTTGAGATGTACAGATTATTCGTTTCCAACAAAATTACTACATGAAAGCAAGTAAAGGCTGAATTTCAATGCTTTCAAAAAGGCTGGATGAATAGATGGCATCTAGAAAAGCGAGAGCATTGTTTTATGAGTATAGGGATGTCAATTATTTTTAAAAAATCACACATGCATGTATTCAACAGACATATCGAAAAACTATTTAATTCCAACCACATAATTGACTCCGCCACTCGCAAAATGTAATTGGGGCAAGTGGCACAGCTGTATTAAGGACCGAGCTGGTGGGGCAAGTGTCCCCAGGGGCCTGGGGCTGAAGGGGGTCTCAGAGAATTATTGGCTGTGAGTCCCAACTTGTATAGTGCAAGCAAAACATAATGAACCTCAAATTTACCACACAGGTTCACCACCAGGTACCTTTGACATATACAAGACAAATTAGTCCTCAGGGCTCCTTGGTCCCTCAGCATATACAGTTAGTGTTGCAACTCAATAGCAAAGTTTGACCAGCAGTGCCCTCTGCATCTATAGCAAGGTTTGACCACCAGGGCCCTCTGCATCTATAGCAAGATAGCAGCACATATTCATGTCGTAGTAGTCATTTACATGATTATTTAGCAGCTATAATTCTTTCCTGGACATAAACACAGCTCCAGTGTTTAGTTCCAATCATTATATAAAAACACACAAACATTCAGAATTACAGTTTACAGTATCACAATTCAATAATAATAGAGAATTTCTTTTTTCCCCCAAATTCTGTCTGTGCCCGGGGATGCCCATCCTGGGCAAAAGCTTGTGCCCCCCCCCCCCCCCCCCCCCCC
>JAODJU010000108.1:28767309-28778362 GCA_026776725.1 Gnathonemus echidnorhynchus
AACTCTGAGCTATTAGTTAAGTTCTCCCCAAACGAGCTTGATGGGCCGAATGGCCTCCTCTCGTCTGTAAATTTCTTATGTTCTTATGTAACCCCTCTCTTGCACCCATAGCTTCTGCGATAGGCTCTGGACACCATGACCTTGCATAGGAGAAGTAGGTATAGAAAATGGATGGATGGTGGCAGTGACTACATTCTAGGAAATACATTTCTCCTCACGTCAAGTTTGAAGTGGTGTCAGTTACACTGAATCAAATTTTGGAATTACTGACAAATGATGCTATGCTACTAAACAAAGACACAATATAATAAGAAGAGGAGAGCAAAGAATACTCAGTGAGAAAGAGTAACCCAACAAAACTACTATGCAAGACAACCATTCATACTGTAGATGTCACTTCAGCACTTAAAATTGCAACCTCATCTACACTTTCCATCAATCTCATCCACACTGTCCATCAATCTCATCCACACTGTCCATCAATTTCATACACCTGGGACTGAGCACTGCCCTTTACAAATGAATTCTGGATTTAATCAATGGCAGATCCCAGTGAGCGCAGATCGGCAGAAATGCCTGGTCCACAATAGCCCTCAATATTGGGACTCCACTGAACAGAGCCCCCTGCGATATCCACCATTCACCTGTGATGGTGTGGCCTGACAACAGCTCAAAATAAATCATGAAATTTGCAGATGACACATACCATCAACATATAGTAATAAGACAGCCTACAGAGAGTATGGTAGATTCCTGACAGAGTGGTGCAGTGAAGAGTCTTTTCTAATAACTAATTGTTTATTTACACTAAACAATTAAAGACCCTTATCCACTATTGTTAAGCAATTCATAAATTATGACGTTGGTCTTACATTGACCTCCTCTAATCACAGTATACATGATCTTTTGTTCATTTGCATATTGATACAATTTTAAACAACACAAAAATGAAGAATCATGAAAAACAAAACAACTCATTTGCCATTTGTAAAAGGAAGACACTCAGGTAGTGAGTTTACAATTGCATCCGGAATGTCAGATTTACTTAGTGCTAAGTGAGTGACCATTGTGAATGTCAGAGCTAGAAAGACAAAACACTCTGATCTGATAGCAGTTACTCGCTATTTTTAAAAAAAACTGCTCTGTGAGGTCATAACTAAAAGAAGAACACTGAAAGGCTGCATGCAGAGGGTGAATAAGGTGAAGGTGGACTGTAATGTAGGCAGCAATGCAGCAAATTATTATGACCAAAAGTTCTTATCAAATAGTCAGGAAAATTGTAGTTTTGTACTAGAGTGGGATTTCTGTGCCCAACAAGACTCATTACAACAAGACTCATTACTGACTTGTTGAAACTGGACAAAAAAAAGCCGCCATTTGAATTTATATCAGAAAATACTTAAGAGCCAATGACTGGATCATTATTACAGCTCAGCAACGTTATGCAGCAATAAAGTAAAGTCAGCTGAGAACCTGAATCTACTGACTGGCCAGGTCACACCTCCATCCATCATCAATGGATTTTTTTCTTCCCTGTTGGCATGGGCATATTCCAGGACAACAATGCCAAGATTCATTAGGTTCGAATTGTCAAAGAGTGGTTCAGGGAGCATGAGGAGTCATTTTCATGCATGACTTGGTCACCACAGAGTTATGACCTTAACTTCATTGAAGGTCTTTGGGATGTGCTGAAGGAGGCTTTATGGAGGTTCAACTCACTTGTCAATACAGGATCTCGGTGAGAAATGAATGCAAATCTGGATGAAAATAAAGGGTGAGATGTTGCATAAGCTTGTGGAAACAATGGCATGACAAATGTGCACCATTATCAAAGCTAAAGGCGGTCCAACGAAAAACAAAAAAGGCGACATTTTTTTTGGGCCAGGCAGTGTACAGAGGTGCACAAAGAAATTTTAATATTATAGAAGCCATTTAAAGTTTAGCAAACATATAGACAATTCAGTCGGTATGTGACGGTGCTGCAGTCCTATCTGTGGGGTCTATTAAGCTCCAGAGCTGAAGAAATGATAGATATAAAGGATAATAAGATATTGCTTATTCTGTTCTGCACCTCTTGCCTCAGGAGTGTGACTCACGACATTTAAAGGGATGACATTTCACCGCAAATAGAAGGCATTGTGCTACAAACTGCAGACATAAACTGTTTATTGTCATCAATGACAGCATATATGCTCATCATATTGTTTCTGAAGATGGAAAGTGGCATTAACTTTTATTTGAGGAAAATAAAAATAAAAGGCATTTGCCCATCCTTTGAGTGACATTTAAGTCTTTGTTTAGAGGTCTGATAACAGTTCGGGGTAGAAGCATAGAAGCTAATGTAAACATTTCTGACAGCACTGAAGATGTCAGATTTGCAAGATGCCAGCTTCATTATTCGTGGAGAAAACCAGTGTTAATTTTCACAGCAAATTAAGTTTTAGTCATAGTCTTCTGAAGAAACTGCATTTTAGTTTTACTCACATTATACTCATTTAAATATGGTTAGTTCTTGTTTAGTTTCAGTCAACGAAAAGTCATTTTAGTCATAAAAAAGTCATAGATGGAAACTTTAATGTAGTTTAACATTTATTAACTGTTGCCATTTCTTACCTCAGACAAAAGAAAACAAGCAACACCTCTGAAATACACATTCCACACCTATGCAATACAAAATGCTGCTGACTGCACAACCTGAAACTGCAAGGCCTTTCAGAATAAACATTTAATATCTCCATTTAATATTTTCCAAAACAAAAATAACAGTTATACATGTATTCCTATTATACTGGATATGAATATTGACATAACAGCATAACTTTCATATAGCAAATTGTCAGGATCCTGTCATGTCTTTTTGCTTCCTGGCCAGCAGGTGGCGTGGGTCACCCCTGTCATAGGGTTTGAGTGTTTTGCGATTTGTGAATTGACCCACGCCTGCTTCTTGCTGCCCCTTGGCTTTAGTGTTTGTTCCATTGTAATTGGCCCACACCTGTCCCTTGTCTCGCCCTTATTATCTGTGTATATATGTGCCTGCCCTTGCCCTTGTTTCTCAATTGGTCATTGTGTTTGCTGCTGCTGTATTGTGCCTTAGTTTTTTTTTGTTGTCTGCTTGCTTTGTTTTTGATCCCTTGTGGTTCCTTTTGTTTCTTGTTTGTTCTTTTGAGCTAAAATAGTCCCTTGTTTGTTGTATCCTTGGCATTTAATTCTCATTCCTTGCAGTACTGTAAAACAGTTCTAGGAGTTTTTGCTCATTTTAAGGAAGGTTCTTTATGATATTATGCACTATGTATCTTGCTCTATTGTGCTTCCCTGAAGTGAGGTCTTCTGTGTCTTTCTGCAAAAACCTGGGAAGCTGACAGTTTAAAGCAAACTGTTTAATATGCTGTTACGTTTTGTAAGCCAGAAGTCTATGCCTGTCTCATCACATACAAGTTGAGACTGAGAGGTCATCCATATGTTTTAATTTTGCTGCTTGACAGTTGTTGTACAGCCCCCCCTATCTTCTATGTTTTGCAGTGAGCTTAGATAGAAATCAAAATTTTGTTTGCTTTGAAGTTGATTAAGCTGCTTCAGGTTCTTTGATGTCACTGTCAGATTGATCATCCACCTGTCTCTCTAACTCTGGTAGGGTATGTTTTGCCACATCCTCCTGTGCTTGTTTCAGCAATTCTTGAATTCTTCCATCCTCTCAATACACAAGTGTTTCAGATACAGAGGAATGGAGAAAACATACAGCTGCTGGAAGGGGACAGAACTTATCTACTGGATCCAAAAACCAGCCAAAACACTGGTTGATATTGGAAAACAGTGGCCTGATCTTGCTACCTTATGAATTGAGCGATATCATCAAGATGGCTGACCGAATGAAGGACAGCAGGGACTATAAGCAACAAGGACATGATGTCACTCATAAGTGTTTTTGCGTGCTCTGCTAAAAGGCATCAACAGATCATGTAAAGCCTTAAGGTTTTGCTGCTCACCAGGAAGCAGATTGTCCCATCCCCTGTTATCAGCAATTTCATGGAGTTGCCACTGATGACCTTGCCGCTGACCTCACCCTGTCTCCAACTGGTCTCCAGTTTCGGTCCTGGAGTTACTGGAGCTACTATTCAGTATGCTTCAGTATGTCACTCAGCTTAATTTTTTGTCTGTTTATTACACTGCTTTCAAAACATAAGGTGAAGGTTTATTTTCTGTTCATAAACAATCTAAATCCATCCATCCATCATCTCCCGCTTAATCGGAGGTTGGGTCGCTGGGGCAGCTGTCTCTACAGGGAAACCCAGACTTCCCTCTCCCCGGCCACTTCATCCAGCTCCTCTGGGGGAATCCCGAGGCGTTCCCAGGCCAGCCGAGATACATAATCCCTAATAATCTAAATCTAAAACCTATTTAATAGATGGGTAAGTGTTTTCTGAATGTGTAGCCTGTTGACACCATTCAGCTACCATAGGTATCACTGTCAGAGACATGATATCAGGAGTTGAAATACTGCCCCCTGTGGCACAGACCACTTCTGTTTTGAAGACCACAACACTTTAAGAGACCACAACACATTTAAAAATTTAATTTACTTAATTTATTTTTTGTCTTGATGTTTTGTGTCGTTTTTGTGTTGTGTTAATGTTGACGTGTTCTGGGCTTTCAGGGCCACCATAGCATGCTGGTGCAGAGAGTAGCACTGCGGTCTCACATTTCCGAGGTTTGAATCCCGTCTCTGCTCTGAATGTGGAGGCCTTCCAGTGTTACGTGGGTCTCCTCCATGTATTCTGGTCTCCTCTTACAGTCCAAAGATTTGGACACAAGTTTGATAAACTGCAACCTCTGAAATGTGTATAAAGCATTACTGTATGTGCTTTGGTGGTATGCAGTTAATAGATGTTATCTGAAAACAGGTAAACATGGTGCCTTAGTGATTAGCACTGTAACTCTGACTCGCACCTCCATATCGATTGTGTGGAGTTCTCTCCAAAGACATGCAGTTAGGCTGGTTTCTACCTTACACATATAGTATGATAGAAAGCTTGGGTGCATGTGCCCAGTGACAGACCACATCCTGTCCATGGCGTATCCCTGCCTTGTGCTGCCCTCTGGTCACGATGAGAGGTTAGAAAATGGGTGGGAGTTTATAATTATTGTCAGCCTTAATTTTTATATAATAAATCAAATGATGGCAAAATCAAATATTTAAAACTTGTAATTACCCACTGCAGACATTCTACATAAGTTTTCTACAAGCGTTGAGTTACTTATTAAGTCATTATTTATTCAGCCAACTTCCTTGTGTTAGCTGTAAAAAATTCCTTCTCTAGTTCAGAGTTGACATAAATGGAACAATGTTTCCACCTGCTGGTAGAAAAGCAATATAACAATTGGACCGAATTACGTTTCAAAATGGAAAGTGTGCGAGTTCTCAACCAACTATTTTCATCTTAGCATGTGCCTCCTTGACAGTAATTAAATTTAATAGAAATAAACTATTCTTAGTGACTAGAGTTGTACATTCATTTTTATACAGTTTTGCAGACATTCACCCATATTTCAAAAGGACTTGATGTACGTATAAATATGTGTATGTGTTGTGTGTTTGATGCTCTCTTAACCCCTCCTATCCCTTTGTCAGCATAGGAAAGGGTGTGAGCCATTGTCTAATAGCAGGAATAATGTTCTCTGTATACTTCCGCAAAGAGGTAGGGCCAGTTATGTGCTTAGCTGGATGAGTTACAGCACCCAAGGTCATTACAGCGCAAATGGTTTCAATTGCATTTTTTTCTTCTGTAATTTTCCTTGCACTAATTTTAGATTTTAGCTGCTGGAACATACTGAGAACAAAAGCAAAATTATTTATCAAAAATAATCTAAACCTCAATTTAGACTTCATCTTTTCATGGCTCAACATTAAGACTACCTTTATCAAAAGGAAGTGAAAAATGTTACAGTGTTTACTGGTATTATAATTACAATGCTTTATGATGAACTTTTCTGAATTGTATATATCTGTGTTAAAGGTTGCCCTTAATAGCACTGGTGTTAAAGTCTCCATAACCTCTAATAATATATCATCTGTTTCCAGAGCAAAATGTGCTCTGACTTACAATTAATCTGGTTCCTAAGCTCTACTTCCATAAGCTGCCACAAAGGACAGTGGCTACTTGACAGAGAAAATAGGTTTTATTTTACCTTTTATAGATTTTCCTGTCTAGTACTAGGTCACCCATTATGATTTATCACATAATGTCTGTAATTGCTGAAAGTTACACAGTGCTCATTCCGGTAATAATTAATTGAAAAATATTGACAAAGTATCTTTGTTTGCACAAAATATTTTATGCCCTTGTCACAATGGAGTCTTTCAACTGTCTGGGATTTTTTAAGGTTATATATCTTAAGAAGATGGAATAAGCCTTGTTGTGACTAATGTAAAAATCACTGTTTAAAATTATGCAACATTACAACATAACATTGTCAAAATTACACTGGTACTCCATTTACACACATAACCCATGTTTTTACATTCTTGTACTATGGATTCTTTCTTATATGTGGGTGATGTTGTGTCCCAGTAGGTAACACTGTGGGCAGCACTCTGATCTCACACCTTCAGGGCTGTGGATTCAATTTCTGATCCTGGATGTGTGTTTTGGAGAGATTACATGTTCTCTCCATGCGTGTTTGTGCATGTCACTCCCGTGTTCCAAAGACATAAATTCCTTGCAGTGTGTGTCCTGTGATGAAATGGCATCCCTTTCAGGGAGTCTGTGTGCCCTGTGATGAAATGGCATCCCTTCCAGGGAGTCTGTGTGCCCTGTGATGAAATGGCATCCCTTTCAGGGAGTCTGTGTGCCCTGTGATGAAATGGCATCCCTTTCAGGGAGTCTGTGTGCCCTGTGATGAAATGGCATCCCTTTCAGGGAGTCTGTGTGCCCTGGGCTTCCTGGGAGAGATTTCAGGCTCACCACAACCCTACAATGGATAAATAGGAAATGAATGGATGGCTTCTTTTACATAGAAGGGCTTGAGTGTAATAAATAATATAAATAAGTCTGAAAGCTGACCATTCCAGTGCTGTGGAAGAGTAAGTGATGTTGCTGTCTGGAATGGTAGAGGTGCTAAAAGGTCTGGTGGAGCTGAAGGATTTCACTTTCAGCCTGCTGTCATTACACCCCCCACCCTGCTCCATGTGATGCTGATCGAGGTGTGGGCCCTTCCTCCCATACCCAGAGTCAAGCACCAAATGCTTCCGGCCATTGAGGTGCTGTCCCCCTAACAGCTAGGAGTGTGCCATTTGACAGATTGTCCTCTTCCTTGACAATCTCTACCAGATTCTGTGCATTTGGCCACAATCCAGAGATTTACAGTAAGTGCAAAGGCCGGCCAAGGGAAGCCAGAGAGCGAGAGAGACACGCCGGTCTTCGGGTTGATGAAGATTTCCACAGGAAGTTGGCAAATCACAACACAATGGAAATAAAAAAATGAAACTGAAGTGTTTGTCTGTCAATACTTCAAATGTCTATAGAGGAAATATCATCTCTTTAACTGAATTAGATGTCCATTTAATATTAACAATAGGGGAAGAAGCATACATGCTACAAATACAAAGTATTCCCCTTTCATGCAGCTAATGCAAACCTCGACTTTTTTCTTTCTGATTTTGTGCACATTAAAACAACAAGGTAGTTCAAGGTAGTTTAGAAATGCTGCATCCCATACGGCAGATTATACTTTTGCTATTGATGGAAAAATGCTGCAGGGTCTGAATTGTACTCATAACTTCAGCTTAACATGACGGAGAAAATTTGGTTTTTAGTTTTATCCAAACCCACAGACTCAATGCCCTGAGCACTGGGGGGTGGGGGACGTAGTTTACGCCCCCCTCCCCCCCAACCACCATACACATGCCCCTTCTTGTCTCCTACCACATATATAGAATTTAATGGTTGGACATACCGACCTCACAAAAGCCTGCAGCTCCATGATCCTGAGCTCGCCCATCGGGGTTTTTCATGAACACGTCCACTGGTGGAAAGTGGATGGAAAGTGGATGGAAAGTGGCGGCGGAGACACTTGTCTTTGGTGGGTCAGGTGGACACCCGAGAGCACAGAGTGCTGGAGCACTGCTTGCTTTCCAGCAGGCCGGGACCTGCTTCACTTTGCATACCGTGCAATTAAACAGCGGGAAAAATGTACCTTTGTGCTCTCAGCTTCATGTGAGTGGAAAACAACACGCACAGTATCAAAAACAGAACAAAAAAAAAAACAGCTTCAGTAAATTAAAACAACTACAAAACCTTAAATTCATCAGACTAAAAATTATGTTGATTCCCAGCTTTAAAAATTAAAAACAAAATATACCACCCATTTGTCTGATGTGCACAACACAAACAGAGATTACATTTATCACATTACATTCGAACCACACGTCAGGTATTGCAGTTAGTTTAATAATAAAATTACCTTTTGAACGAGTTTAAAAAAACGTGTAACTTCTGATGGGATATTCTTGTATTTGTATATATACTAAATATGTATTTATGAAAGAGCATCACTTTGCACAATAACACAACACCCATATGCATAAACTGGGATGCATACAGGGAAATAAATAAATGACCAGTGAGATGCACTGGGATGCACTGCGATGCAGCTGTCTCCTCTGTGTCTTTATCTCGAATTCTCATTACTGACGACAGGATTTTAAAGACCCTTATGTGTCATAGTTCAGTGTGTTATAATCACTTCAGGAAATGTTCAGGAAGTAGCTGACATGATTTAGTCTGGGCGTTAGCATTGGAGCTGAGAAGTAAACACTGCTTCCTGATCTCCACAGGTTAAGCTGCATAGTCTGAATCCCCGTTTGGCCCCCAGTACGCGCAGTGAAGGCACAGGGGCTTGTACCGACAGTCTTCTACCCAAATTCTTGTAGCTTCAGCACATATGCAATGGAGCATTCAAAACAAAGCCTGAACAGACCCAACAATCTGTCCCAGTGTTACACAACAGCATTCCACAGGCATAAGTAAAGGATAGAGCTTTACACTATGCAATTATGCACATGGAACAATCTCATAGTAAACATGTGACCGACTGATTTTACGAGCATGAGATCGTCCTTTTCTAAAGGCTTTGCACTCTTTGGGCATTAGCTCAGTGTTACCACCACAGTGATTTAGTATGGTAATGCTTTCTTTGGATGCAGTTTAAAGGAAGAGAAACACTGTAAATTGTGCTAGGCATTTGTTTCCTTTTTTTTTTGTTGTTTTAAGAGCGAATTTGATAGACGGGTTTAATGAACTGCCCATCGTGACATCATTTGAACTATACTATGGTAAATTAGCAGTTTTCTTTTTATGGGCTGCTATGTCTGTCTCTGTGTCTGTCTGTCTCTGTCTGTCTGTCAGTCAACATCTACTTAACTGTAATATAACAGAATATAATATAATGAAAAGTCATTTTTAATGATGCCATTTCTGAATTTGTCACAATTCTTTGCAATATTTGGCCTAAGGAAAAAAGTTTTTGCTGAATTTCTCAAGTAATATTTGTATATCTGAATCAGCACATCAGACATGTAGTTTAAGGCCTGGCATAATCTTAGCATCTTCATTTGGAGAACAAGCAAAATAATTTACCAGATGTGGGTCATTAGTTATAGTCTGTGATGCCCTGTGTGAGCCAGAGAGCATTTAACACTTTACATGCCACAGAGGGGGCTTCCAGACTCCTGCGTCAGTGGGAGAGTTCAGGGGGTGGAGAAGCAAAGGAATTTGCCAAGGCAAACAATCAGGTAACTGAGCCAGCCCTTCTTGTGGAGAATCCCCTGCTTGTCATCTTTCTGTTTGTAGTTGCTATGGTAACATCTTAGATGCCGGGTATCTCCTGGTTAAGAGCAGTTGGAGAGGCTGAATAAAGATAGCTTATTTATCTTACCTACACTGATTTACAGAATCCTCCAGATTGATCGATTACTTCTGACAGATGCCTATGGTGGTTTATTGGAGAGGTTAGCCTGGCACGGACAGCAAACACAGATAGGGACCAGCCAGAATGAGAGGCTTGATTTAAACTGATGTCCTTTCATGCTCACAGATATCATGCACTACCATGCTACTGCCTGTAGCTGCCACAACACTTAGGCACATCAAAGATCAATGTGTCTGATAGCGTGAAAGGTCGCAAAACCAACTCACTGCTGGACACCTTCATTGCATATTCATTTGGGCATATTTTCATGCTGATCTCTCCAGTTTCACTGAGGACATGAAGTGGGTTTTTGACCGGTCTAAACATGGCAGGGAGACAGGGCAACTAGTCTGTATTAGATTAAGCGATTGTGTTCCAAACGCTGGCACTTTCTAGTGGTTGGGGTCGGCAGGCATAGTTTGACACCTTTTACAATGGGCTAGCTGAGGAGATCAAGGATTAGCTGACCACCCGCGAGCTTCCATGCTCCTTTAAAGGGCTGATAGACCTTGAAATCCAGGTGGATAACCGGATCCAGAGTGGAGTTGAACATCTGGGTTCTCTGAAGCGACTGCCGTTAACCCTTTGATGCTTCCTGCTGAGCCCATACAGATAGAACGGACCCATCTGTACCTAGCAGAACAGCTACAGTGAAGGACAACCAACGCCTGCCGTTACTGTGGACAGGTGGGGTATTACATTGCTACCTACCCAGTAAAAGAATGCACTCACCAGGTAGGAAGAGGGCACTGGTGGGTTTAGCCCTGATTATTCCCTCCTCATCCTGGAGGACCTACCTGTCTGTGCTTATCTCCCAAGGCACCACCAGGCAGCCCCCGGCTGCCCTCATTATTTCAGGGGCAGACAATAGTTTAACCCTCTGGGGTCTAGGGGTAGGAAACACACTTTCACTGACTGGGGCATGATTGCACATTTCTTCAAATATAAACTTAATTCATGGCAAATAAATTATTTCTTACATATTTGTTTTGCCATTACATTCATCTTCTTTTAATGTATATTATAAATATGTCAGATTTTTGTTAAGTTTGTAATTTGACATCAAAGTATAGACATTGCAAAATGCAGT
>JAODJU010000108.1:28780958-28797758 GCA_026776725.1 Gnathonemus echidnorhynchus
GGTGAGAGGTCATAAAGCCACATCCCCCCCAGAGGTGAGAGGTCATAAAGCCACAACCCCCCTAGAGGTGGTAGATCAAAAAGCCACTATCCCACTATGGAAATAGATGGTCACAAAGCCACATTTCCCCCCTACAGGTATGAGGTCACAAATCCACCATCTCACCCTGGAGGTTGGATATCACAAATCCACATCCCCCCCTATAGGTGGGAGGTCACAAAGCCATCATCCCACTATGGAGGTGGAAGGTGACAAACCCACATCACTCCTAGAGGTGGGAGGTCACAAAACCACCATCCTACCTTGAATGAAACATTTGAGTTTCCCAAAATCATTTTTATTGCATAAAATCTATTACAGTATAATCCCGTTATAGTGGACTCGCTTAAAACTGAGTATCGTCAATAACAGATGAGGTCCGCTGGTCTTGGCCACGCGCCTTTAAGCACATGCAGTAAAAGCATCGGATATAGTGGACTCACATAAAACGGAATTTCGCTTATAACGGAAAAACAATTTGGTCCCCAGCTGTGGTTTTGTTCGGCTATAACGGACATGCAGGCTCCGCCTACAAGGCACGTGACGTGCCAGGATTATTAAATAGGCATGACGTAACAGCAGGCAACACTGATTGGTCTGTGTGGCTGTCCATCACCAGGCATGCTGTGCGTCGGCAGACGATACTCGCAGCTGGAGGGATGCAGTAAGCAATGAGGTCAAGGTTACTACTGTACTGTACATGTATAACCACTTATAGGCCATATATACTTCCAACAGTCAGGTAAAGTTGGATTACTACATGTACAATATAATAATCTATACCACACGAGTGTCTGCTGGGGTGTGGCATGAGTAAATGGTGTCCTGTAGTTGTGTTCTGGGCATACAGAACTATATCTAATGGACTTTTCATATAACGGACTGTTTTGCCAGGTCCCTTAAAGTCCATTATGACGGCATTGTACTGTACTCTAGTTCTATATAAATGAATGTCTGCTTTCAAGAGTTTGTCATTATATCTGAAAAGGCTTGTTGAGGGGAATGAAGCTTATGCTCAGACTGCCTAGTGGTACATACTTACCATCCATCCATCCATCATTTCTCCTTCAGTCCATCTTCTAGTTGCTTATCCAGATCAGGCTGCATAGAGACTGGAACTTATCCCAGGAACACCCTGAAGTCAGACCATCACAAAATTCACATACTATTGGCAAGTCAGAGATGCAAACTCACCAGACTGCATTTTGGAGGGAAGCAGGGCACCCAGAGAAACTCGCACTATTCTGGAGAACATGCAAACTCCACACACACAGACATCTGAATCAATCCTGGAGATCCAATGAATCAGTGCTGCCTCATAGTCAAACTGTTGATGTGCAGTGACTCATTCACACTCTCAGTCAGTTTTGCAGTTGACTTTTTTTTTCATTTTTTGTCCCTTTTTCATTTGAACTGTCATTAGATTCCTTTATTAGCCAATATATGGCAAGATGTTGAATTTGTGACTCCAAGTGCAAGACGCTACAAGCCGGGCTGCTCCTGACTGCATCGCTCAGATTCTGCATCTCCCCTCCCTGGGGTGTGGCGATGGCATCCTGTTCACATCGCCAAAAATTAACATTAGATAGGTGAATAGGAATGTGCAGGTGATATGTTTGTGTTTAATCCTGGAGGTATTTTTAAACATAGAACTTATTTATAAAACTTCCGAAAGCTGATGGAAGGAGCAGTGGCTTGCAGTTTGCTAATTATTATGGCATTTGAGTAAGTATGTTTCGGTATATTTCCAGATTTTTTGGAAATTTTTTCTTTATAACTAATTAATAAATATGCTATCAAGTATGTATATTCAAATTACATGACTATATTGGTATATGTATATAAGTTCAACACATAAAGAAAACTGGAAACTAAATTTAGATGTGGCATATGTGCACAACAAAATAATATAATGTTTTTCTTCCAGTTCTGTTAACTAACAAGAACCACTCCATCTGCTGTACCCACTTGTCCTATTCAGGGTTACTTGGGGCCAGAGCCTATGGGCACAAGGCAGGGAACAACCCAGGATGGGGTGCCAACCCATCGCAGGGTGCAATCATACCTGTGGGCAATTTGGACACTCCAATTCACCTTAGCATGTTCTTAGACTGTGGAGGAAACCAGAGTACCTGGAGGAAACCCCCGGTGACATGGGGAGAACATGCAAACTCCACACACGGAACCATGAACCCTGGTCCAAGAGGCATGATACAGCAGCACTAGCCACTGTACCACCCTGCCGGCCACTGACAAGAATATATTGATTAAATCACTTTAGTGTATGACTACAAATTGATTAATAAACAACTACTATGTGTTGCTTAACATAATCAAGGGGAACTGCCTGCAACCTTAAAGCCATCATGTCCAATAGAGATGGTGAAGCCTTACTTTTAATGTCACTTGTAAAGACATTCCTGGGATGAGAAAAAAAAAGCGAAAGTCTCATGATCCAGGTTATTTCAAGTATAGGAATTGGACTGCAAAAGAATTTTGCTGCCCTTTGAGGGCTTGGAGCTCAGTAGCTTATACCCCTATCAGTCACCCCCCCCTTCACACAGTGAACCCTATGCCTTGTACTGAACACTAGATAAGAATCTCCAAGTTTCATATCTGACTTATTCCCGGTGGGGGAAGATGTTTCAATGATGTGAGGCTCCTTCCTTTCTCAGATGAGGCATATTTAGATGTTTTTCCCTGTTCGGCTGTTGGTTGACAATTACTTCTTTTGAGTAAACTTTTGCCTGGGATTGTGCTGACCGGAGACATTTTTATGTTTCAGTTCCATTCTATATTTTCACCTTTAAAGTTGACTTTCAGAAAGCTGTCTAACCTCCTTAGTCCATGATGCCTCAAGAATGATCCCATTTCTGCAAATGACACGGAAATCCTTGAAGTTCCGTCATATGGAAGGCTTTTCCAAATGTTATCAGATGAGGATGAAAGCTCACTGATATGTTTTGTAGTCAGAGTGCAAGTTCAAGTCCCGACTTGAGTCTGAGAAGGGGTATGATAATCAAAAGCATCAGATGGCTCTGATACAAGAACGTCAGCTATCTAGATGCGGTGATATTCTTTTTAAAGTAATATATATGGTCACAGTTATATCTGTGTTCATATCAATAGTTTGATAGGTCTCAGTTGCAAAGGTGTGGTTTAATAGCATGTCAGAGTTATAAATGTGTGCTTAAAGGTTAGTTGTCCTCTGTTGAAAAATGCTTTCAGTGCAGATTTTCTACTTTTTGTTTTGACAAAATGAGCTGGGGAAGTCTAATGATCATGGTAGCATTATTTAAAGAACTCATGGTAGGTGCCGCATGTTTAGATTTATTAGATAAACCCTGACCGTGTTTGTGAAACTGGTCCTCGGGGACACCCAGACAGTCCATGTTTTTGCTCCCTTCCATCTTTAAGGGAGCAAAAATGTGAACTGTCTGGCAGGGAGCTGGGAGAGAGCAAAAACGTGAACCGTCCGGGGGTCTCTACGGACCAAGTCGAGAAACACTGATGTGGATGGGATTACTAAGTGGAATGTTAAGCACACAAACATAACGAAAGATTCTTCTTAAAATATAAAAATAAAATATCTAGAGATTATTCAGCCCATGAGCTATAATGTATTGCATTACATATCAAACCTTTTTTTGCAACCTGTTAGCAGTCTGCAATAAATAAGATTCTTTTCTCTTTACTGCTCTGTTTGGAAACATTTTTCCATGATTGCATTTAATTTTATATCAAAGGCTGTGGGTTAGATAATGACACCATTTGATTTAAGGCAGGGATTCTACATGTTCAGAAAGACCAATATCAAACAAGGATTTCATTCAATCTTAACACCCTCACCTGAATTTATCTATTAACCCCTTCTTCTTCTCCAGTGCAGGGCTGTGGAGTTAATTAAATCACAAGTTCAAGTCCATAGGAATTCCTCAGTTCTTGCTTTGCTGTGAGACACACTCAAATAGGGAGCATATCTGCATCCCTGGAGCAGTCTTGTCAGGGCAGTGACCTTGTTTAAGGGATTAACAATGACATGATTACTATGCCAGCTATTGGATTTGAACTACTGACCTACTGATCACGGGCATAGAGTCATAAGCTGTAGAGCTACACACTAGTCCATTTGTCCTGAAAATAAACTCCAATACAACTTTCCTTCCCTGTTCCACCCTTGTATTACATTTGGTTTATCTGCAGAATAGTGAAGATATATGCTCTTTTGATACAGATCTTCTGTATTAAATAGCAGTATTCAGTATTAAATCATTTCTTTAGATTTTTTTTTTTTTAGCCTTTTTTGTGTATGTGCAAAGCATGATTATTTAATTTAACACATCTATGCTAATGAGGTCTACCTATATTAGTATAACTCAGTCAACATAACCTTCGTTACCCTCATAGAGACACAATTTTAGGTGCAGAGTTAGACTTTTTAATTATACTGAACCAATTATTTCCTAGAGCCAGTAACCAACAATGCGAAAAAACTCCTCCTTATCTCCAGGACATGACTCTTGGAAGCCTGTTAAAACCTGTGCTGGGGCCTTTTTCAACTCAATCTTTAAGTTATTCAGCAACTAGCTAAAGTACAGCGTCCTCACAGGCACAAGTTCCACAGTTTGGAACTAAATTTCAGTGCCAGAACTAGACATTGTCCTCATCTGCAAGCATTGCATATATATTTAAACATAACTATGAAAAATTATGTAGAACTAATATTTAAAACTCCCATTTTAAAGGGGAAACCCCCGTTTCATCTGTAACAGTATTTAACTTCTTCCAAATATATCAGTTTGTCTTGAATATGTCCATCTATCCCATCTAATTCCCACTCTTCTCAGCTCTGTATACAGTCTTTCTGTATAATATCTGCAGCCACAGCCTTCACTTTTGCAGAGATTTAAACTGAACCCCTAATTAGACTGTTAACCTCAGAAATCCCAGTTCATTGTAAGCACAGACTGCAGCTGTGGAGGCAGCAAAGATATGATATATTAAATGTGACACCATAGTCTAAAAGTCAGGTCTCAGACATGGTCCAGGAGCCCTGCTAGCAGCATGGAGAGGTGAGGTGTCACCGGCCTGTGTCCAGTTCAGGGGGCACTTTCACAGGTGGTGACTTTCTAAGAACCAACATGATCACAGGTGATTTTAAGGAATTCTACCATTACCTACGAGATATTATAAAAATGCTTCTCATCGGGCTTCTCATCATTCCTTTTAGGGGTTATAATTTATGCCAAAGTCACCAAACCCTAAATCACCAGGCAAACTCTGCCTAGATAAGTCAGACAGTTCGGCTTTATGGCTGATTTTTGGAGGAACACTTAGCTTTACACAGCTGGATGCATTACATGCACTTTTTGTACTACGTAGTTAACATTATTTGTGGGGGTGGTCTTATTGTTTTGGTTCATTGGTGAATCAAACTCCATATTACTATGGGATGTAGAGCCTGGCTGCCTTTAGCTGAAGGATACACTTCAATACGAAGCCTTGGTAGCATTTAATACCTCCTAAAGCACTGGGCAATGTGATGAATCTGTATTGTGAAAAATACTATTCTAAATTAAAATATTCTAGGGAGCAAAGAGACAGTTTTTATTATGCAAGAGCTGCTTTGTTTTACTAGCAGAGTATTTTCAGATTTACTTTAGATGTTGGATGTCATTCACACCTAAGACAATTTGGTAACTCCAATTAACCTCAGCATGTTTTTGTACTGTGGGGAAACTGGACTACCCAGAGGAATCCCTATGACGAAACAGGGAGAAAATGAAAACTCCACACAAGGAATCCTAATGGAGACTGGAACCCAGGTCCCAGAACTGTGAGGTTACAGTGCTAACCAACACACTGCTATGCTGTCCCCTGGTCTCGTTAAGGTGTGGCAAATTATTTGCCTCACTTGTACGACACCTTAATGTAATTAAGGGATCTGTGATGAATGCACATGTTTAGTCCACAGGTCATTCAAATAATGGAATGTTGTTGAGAACAATATCTTAGCTACTTAAAAGGATGTCACTTGAATGCATTATTGAAAAATTACTGGTACTCCTCAGTCCTGGCCCTAACGACACGTTTTGTACAACAGCTATCCGAAAAGCATTTTTTTGGATTAAAATTAAATGTTATAAAGTTGCTAAAGCTGCTCAACCAAATTGTTATGGTTAATGACAAACCACACACAACAAAATAAAAATGTATGTTTAATATTTATGCTTCTAATTTCGAGCAACTGGTGACAGAATGACCAACAGTGAGATAAATTTGAAGATGCTGACTAACAGTGGATTGTCATTGTAATGTTAAAAAAGGTTAAATAAAAGTAAATATAGCATTATAGAATTATAGGACACTTGAATGCTGATTACTGACCATAATCTTGATACTTTGGGATTGTTTGAACCTGTCTAAAGCCTGATGAGAACTTTGCTTTAACCAAGTTGCTTCTGCTTCCTTGCTCCTTTAATTAAAATGCTTGTCAATAAAAGACTTTTGTGTTACAGTTGACGAAGCCCTTACATTACGAATCCTACGTTATATTTAAAGTATCCTAAGTGTCTGTCTTTCATTCAAACAGAATGTAGGATTAGATAATGTTGCGTATCATACAGAAAAGAAACACATTCAATGTCTCAATACAGGATTATTCATAATGCTCTCTTGTTTGCCAGCAGAAATTCTTCCCTAAACTATCTTCAATTTGTACAGAATGCATCTGTGAGAGTCTTTATTGTCTTGTACCAGTGAGTCTTAAGAATCCACTTCTGTCACACACACTAGCTCAGTTACTCTTCTTACTGGATTTTCTCACAGTACCCCAAATAAGAGCATAAGAGCAGTATAAGAGACTACTTTTTTACTTTTTTGCTACTCCTACATAAGATAACCATCTATAATGCTCATATTCATTTGCTGCTTTACTTTTTGTCTCCCACTGGGGGCCATGAACTAATATATCTTCAGCTGGAGCAAGGAACCCAGTCTTCAACAGTATCTAGAGAATGGATCCTCTTATTTCCATGATCTAGTGAACTGATAACATTTACTACATCAGTCCTACCCCAGCCACTTTGTACGTAAATGCTGGATTACTGGCCAGTTAATCCCAACTCTTGTGTTCTGTTGATATTTGAAGTCATTATGACATTTTTGCATGCACTTATTGCACAACTGCATTTTTTATTTGCATTTTCTGTAGCACTGTATTCCTGGAATACTTCAAATGAAAATTAATTAATTCATTCATTATTATTATTAATTTATCAATTAACATGCTCACATGCTCTCATTAGTTGAACTGACTTTTATTGTAAGATCGCTCTTTTTTATGGTTTTTGTACATGAAATACTGCCATCTTCAAAACATAATGTAATATGCTTGACTAAAATAATACAGTAGAAGATCTAATGTTGACATCAAACTTCACTCTCTGATGAAATATATGAATGCCTTAAAAAGTGCAGTCACGTCACATACCATAGACAGTTCCTGTGTAAACCTGGAATTGCACCATAACCAGTGGCTGAAGATGTATATCTGTCCTGAATCTTGAGAAACACTTCATTACATGTCAATAAAGACACCTGGTATCTAAGACAGGAACTGCTTCAAGTAGCTGTCACTCCATCAGATAGGAACATTCTGTTTAGTAAACTGCATCTGTCTCCAAGGAATGATTTTTTTATTCATGTTAGGAGTTAGTCTGATGCCTTTTCCCAGGCAATGTAAAGACATTATACAGAGGAAGAGTAACACGATGGAAATTCTCCTGCTTCAACATCAGCATCAACACAAAATATGTTCAGTAGAGTAATACAATAGAGCAGTGTTTCTCAACAGGGTCCTCAGGACCCCCAGACAGTCCATGTTTTTGCAGAAATGTAGACTGTCTGGCAGGGAACTGGGAGGCAGCAAAAACATAGACCGTCTGTAGGGTCCCCGAGGAGCAGGTTGAGAAGAACTGTAATAGTATGTAGAGCAGGATTCCCCAATGTCAGTCCTGGAGGGCCAGTATGCAACACAGTTTTCAGATTTCCCTGCTCAAACACACCTACTAAACTTGGCACTTAGCTGGTGAGCTGAAAATGGTGTGTTTGAGCAGGGAAATCTGAAAACTGTGTTGCAGACTGGCCCTCCCGGACTGAAATAGCACAACATGTTTACTGAACTATACATAATTTTATAGTTCTTTTCACATTCAACACATTTGATTTCCTCTCATGTGTCTGCATAAAATGTAACTAAAAGAACAAAGTCCCTGCTTTCCAACACTTTTTCACAAATATTCAAAGATGTCCTCACGTCTTAGACTATAGTAATCACTTTAGGGCCAATTTTGCACATTGAATTTGCAAGTGTATCAATATCGGAAGCAATTGTTCAGCTGGAGTAAGATGACTGAAGACCAGAATCCCACAGGTTAAATATGACCTGCCGGTCATCAGATTGAGTTTGTTTGCTTTATGTCTCCTCATATCTGTTTATGCTCAACTTATCGGCTTTGATTGGATGTTTTGCGAATCACATGTGTGGGTGGCCTGGAGCTACGTTGTAGCGCAGATGCAGTTAGGTTTTTCGGATTGATTCCATGCCAAGTTGCTCTTGCGGATGTTTTTAGAGCTACATCAAAGATTTCCTTCAGGCAATATGCTGTGTCACATAAGGTAAATCACGGTATACAATCTTTATGGCATCTACTTTATTCGTATTTCTGTAGACTGTGTCTTCAGGTGCAATGAATTATTTTGCTCAGCCTTTTGTTATCTTAAGGCTGGAAATCTATTGATATTGGGGGTTTTTTTGTGCCGTGAATCTCAAAGCATTCTACCTCTATATATTACATTACTTTCATAGCTACCAAGTATATCTGTTCCTGCAGCACTGAGTACAGGAATGCATTCTCTTTTATTTCTATATGTTACATAAGAACATTGAATAAAGTAGAATACAATTTTATTTAAAATATAATGACATTTTACAAAATACCTAATACTTTATTACAGGATAATACCAGTATAATATTATTCTTTAGTTAGTTCCAGTGCCGTCCTCTCACTATAACTGGTGATGCAAAAATGTTTTTGAAAACCTGTGTAGCAGGTAAAATAAAGTTTGTGGTGTTTCCATTACCAAGAAGGACAAAATGTGACCTATAAAGGAAAAAAAAACACACTACTGTCTGCATACATATAAGAAAGAGAAAACTATGGTAGATTAAAATATGATTTGGAGAAATTAAAGTGCATATGCATGTGTGTGTTTGATTTTGAGGGAGTAGTTAAATAGGTTTTTATCGTACTTAGAGATATAATGGCTTTTTTAATAGTACAGAAAATGGAAGCTGTGATGAATGAAAGTAACCATAATGACTTCACTTTACTTGACTTGTCAGCATTCTATCTGCTTTATTAAATGAAATAATAAATGAAATAATACTTCCAGTTTTAACAACTTGACGTAACATGCAGCTGTTTTTATTGTTGCAGGACCCCAGGGTGGTATTTATACTATTTATAATAGAAGATAAAGACCAGACGAAAACAGAAATACTTTGTCATGTTAGAAGTATATTATTATTATTATTATTATTATTATTATTATTATTATTATCTGCATATATGAAGCCATCCTGTAGGCTCACCACCTGGAAGATGAAAGGTGGGGGTTAGATGAGCGCCATTAAGGCTGCAGACATGAGCAGAAAAGACCCAGAATGATTAGACCTGGCAGTGGACACTGGCTTTGTGAGCATGGAACCTGAAAGGGAAAGATCCAGCGATAGTGTGGGAACTGGCTAGATTAAGGACCTTAGGTGGGTGGGGGGGATGCTGACGTCTCAGACAGAAGGCTGTGCAGCAGGAGTTTTTCCCAGTTGAAAAAAGGGTCTATGCTACTGAATTGCAGAGAGGAGAACGCAGACTGTTTATGTATGTGAGCCAAATGGCAGTTTGCAGAAGTTAGCCTATGAGAAGGTACTGTGGATGAGGTCAAGCCAAATCAAGTCATTTTTATTTACCAAAAGTGCTGTACATCACAGGAATACAATAATAAAACAAATAAAATGCATAATAAAAGTAGAGACATGGTACAATGCTACACACGCACTGTCACCTGTTTATTTCAAGCATGCCCATGGAATGAACAATAATTGCTGATTGGCTGATCTGAAACTTCAAGAAATAGTGTAAGTCTGAATAAGCTCTGAGATGTAAGTAATGCCTTAAAAAGAAATAGTAAAACTTAGGTCATTAAAAAGGTGCCACCTGTAGACTCTATTGTCCTGCTGGAAGACCTCCATACTCACATGGGGGACGACTGAGATAATTGGAGTGGTGTGATGGGGAAGAATAGACTTCTGGTTCTTAACCAGAGCATTACTAAATATCTTTCCTTTCTGTACAAACAGAAGAATGTTCATGAAAGGTCATCCTGCCAGGAATGTCTTGCTGAAGCCTCTGCGAGAAATGATTTGAGCTTAAATCTCTGCAAAAACTTCTCCCATGTGGTGAGGGAAGTCAGAGACATCGAATCTGAATGAACCACGTTCAACAGCTCAATCAATACGTGGAGTCTGGACAGGAGGCAGATGGTACCTATATAATGATGGTACACTTAGAACTCCATGGTGGATGCCTGTGACGAAGACAGGTGTCAAGCTGAAGATGGTGGATCTCAGGGGAATCAGCAGAATGTCACTGACAGACTGAACAGGCTGCGGCAAAGGCAGTTGCGAAGGTGAAAGCTCATGCATGGGAGAAGTTTGGAGAAGTTTGGAGAGGCCTGAAAGATGTTTAGGCAAACCAGAGACCTTACCTAGCACGTGGTTCAGTCAAGGTGTAGCAAGAGCTGACTAAGTCTAGGGATATTGTCAACCATTCGGCCCATCAAGCTCGTTTGGAGAGAACTTAACTAATAGCTCAGAGTTGTCAAAATCTTATCTAGCTCTGATTAAAAGGAACCCAGGGTTTTAGCTTGTGATACACTAACAGGAAGACTATTCCAAACTCTAACTACATGCTGTGTATGGTGTAAAGTGCATAAATGAAGAATACCCCCACCCTTGGTATCTTCCACGCTTCCACTAGCCTCCCAATGCTGCCTATCACAAGCCTCCCAATGATGTATACTCTTCTGATGTTTCACTACTTCATTACATCTTGGGAGTATCTGTTCTCTGCTCTGTTGGTGTGAACTTCAGTCCTAGCTGCTTCCTTCATAAGAACAGTGTCCAAAAAACCTGATACAGATCCACATCTAGTAGTCAAAAATGTTCCGCACAAATTATCTAGTTCTCAAAACTTTGATTAGCTGTCAACCATGTTGGTATGAGAATTTAGAGCCTTTGTAAACACATAATAGTTAATATACAATTCTATCAAACTGACTTCTTTCAGTTAAATTACACTGAACAAATAGAAACAGGAGGTTTAACTGTCAGAGATCAACAGGTGTTGATCCTTCCAAAAGCAGTAATTTAATCACATACATAAAACCAAATGGATGGTGGTTCACCAGAAATTACATCACTATCACTGGTAGTTCTAGGGCTTCTGAAAACTCAACAGAAACTCTTGAAAGGTGTTCCTGAAGACCTCAGCAATGCTGTTGTGGCCCTAAGTAACAAATCAGTACTGGAATGTGTGCTGTCTGTGTTGCAAATGGATTAAGGGTAATAAATTCTCAGAAACTGAGTGGTGGGCAGAGTTTCATAGTGATGAAGAGTCAGAACTTGTCCTGAGAGAAATAATGTCACTGGGGTAATAAGCTGACTCCAAGGATTTGTTATTATAAAAGGCATTTTTCTTTCTAATGCTGGAATCTCCATCAGCTTTCGGACTGTGTTGCTACATGTTGGGCTCATTGATACATCTCACTAGAAAATTTTCATTGAACAAACTATTATGACACAATTTTGATTAAACATAGCATCTATACAGTATTTTAACCATATATATATATATATACACACACACATACTGAGTAATAATTTACACATACACTTGATAATTGCTAATGTTGTCATTAATTCTCTTTGTAAATTGTTGCATCTTTTCTAGTTTAGACATGACATTACATAGGCCTTCGAATATGACCTTATAGAATAGGAATCATTTTGGATAGACCAGGGAAAAGACATCACCCATGGTAAAACAGGGATTTATTGATTTTGCATTGCAAGCCAAGGACTATGCATTTGCTTTGTAGAATGTAATTTGTTATTTCAAATACCATACCATGTTACCTCTTCTCATTAATTGAAAATAGCTGTAATTGTCAATAGATGCACTAACTGTAAAATACAGTAGGCATCAAAAATCTGCGTGCATGGATCCACGTATTGTAAACTGCTTATGTCCACTTTTGACTGTTGTAATTTTTTTTGTAATAGGTGGAATACGTCCATTTTTTTCTGTCTACTGATAGCGTTTGACATCTAATTGACCAATGAAAAGATGTTTCATGGAATGCTCTATTAAACTAGTATCTCCATTGGATGTCAGAAGTGTCCATCAAAACCACGTATTTCCCATCCTTTGTTTGGAAGAGCGTCAACTAGGGCACACAATTCCGGGTAAAATAATAATCACAATTTTTTTTTTTGTTTACTCCGAATCCAGATAGTAAATTTTCTCTCATGATTCTTGAACATTGTATTTCTCTCTTTATTGCTAAGGGTGTCTTTTAAAATAATTTAAGTTTTTAGTTTTAGTTTTATTTAAGTTGTTTTGTAACACTTTCCTTTATACCTGTAGATACCTTCATAATACATCATAATGACCAGTATAGGAATTAAGGATGCTTCGTACCCCATTATGAAGGTACAGTATCTACAGTGAATTATAGATGAGAGCTTCATAAAGCTTTCAAAAGATATAGGAAACATTGCTATAATGTGTTATGCTTTTTTTTAAAAAACAAAATGGTTTTATAAAAAGTTATAGTACCATTATCTTGAAATATTAGATTTTTGTTGTTTTGGATTTATTTTGCAAAGCAGATTCAGAGCAAATGTACATTCTTGAAATATTAGACTTTTGGAGATACGCGTTTTTCATTGGACAGAGACAATATATGCTATTGACTACATAAACAGAAGGATCAGAAAGGAACGAGTTTTCATGGACCACCAAGACCATTTTAGTTTATTTGTTTACTGTTTATGCTACGTGTAATGTTTATGCTATGTGTGATGTTTATGCTATGTGTAATGTCTTTACACTGCGTCAGTTTTGCATTAAATGTATACTGTAGCATGTCTCTCCATACTTTGCTGCTATATGTACAAGAAATTTCTCCGGGGATCAATAAATTTATCTTGTTTTCCCAAGAATGATGACGACTGGCTTATCAGTCGGTTTAGGTTTCTGAGATCCATTCTTTTACTATTATGTGTTGATGTGGGCCCAGCATTAGAGGGACCGACCGCTGGAACTTGGAAAATACCTGCACATGTGAAGGTTCTGATTGTGGTTGGCTTTCTGGTAACAGGCACTTACCAGACCATACTGGCATTCTGACTGGGGATACACCCCCCCCCCCCCCCAGCTTCGGCTCCTTCATGCCTTCCGTGTCGGATGGGATAACAAACTGGCATGGAGCCTCATCACATCAGCCTGTGCTGTGGGTGAACAGGCAAGCACACTGGCCCAGTGCACAGCAAGTCACTTCTTTCCCTAGCCTCTGTCTTTACATACGACCACTTCTTAGAGCTGACAGAATGTTCCAGAGCAGCGATCTGTTACCATTCAATACACTTTTTAGATTCAACTTTAGTATCGTTGCAGAAAGTATGAGTACTCAACGAAATGCATTTTGGCATCTAATTCAAAAATGCAACACAGTCCAAAGGTGCTAGAAACTGCTGTACAATATATACATATGTGATAAATAAGCAGTCAGAAAATGCACATCTGTACAGTTTTGTGTTTGGGATACATGTGTTTAGGCCCCGAAATATAACACGTTGTCGTGCCTCTACCTCATACTGTTCAAAATTCCTTTTCCTGGTTTTTTCATTTGCAGTAACTACTGTGACTGTAAATAAAGGAAACAGAAGGGTTTTATTTGAATATTATATGAGCATGCAGTTCGATTGCATTGACCATTTATGGGCAGGATCTCAGGCTTGTGCATGTGCAGACATTTACTGGATAGTTCTAATTTATTAAGGGGACATTGCAGACACATGTGCATATGCAGTTTTTGTTTCTTAGGATATGCATCCCTCGATGGTAAAATGTATGTAGTACAGTGAACGAGACACCTGGCTCTTGTAATTCTGCATGGAATAAATGGTTAAAAAAAGACAGATAGAGTTTGTTAATCTTACAAGAAGTAACCTTTTCATGGTGTATGTAAGGCAATTATAAGATGTTCTAAGACTGTCCTCTAGTTCCGCCAGGGGCCCCAAAATGGTGATCCGTCCCTTTAAGAGTGCATCGCTAGCTGGGTCCTATGAAATCCCACAAGATCTCACACGATCTTAGTAAAATCCGATCCCTTCAAAATGCTGGCAGTGAGCTGGCAGCCTCCACTGGAGAGAGATGACTCCCAGTTTCCGATACTGCAGCTTTCCGTGAGTTATGTTTGAACCTGAGTTAGCAGAAGAACAATGATGCTCTGTAGTTCTGAGGTTTAATTTTTTTTGCTTTGTACAGAAACAGAGATGCGAGGTGAATCATTCTGTGGTTGAAATTAATCCTTACATCTAAAAAAGGACAATTAAAATATTGAAAGCTGTTTAAAATTATCTTGAGCTTTTTGGTTCTATAGAGTTGCTCCAAGACAGCTATTAGAGTATAGTGCCAAATTACAGTCTTAAATACTTTCTGTGTGGAGTAAACCTATACAGAGTAAAACTCCTTTGTGCTAATTTACAGTCATCAGGCGCTTCATACGGGTGCATGCTGGCTGTCAGCAGGCCCAGTTTCCGGAAAGAAACCCAAGCTCCCCTCAAACTCCTCCGTATCTCCCTCATCTCCTCATGTTTTCTCCTGTACAGAAGCGGGAGTGGAATTCACTTTCTCACCCCATGCAGCCTCCCGGTGGCCTCTCTGAACTGGCCCCCAAGCATTTGCAGCTCCAGATGATGCACCGTAATGAAAGCGCAGCTCAATCTTATAGTCTGCAGTGGCCAGGAATGATAGTATCATCAAATAACCACAGTGTTAATTGCCACATAGATTAAATGCAGGTTATTAAAAAATTAGTAGGGTTATTGGAATTTTTCTTGCAGTTTAATGAAGTATTACATTGTCTACCTGTTCATTTCTTGAGGAAAAGTGACTCCAGAGTCCTGATCAGGATGATATATGCAGTTCATGTATCCATGACAATTTGTTTAAAAAAGCCATCTTGCTGGGTTTCATTTCTATATCTGAGCCTGGCCATGGGGTAAAAGACAGGTATGTACTGGCAAATGTGGTCCCTGTTGGCAATAGCTTTACCACCATAATATTTTTGTTTTTTTCCCTCGGCTATGAAATCTTGCCAAAAACACTATTTCCGCCACCAGTGCAGAAAATATGTTTACTGATACTAATGATGTCCCAGCATATTTGATGTATGAGATTGTAGGTACATCTGATTGTCTAGTGAAATTAACTACAATTTCTAGAATTTAAGCCTGATAGGAAATTAATGATGACAATGAAATGAATCAAGTACAATAAAAGCAGATACTTTACATTCTCTTGGTGGTTAGACCAGTGAAGCTTATTTAGAAACAGCTTTGCAGCAAAATTCACTGTCTGGTTTCAGATGCTGTACGAGTGTGCTTTGAATCTATGGGTTGGTTTTAAATGTTACTTTTTGCATTTAATAAATCATGTTAATATTGTAAAATAAGTGCATTTTAATTCTGCTTTATCACTTTGAGTCATAGTGTAATCGGTTATCCTGAACTCCCAAGTCCCTGACATAAACTGAGAGCATGGCTGCAGTCGCTCATATTCCTGCTATCAGTTTTCTGACATACAGTCTCACCCTGGGGGTGAGACACAGATGGTATCAATAGGACATCCTGTGTCCCGTGTTGAGGTCAATCCATCTCCTAGATGATTACAGCTGTCTTCCACAAACGTCTCTGTCATTAGCCAAGAGTTACAGTCAACAGCTAAACCAGACGAGGCTCAATTACTAACCTCCATGAGAAAGAGAATGGAGTTAACATTGCAGAGTGAGGGGTGAACAAATGCCCTCGTCCTGCCACAACAGCAATGACGATGAAATCATTAGGGGAGACTGATGTGTGGGCTGGTCTGCACACCTGATTTGGTTTGCAGGCTGAAGCGGTGAGATTGTGTCCAGATATTTCCTGAATAAAGACATTAAGCAATGCTGTAACACCGTACCATCACTTCTCATAGTAACCAGCCCGTAGTAACATGGTCTCCACTCCATGCAGTCATGCTCCCTCGCTCAGACTACTACGTGCATTTACACATGTATGTCTAATGCCTCCTTTTCTCCTGCTTTTGTGTTTGGTGCTAACATCTATACACCGTGTAAAGAAACATGAGGCAGGTGCTGCTCCTGAAGATAATTTTATCAAAAGTTAGACAAACATAAAAATGAAATTGTCTTTTGCCCCAAGTAAATTAATTTAGAAAGAATATTTTACATTAGTCTGTCACAAAAAAATAAAAACACTTGATTATCACTGTGCACAATTATTAGGCAATCAGAATTATTCTCTCTTTTATAACAGGTTATAAAAAAGTTTTATGCCGTCTACATACGGAATA
>JAODJU010000108.1:28799801-28812669 GCA_026776725.1 Gnathonemus echidnorhynchus
GGAGACTCCGCTACACAGGCTACCCCAAGGGAAAGCACACAAACACATATTGTGTGTCTGAAAGCCCCTGTCTACTTAAGTGGGACAGCATAGGGCACATTTATGAAATGGCAGAGTCTGAATAGAGAGCTGACTCAGCTTCAGTTACTGAGTCTTCCTGCATTGAAATGCACCCCACATCAGATCCTCAGTTTAAAAAGGCAGCGGAATATAAATATACCAATGTATTATATATTTATTCGATGCAAAATAAAGGCTAGAGCATAAACAATATACACAACCGTCATATTCCAGCTGTATCTATATGCAGACATCACATTTTCTTTCCTGCTCTTTTCTTAAACATTCCTATTGAGATACAGTTGGGTGGATCGTGGCCCAAAAACGAAAAGGGCTGAAATAAAAGCCCCTTTCAAAGCTGAACTGAGGCAGGCGAGAATTTCCAGTGCTGTCACAAACAAAGGCGATGCTGTGATCTTGTTACCAAACCTCCAAGGAGGCATGACCTGGGTGAAAGACACCGAACTACAGCTATCACAGCATAGCCTGAGACCAGCTCTACTCAGTACAACAGCCTCTTCACAGACTGTAATCAACCCTTCCTTTACAATATATACCATCATGAAATAATTGAATGATATTTATACTGTTATTAGGAGGCTATAAAATTCTGTTATTTCAGCTTTGTATTATTTCACCTGATCTTTATAATAAAATTCCTGCCGTCCACTTTCTGTAGCCCTGGCATTACATACACCACATAAATTTGTATAATACTACCTATGACCTCTAAGTCTATTACTTAATCAGACATTCCACTACTGTCAGATTGAATGGTGAAGGTAAGCTTGACAGAATTACTTGTAGTGCAAAGTAACAACCTCAATGGAATAAAAGAAAGTATTGATACGATAGCTATTGACATGTCACTAATAGCATGCTCATGACAGATTCTGCTCATGCTCTTAATATCAAAGCTTGTTAGTGTGTCTGACTGTGCCTACCAATGGCACATCACGCTGGTCATCCATGCATGTCGCACCCACAGAAAATATCATAATTATGCTGCCTCAGCCTTTTTTGTTTATCAGTGGTATATGGCTTCTTCCTCATAGCATCCATTAGTCACAATTTCATTGGAGTTAAAAGGAGGACAACTAAGATAAAATAAAAAAGCACTTTACTTAAGGCCAGGTTTTTTTGTCATTTATAAGCACGTTCAACATTAGTTATAATGCTGTTATAAAGCATCTATAGCACGTTATAGATGAGAACTTCATAAAGCATTCATAATGCATAATACATAAAGCTAAGTGTTATGCCTTTTGATAAATATTTATAGCCATGTTTATAATGCTTTATGAATGCATTATATGTTATAGTGTCAGTGTAGTAATAAACTGATATAATGAAAAATCTGCATGATGTTGTGTCCTGTGCTTCCTGCCATAAGCTCCAGAGGCACTGTGACCCTGTATTAGATAAGTGGCTGGAAAATGGATTGTCTAATCATACAATGAATAGATCTAAGCGGTTAGAAATTATAACAATGATTTGATCTTGGTGGGCAGGTACCCAGGAGCAGAAAGGTCTTAAAGGAAAGAAGCAGCAACTGTAGGTAAGCAAGTTCATTCAAATAATGCCTTAGATCCCTGCTGAGATATGCAGCAGCCTAGGGGAACTTGGAGAGAGCTTTTCATGTAGAAACAGCTGAACCTCTAGACTGGCTTGGGCTTGATTGTGGTAGAAGTTTTGCTTCAGACACAAAATTAGGTGTTGATGTACACAAATGTTCTGTGCCTTTTACACACCAGACCCCAAGGCACAATTTTCCATGAAAAAATAACCTGGAGAGTATTGAAACAATCTCCATGATCTATCTATGTCTATGTTGAGGTGCTTTACTACCTCAGTAAGGCATGAATACTTGCAAGTTTGTAGTCACTCTTAAGGGAAAATGTGCTGCTCCCAGACTTTAATGATGTCCCATTTGTCATATATGATGCTGATAAAAGTGATGTATTGTATACTGAGGAAAGTGGGCAGAGCCCAGGGCCTTGTGTCTGGGTTGATATGTATATCGTGATACTGTGTCTTTTTTATTGTCATTTTTTATTGTCAATGTTACCCAAGAAGCAGAGGGCACAGCACACCATTGTATCAACAGAGCAATGAAAGAAAATTTAGAGACACTGGTTAATCTGCACTGCATGTTTTTACGGTGTGTTTTTGATTGTGGTATGTTGATAAGTGCTGCTATTGTTTGATTTTTTTTTTAAGCTCTTCAGAGCACCTATGTTGTAAAAGGCACCATATAAAAACAAATTGATTCAATAAAACTATCTGGCCTTGCAGGGTAAGCAGTTGGAGAATGGACAGCTGGATGGATGGATGGATAGATGGAGAAAGTCTGAGGAAATCCACACAGACATGAAGAGGATATGCAAACTTCAGGTTTCTGAAGGCAGGTTACTATGAGGGCTGATGGTAAGGGGTGACAGTGTTGCTTAATGTCTTTATTCAGTAAGCAAAGCTGAACCAATCGGTTTTGTACATCAGCCCATGTATCAATCTCTCTGATTTATTACAGTGTGTGCAGGGATGAGGGCCCACATTAGCCCCACATCCTGCAGCCTTAAATACAAACCTCTTTGCTGCCCATACAGGGGTGCATTTCCCAAAAGCATAGTTGCTAAAGAGTTAGCAACTTACATACCTGGAACCATGGAACTGAATGGGTCCAATCATGTAAGCTGCTAATGTGAGCTTTTGGGAAACGCACCCCAGGCTGTGTATTTAGTGTGATTATGTTGATTGTTTTCCAGCCTTAACGCCATTGAAAATCCCCATATCCCCCTATCCAACTAGAGATGGACCTGGTCTGAAATCCCTGGCTTGCCTAGCAGTCCACAAGAAAGTCAAGGGCAGGGTTCCCCAATTTCAGTCCTGGCGGGCCAGAACCCAACAGAGTTTGCACGTTTCCCAGCTCAAACGCATCTTAATCAGCAAATTACCAGGTTTAGTGGGTGTATTTAAGCAGTGAAATCTGCAAACTGTGCTGGATCCTGGAACACTGTTCTAGGGCATCTCCAGTGAATAGGTTCATCATGATGCTATATAACATTCCTTTATAATCTCGGCTTTTTCTTCAGATATTTCTTCAGTCATGGAAAAGAATCAATCACAGACATATTCATTCTCAAGTTATTTTTCTAACAGTTCTCCTTTACCTTGACTGACATGTATTGATGAGCAAATGTTTAGTCTCGAAACGGGAATTCCCAGGTCTTAGTTCCTACAGAGCTATTGTGTTTCCTTTCAAGAGACTTTCTTCTTTTTTTATCACTGTGCTTAATTTTTCTTTGAAGATGATGATGTGAAAGACATAAAGGGATACTCCACACATGCATATGTAAGATTCTGGAATGTGTATAATCACATGCAGTATCAGGTTGGTCAACCTCAGGGTCACCGTTCTGCTCCTCTCAGCATCACGCCTTTCAGTATTCACTGCTGGTAATGTTCTAGCACATACTAGACGCAGTTGGGAGGACTCCTCCAAGACACTGCAGTTTTCCTTGTGAATTAGGTTGCTCCATTTTGCCAGTGAGCACCAGTGGCTACGTTATTCTGCGGAGGCCTTACTGACGAAGCTGATTTTAAAGGACCCCACCCTCTCCACTCATCTGGGCTCTTTGTTCGTCTCTTCAGCTCATTTACAGAAGAATATGCAGTGAACTGGGTCATGTGCAACTGCCATCTTCATAAAAATGGGAGTAGGCTGCCATCACCCTCTGGGTACCATATCAAAGGGCTGAAATTACTTGTGTTTTAGCTCAAACAGGTGGGTCCTCTTACAGTTAATTTTCTTTTGTGAATACTTTAGATAAAGAGTTGCACGTGAAAGGTTTTGAAACCTTATATAGTGCCTGTCGAAAGTGTGATTTTAACAAGCCCAATGTTAGTATGAACCTAAGTACACAGACAAATTACTTAAATCAGTTGCAATGCAGATTATCTCACAGAGGACTATTTTTGGTTTTATATGTTTTAGTAATTAATAACAATGCACTATAGTGGCAAATCCTGCCCCTTCTGTGCTTATATGGATCTCTCCTTGTTGTGTGTCCTTCCTCCTATAGCCCAAGAGTGTCTCAGGGTCGGTACCAGCTGACCCCACCCTCTGCGATTTTCCCAGTTTGGCCAGCAGGCTTTGATGATCATTCTGCCTTTCCCCCCTCTCTGTCATATGGTCCTTCGACCCTTTTGTGTTTTCTGCTCCCTGGGCCACGATATAGCTCAGTGGGCTCAGTGTTTGGCTTAGAGATTGAGAACTTGCTGGTTGTGGTCTGAAGCTGGCTTGGAACCAGGTTCACCTGTTTGTTTAATTATTGGTATTTTGTTCCCCAGTATATATTTTCTGTCTTAGTTTTCCTGCCCTTGTTCTGTTCTGACTTTCTTTTGAACCTTTTGATTCTGTAACTAATTAGCTTTGCTTTGTATTCTTAGTGTCTCCTAGTTTGATGTCTGTTTAGCTTCCTAGTTCTGTGTACATGTTCATTTTTGTTAATTAATTCCACCTGTGGCTTGTTACCCTGTATTCTTGTTGATTGGTTGTCTTGGTCAAGTCTCACTCCTGCTTCCTCATTAGCTCGGTTTGGTTTGTATATATAAGTTCCTACCTGTGATTATATCCTCAATGAATCATTGTGGTATGTTACTGGGTGCTGGAAGTTCTGTTCCCTTTCCTTTTCTCGGCCCTTTTGGTTTTGTTAGTGTGATCCATCTTGTAAATAAATCCCTTTCTGTCTCTGAGTCGCTGTCACTGTTTTCCTGCCTGCATAATGCCGCAGTCGTAACAGGGTGTATGTAAATAGTCCATAGTGTGTGTATGTGTATGTATGTGTGTGTGTGTGTGTGTGTGTGTACGTGTATGTATGTGTGCAGTAATGAGATACACCCCGTGCCTTTTGTCCTTTGTTGCTTGAGATGTGATCCAGACTCATACCTGACCATCCACTGGACTAGTGAATAGAAGATGGAAAGACAGTTTGCATGTAAACCAATGTATACAGAATACCACCATTCCCAGAGTTAATTAACTGAATGTGTAATAGTCACAACACACATTAAATGAATAAAAAAAAAGACAAGGGCTGAATAATTTTACATTCTTTACTCTACACTTTTTGAATACATTTTTTCTCTGAAACTTTGTGGCTTGTGTAATTATTTACTGTACAACCATTTTGCCTGTAGTTAGGATGTTGTAATGAAGCAGATGGATGACATTGGTGCAAATCAGCTCCAAGTGATCGGTGTTTAGGGCAGCAAATTAGCAAATTAGCAGCATTGACAATCTAATTTGGAACCAGAGAATGAAACAATATCCAAGTCACAAGGTAGAGATGCTGGTCAGAGGACAGGCGAGAGGTTGGGTGTATTTTGGATGTAGAATGGTGACAGGAGGACTAGCGGGCTCTCCGAGAGGCAGAGGTTAGGTGAGGGGTGATCAAAATCCAGCGCGCCAAGTGAAACGCAGAATCTGAGAGGGCAAAACAAAGATGGAATGGAATAGGTTGTTCTGGAGAGGTTGCTGGAGGACTTTGCAGATGTACTAAACCTGATCTTCATTATGAGAAATAAATCTAAATATCCTGAAGCTAAAAAAGGCAAATTTATTCAGCATGTCTCTGGGGATGTCGTTAATTAAGTTCTGAAACACTGCTGGGGCATTCTTTAAACCAAAAGGCATCACCAGATACTTGTAATGACTTGTGGGAGTGTTGAAAACTGTCTTCCATTTGTCACCTTCTCGAATCCTAATTAAGTGATAGGCATTATATATATATATCCAGCTTGGTGAAGATCCTGGCACCTTTAAGCAAATCTTAGACCGAGGATACCATGGGTAATAGCTTTATAGCCATTTATTGTATGGACTGGCTGCTGTCAGAAAGTCCATATTATATTGATAAAATGAAACTGAAACAAAAGGGATGCATGCAGCTAGTTTATTTCAGGTAGTAATAGATGTTTTTAATGTTACAGTCGTGGCCAAAACTTTTGAGAATGTATTGGTTTTCACAGAGTCTGCTGCCTCAGTTTTTATGATAACAATTTGCATAAACTCCAGAATGTGATGAAGAGTGATCAGATGAATTGCAATTAATTGCAAAGTCCCTCTTTGTCATGAAAATGAACTTAATCCCAAAAACCCATTTCCACTGCAGCCCTGCCACACAAGGACCTGCTGACATCATTTCAGTAATTCTCTCATAAACATAAGTGAGAGTGTTTCTTGTGTCTTCTTCTTCTGAAGAAACTGTTGAATGAATAAGTCATGAATATCACGTTAAATACTGATCTCATGTTTGTTCATCATTAATGAACCATGATGCATCTTTTATCCCAAGCAGATACTATATTTACTATAACTGTTACTTCTGTAAACTTTTGTGAACTACTGAAGGAATTACTAAGGAACTACTGAAGGAACAAGTAATGAATATAACAAGTGAAGTACTGATCTCATGTTTGTTCATCATAACTGAATCATGACACATCTTTTATCTCAAATAGCGACTATGTTTGTTCATGATTTGTTCATGATTTGTACTTCAGTAGTAACTGATTTATTACTCAAGTATTTGTGCACCATCAAGTGTTACCCCACTTCCATTTTCCTGGAAGTCAAACAATGCAACAGACCTGCTTTTCATAGAATCTACAAGTAGAGCACACGTTTAAACCCAAACAGGTGAGTCTGCTTGATACTCAAAGGGAACGTTATGGTTCTCTTAATATAAAATGCTGGATCTGACATATCTGACAGGTTCAATTGCAGAATTCTTAAAACATGCAAAGAACTCCACAGAGCCTGCCTGGGCACAATGACAGATGCAGGCACCGGTACAAGTCTATGGAAGACAGAGAGCCACAGTTTACAGAGAGATACTAGGATGCTGGCATAGCCTATAGGCAGGTTGGCATTGCCCACCATATCAATATGAATTAGAGGTTGTGTAACTGGGTTAGAGAACAAAGAAGAGCAGTGACTCTTAGGAGGCCTCTTTTGGTGTCTCTGAGCCCTAAAAACTGACCATTCACACAAAGCAATAATAGATATCATTCGCTGTTCTTATTTATTCATCAGCACTGAATCACACTGAAAATGCTTTTGCTCTGACAGGAACTATTGCAAGGCAATGAGAATGCTGATTTCAGGTTACAGAGGCATGATTTTACTCTCACTTGTTCTATTTAGGTTTGGGCCTGTAGAAATGTTAGGCAATGAATAGTAATTATAAAGTCATGTGCTATTCGGTTATTATTTCGAGCACTTCAAGCTAAAAAAAGACAGAAACACTTCTCAAATGTAAACAAATTAAACAGACTATGATTTTCAAAGGGGTGTAAGGAGAAAAAAAAAACACTTTTCAAATGGGATGGAAAACCCCCACAAAACATGGACCACTGAAATTATTAAAAAGAAAAAAAAAACACACATATAATAAGCTGCTTCAGGGGAGTAGACTCTGCCTGACCCCCCCTTGAGTGCTGCATCAACAACACAACATATTATAATTAAGAATTCCACCACTGAATCAGAATTGCTTTTGTTATTACCTTGATATAAATATATATGCATTAATGCTCTTTGGAGCGTAATGTATACTACTGTGCATCTATTCATGTCACGCATGAGGCAATGCTCTCCCGATGTCCCAACTTGTCTGTCACTCACAGTGACTACAGCAAGCTTCCACCTGTGAAGTGTGCAGGTAGTGATGCCAAAGTCTTAGGTTTTCCCCACTGCCAATCCATCAAGCTTCTTCTTGTGCAACATTTTTGATTCGCCTGCCAGCTGACTTTTGATTTCACCTTAATCACCGAGCAGTATTACTCAAATACCCACTTCTTAAAATCCAACCACAGAAAGCAGGTCCGCCTTTTCTGCACTTTCTGTTGTTGTGTACCACATTATGAATTGATGAGTTATTGCAAGGATTGGTTAAAAAGAGAATGAAAATGAGAGAATGAAATTGGTAGTTTGAGTATAGAACAGAATTTGTGTTAGAATGCTGACATAGTAATGTACAGTACAGAGGCAAAGAGCTAATCAATGAAACACTAAGCTTGCATCTACTTATTTACACTATGAACTGAGGCAGACAGTTATCCAGTAATATGATAAAATTTTAGAACATTTTATAACAAATAATACAATGTTTGTGGCATGGAATGGATGAGGGTTCATCCTGTGTATAGCTTTATAAACAAAGACAGCACCTTGCATTATTCTTAGCATTGAGATAACCCTCTGATACAGACACCTCAGGCCCATGTCAGAAAGATGTCAGCAGTATTTGGGATGGGCGTCTTCATTTTCACTGGTCGTGTAACTAGATACTAGTATTATTGCAGAAAGTGTAATTTCGGTGTCAGTGATCACACAAGGATCGTCTGTCATCAGCCTTCCGTGTTGTGATCCATAGAGGCGGAGTAGCAAAGTCTCTATTTTATACCAGTTTGCCTTCCCCCTCTTGGGTGGGAGATGTGAGCAAACCCAAACAGAGTGTCTTCTAGGCCCACCCAGAGTGTGAAAGCTTGCTAATCAGCAAAATGCTGCACACATAGGCTTGCAGATTGGGGCCCCAGTCCGGAGCTCCAGTCTTTAGGTATTCTAGTGATAAACGCTCACATAAAGTGACTTGTCTGGCTCACCTGTGTAGTGTCTTGACTAGAAAAGGCCTGCAGGAGAGCTGGAACCACAGAAAGCGCCATTAGCTGGTGCTGAAAGTACAATAAGGCCAGGAAAATCTTTTGAAGTGGCAATTATGAAACTTTAGCCTGTTGTGAAGCAACAATGAGATGGGATGACAACAACCAGTGTCAAAGAGAATGCATTTACTTAAAGTAAGGCATAAAGGAAAAAACACAAAGAAATACAATTAGCATTTATTTTAATGGACTTATTTTGTTGTGTGATTAATCATGACGATGCATGAATTTTACTGGACACTGAAGTAACACCATTTCATGAGACATAAATATTCAGAGTTTTTGTTGTGTCACTTGTCTTCCTTTTTACTCTTGCCAAGACCTTTCTGGCATCAGATACAGATGTCATGAAAGGGTATCTTAAGACAACAGGTTGTTGCCGAAGGTGTGCTTCACATACAATCAAGAGCAGCAGTGTGTTATTAGCCTGACATAACAGCTCTTATCCTGTTTCAGATCTGTTAGACTGGCTTGCTGTGAAGCTACCGCAGAGAGCACACAATGCCTTACAGTTCAGGACTCCAAAATAATGAGAGGTTAGCGCTGGTCCCTGTTCCTGCAGAGTCTATGTCTTGACACTTGTCAGAACTTGCTCTTGAGTGTATATTGTTGCTGAGAGCTTTGAATTCACTAAGACAGTTTGGGCTGAAACTGGCAGTTCAAATAACTTAACCATGTCATCACAATCATTATACTATTAATCTTCTTGATCCTTTGCTTCTGTGGTGATGTGTCATTGATGCAATGTTAATATAACCCACAGACCGATTACAATGATTCTTATAATAAAATAAAAACTTTTTCACACCACGCCCTTTGTGCTTTGTTGCAGAAGGAGAAAATGTGTGCTTCGGTGACATTTGGTGATATGCTAACAGGCACGCGACTGAACTCTCTCATTACTCCACCCTAACCCTAAACCTGTTAACCATGAGTTTAACAAGCTAAAATTGTGTGGCTGAATTTAAGGACAGTATATATAATATATATATAAAGAGTCCATCATATTTAGACTTTTATGTTATCAAATGATAAATGTAAAGTGCTGTATTACTTTAAATACATTGATCAACATGCTTAACATTATATTACCAAAATTATACGTTATTATAAGATGAAAAAAGTAAAATCTTTATGCAGAGCAAAGTTGGTTGGTGAATCCCCTGTACTTAACTGCCAGTTAAATATAGAATAGTCAGTTTTCTCTCCTGGTTCTTTGTCCATAAACCCAGACTGTGCTGTGAAATTCTGTAACATGCATGTAGCTATCTCCCATTTCTATTGTCTGTTTCATTTTCTTGTATATTTTTAATGTACTGAAGCTAAAATGGCTATTTTTGTTCTTGTTTCTGTCCACCATTTTGGTAAACACACAACCAAATAAAGTTGCCAAGTGCTTCCCAATGGTAGCTGTATTCACTGTCTTGAGTAGGTAAGCAATTGTATTTTTTTGCTTAAATCATACAATAATTTGGGAAAAAAACAGATTTGGGTGAGAATTGATTTTTTTTCCTCTCATATGAAAGTTACAAAGTCATTGCTTTTAGGACACACTCATTTTGCGGTGGGACTCATTCCTACACCTGCTATGGGCCTCAGATGCCTAAAATAGCTGTATAGAGCATCTGTATTTACACTGGGCCTGTAGATCATAGGCTTTGACTGGCAGACTAGTTATATTTCCAGTCACAATGCTCCCATATAGACCCTCTTCTGTTGTCACGACAGACAATGCTTGTAAATCTGATTCATGTCACTAAGCCAGCACACAACCATCATGAGTAATTAAAGCAAACCAATGCAATAGAAAACCAAGTCAAAGTCAATGAAAAGCTAGATTTGCATATATATATATATATATATATATATATGGTAACCTAATGATTTTCCCAGTGAATGAAGAAATAAAGAAATTCTAAAAAATCCTGAATGGTAATCAGCATAGGGTGTGGCAGAGGTTATTTACAGAAAAATATACAGAAGGATCAGTGGGGGGGCGGCAGTCTGTTCAGGGCAGTCGTCCCCTGAGATTAGCAGGTACACGTCCATTTGGTCAGTCGTCCCCTGAGATTAGCAGGTACACGTCCATTTGGTCAGTCGTCCCCTGAGATTAGCAGGTACACGTCCATTTGGTCAGTCGTCCCCTGAGATTAGCAGGTACACGGCCAGTTGGTCAGTCGTCCCCTGAGATTAGCAGGTACACAGCCAGTCGCCTTGCCGTTTTCCTGCTGACCTTCATCCTGCCTTGGGCTTTAAGCCATTGTAGAGAACACTAACCTGCACTAACTCTTGGTCTGGGTAATTGTCAGACAGCAGCCATCCCCTCAGGCACCAGACCAGGGCCCCTGGGTACCAAGCAAGATGCAGAAGGGGGGAGTATTCATGGTCAGGGATGAAAGTGAAGGGCCAACCAAAGTGCTGGTACCATACAGACCAAGATTTCAGCCTCCTTCATAATCCTCAGAGACTAGCCAGGGCAGCAAGTGGTAAGCAGCCTGTTCCTCCCCTGTAACTATGGGGGCCAAGATTTGTGTTGAGTCCTGGCTACTGTTCCTTCTTTGTGGTCTACTCAAACACAGTGAGATGTGCCTCAATGTCAGTCTCAGTGATGACCTTGTTAAGAAACAGGTGTGCAGTAGGCTGGATCCTCATGGTTTCTCTTCAGTCCTGTGAAAGGGATGCACTGAAGATGTTGAGAGATCTTGCCCAAACTAGTAATAGTTTCTTGGTCCCATCTTAGGGATATCTGCACTAGTTGCTGCAGCACACCAACTATTCAGGTACCTTCTGGATCATGGGTCAGGTCCTGCAGGTTGGTGTCTCCTCCTGCCCACATCTACCGCTACTGTGGCAGATAAGGAGATACAGGAGACAAGGGTGCAGGTAAATACCCCTTGAGGACCAAGGTTTATTTAGAAAAAAATATACAAAAGGGTCAGTCAGGTGGAGGCTGTAAGATTCATTTTTGTAGACAGGGCATGCATAGCTGGCTTGCCGTCTCCTGTCGCTTGACCTCTTTTCCAGCAAGGCATTTTTAAAACTTTCTAGGAAACCAAGACCTGCTCATTAAGCTTATTGCCACCCAATTGGCCAACAATGAGGAAACTATTACCCTGAGTGGTGCTGATCAGTCATAATTAACTGTGATAAATTTAGATTCACTAGAAATATTACATTCATAGCAACGATAAAACAGGGCATTTCATAGCATCGGTAGACTGCAAAATTGCATTGTTTGTTATGTGGATTTAATGCTGGATTGCTGGATTTAATTGTTTATGTGAATAATGTTATCACTTTCATCTAAGGATCCCCTTTATTTGCAGGATAAAGCTTACATTTCATTTATTGACATATTGATGTATAGTCCTTTTGACAAGAATGTGGCCCCAAGGTCTAACAGCCCACCCTGGCGGACCCCCCATCCCATTCTCCTGTTTTTCAGGACACCTTCACGTGTCACTTGCACATTCCTCCCACACCTTTACGAGCCGGTGAAGCCCTGGTGATGAAAGCACGTCCTATTCGCCTCACGGTCATGGTGGGAGGGCACCTTCAGCTCATTGCATAAGTTCATGCTATATTTAAGAAGAGCAGATTAACAGAGGTGTGGACGACACACCACCTAACTCACATGTCTATCAGCAAATATTAAAATGTAAAACTATAAAAAACCAGGGTACTCTTGCTTTAATTGTTAAATTACCTTTATTATGCCTGTAGAACACCTCTACAGCACCACAATGAAGGAAGGAAAAACACAACATGATTAAATTATTAAAGTATAAAGAAATTTTAAAGTGCATTTTTCTGTTTCTTACAGTAAGTTACTTTTTATGCTACTAAAGTTTGTTTCAATAACTTTTTCCATTTTAATAATTAAATTGATTTTAATAAATGTTAAAAATGTTTAGGCCTGCTTTAATGCATTGACTTACTCAGGCCCAGGGGCCTCCACTAGCAAGGGGCCCCAACTAAAATTTTCAGTGTTGTTATTTAGCAATTGAGCTAATGACCGACTACTGAAGCCCCCAGGGTGAAAATGGGCGGTGAAGTCTGTTGGGGGGGGGGGGGGGGGGGGGAC
>JAODJU010000108.1:28814000-28835833 GCA_026776725.1 Gnathonemus echidnorhynchus
AAGCAAAGAACACCCCCAACTCATTTTCCATTCCTCATAATCTCTAATTACAGTCTTTTATTTATCCTCATCCTTACCTCATTCAATTCATTGTTAATCGTTTCCTATTTTTGTCCTTATCGTAGGGTATTTGAATGGATCTTTGGTATATATTAGACATTGTGTGGGTTAACTCTTACCTGTACAAATGTTTCCACGTTGCAACATGCTGGCAGTTTGGCTCAGTAGCTTACTTGTATTCTCTGGCTCTGTTCATGTATTTAACAGAGCTACCTGAGCGACAGCCTCCTTTAGGTAAGGGTGGGGTTTGTGCTGAGAACCTGGTGTCCAGCAAATTTAGCTGATTAATACTCCCCAGTTTTTATTGTAAAATAAACTAATTTTGCAGGAGCAAACTATTGTTGTCCTTGGATTCCCTGAACTCATGTGCAACTTCGATCCATAAGGATATGGATTATAATTCACTGCACAGCAGAATGATCATAGTTAAGTTAGGTCTCAAGCAGGTATAATGTAAAATATGTTACTCACCTGTTGAATGACTGCTGCTCAGGTACAGTGATTTATATTTATTTGCTTGGTTGATACTTTTATCCAAAGAAACTATTTTTTTTGCCAGTTTTTACAGTTTGGTATTTCACTGGTGCATTCAACACTTTGTTCAAGGATATTACCTCAGGGCTTCTCCTGGGCCACCTGTCACCCTCTTACGCTTATATTTATTGAACAATAAATTCATTAGGTCCCTTAAAAAGTATTAGGTCTGTTAGCTCATGATGGTCTTTGTTAGCTACCAATTTGTAATTAAACATTAACTAATCAAAGCCTTCAGTGCTGTACTTTCAGATTAATGATACTGTACTTAGCTAAATGTTTCATTAACCGGGTACCAAATGAAAAGGCATGGCAAGGATCCAGCAGCAGCAGCGCAAAGCAGAATGGCTGCCATAAATCAAGGGCTACCATTGGGATCCAGGTGCATGCAGGTGTGCGTATTGAGCGACCCATGAAATATGAGCTTGTTAACACAGTGGCAGGAGGATCAGGGCCATCTCAGACCAACACAGGTATTAAACACCAAATTCCTTGGGAATGACTCAAAGCAGGTTTAGGAGAAACGTCTCACTGAGGTTAGCCGGCACCTTGATCACCCCTAGAATTTAGGTTGTTAATGTTAAAGAAAGAGACACTTGTGTTTTATGATCCAGTGGGTTTGTGGTTATGCCAGCGCAGCACACACATGAAAAGTACGGGGCTGGAGCCCTTGCATAATGCCTTATGCTTCTCATATTTGTATATAACTAACAAACCTTAATAAAAAAAAAGCAAAGTATAACTTTGCTATTGGGAATGCAAGTTCTCTACAGAATTCCAAATTGTGGGCTTTTTTGGTTCTTTTTAGCAGTCTTTTTGATTTTTTTTCCCTGGAATTCTATAATTAACACTTCACTGATGGATATCCCACCTTCTGTTGGAAGCCACATTGCATGTTCAGATGCACAGTGGTGTTGTCCAGACAACGCATCACAGAAGAGTAAATGAAGCAGATACCAAAGCTTTCTATCACCCCATTGCAAACGACTCTACACTTTAGCCAAATGGTTTCCATGACACCCTTGGCCCAGTGCTTTAAAGCACAAACACCTCTATATGCTTCACCAATCAACTTCTCACCCTCCCAAGTGTTCAATTATCCTAAACCTTTCAAGCATCAACAACATTGCTTATGAAGCTGTTTTTCAGATCTTTGAATGTGTTAAAGTGAGGACATATGATTAATGATGTCTTTTGAAGCTAGGTTGTTTTTAGTCTGTATAAGTCTGTAATTTCTGATAGTCAAGATCTCAAAATGTCGCTATAGCATTTTACATCCAACATTCAAAACAACTTCAAGGGAGGATGGCGTTAAAAGATAATTGTGTTTCCTTTTTGTGGTGGAGATGGATGCTATAGAATGCAGTAGCTTTATTAAACAAATATAGCTATTATTTTTCTGAAACAAATCCAAAGCACGATGTACTAGCAATTTTGGGATTAGTTCAGTGTTATATTAGACTTTGATCCAATAAATCCTGTACCTGAAACCCCCAAAAGCTACCTACAAAACCGACTGCAGCACTGTGATTTGTAATCAATGTATGGTAGTACATTGGCCTGATCATCTGATATGATTTAACCTCTGATCATTACTTTTGACAGTCTTGCCCCAACAATATACTGAATGAAGACAACCTACAGTATGTCATCCAAACCATTTCCTATGTCAGACAATGCGATGAGTCTCACATCAATCAATGCAAAACAGAGAGTTAAGACAAAAAGGCAGCAGGCATATTCCTGTTCATGTATTGGATAAATGAAGCAGGTTGTACACATGTACTCTATTTTCCACTGAAATAACAGATACTTAATAACGCACTGGCCAAATCAACATCGACCAATATTTTAGTATATGCCAGGCTTTGTCAACTGAGTCAGACAGAAAGAGGCATGAACAGGACAAATATACATCAAGTAACCATATAAATTAAACAGTCATACAAAAATAGCTTCTAACAAAATACTCTATATTCTTTCAACAAGTATTTTCCACACAAGGGAAAAATTGCTGAGAGTATGATTATTGCTACTGGTTAAAAATATTTGTTAGAATTGTCAATGTGGCATCAAAAACAATTAAAGTTTATATTTTTGTTTTTCAATCATAGCTTCTCGCTTTGACCAACCAGCAAGAATCATTTCCAAATAATTACTGTATGCATTTTCAACTCTGACAACTTTTTATAGCATATAATGATTCCAGAGCATTTTTCAGTAGCTGGGTAAAGCTTCATGGTGCCACTTTTCATATTAGTATTAAAAAATACGCACTCATGAACATCAGTAGGCAACACAAAAAGGCTCGTGGGAGTTTTACTTACAGAAATTAAAAAATGATTGGCTCAGATAGATAACCAATCAGACTGTAGAGGAGGTGGGTCTAAGCAATTAGAGGAGGCAGGACCAAGACATCTGATTAGTTGGTACTGCCTCCTCTAGTTGCTTGGACCAACCTCCTCCACAATCTGATTGGTTATCTCACTGAACCAATCATTTTTCGTTCTGCCCTCAGAACTTTTTTTCGTAAATAAAGCTCCCATGAGCCACAAAAAGGCAACTGGAAAGGCTTTACATCATCCCAGGAAATGTATCAGTAGTCTGTGCCCCCTTAAAGAAATCAGTAAGAAAAAGTATCAGTAGTTTTCTCATTAAATATATTAATATTATATCTATATAAAATGTTAAATATCACTATATAAACCATGGCAAAAAAGAGAAAGTTCAGAACTTCTGTTCCATTGTACCACAGGTGAAGGTATGCTCCTGTACCACTGTTGTAGATAGGCCCTTGTACCGGTGTAAGTGCTAAGAATTCCTTTACAAACTGACAGCGATGGTTGGGGATGGATGGGTTTCCCACTTATCACAGTCTTGGTCCGCAACGCCCCTGGTGCTGACCAGAGGGAATCCAGTCCTCCAACAAGCTGTAAGGCATGCTTTCTGAGATAATTCCATCTCGTTAGCTTCTGTTCTCCCCATATTTTGATATCATATTCCTCATGAAACCTCAGTGCTGTTTCCTTTTGCATCCCCACAGCAGACAGAAGAGTCGCCATTCCATGGCAGCAAAATCTGAAGGGGGGCCATCACCAATCCAGATCAGGCCAAAGAGCTCCGAACAAGCAAAAGCTGTCTATTCCCTCCCATTCCATGTATGTCTTGCATTGCAAGATAGCAAACGAAAAGCACAAGACACGTGCTTCACTTGCATGTATAAACCTCTGTCCTCTCACTGCAGGTGTTGCACTTAACGTAGCAGCACCAGAGGAACTTACAGTTGCACTGCCAGACACGTGAGTACTGGTGCGTGTTGTAGCCACGGCCACAGCACATCAAGTCGCAGCTGCCAGGCTGATGCGCTGTCCTGTTGCATGCCCGGCCACGTGTACCCACACTGCCTGTCGCCAGGTCTTCCTCACAGTAGTTGGGAGACTTATCTATGTAGACCAGGTCCGTGACCAGCGGCTTGCGGTACGAGTTCGGCTTCTTGATCTTGAGAAAAGGTCGCCTCTTGTGATTGATGACCACAGGCTCCACGTGCACTGCTATGCTATACTTGTCCTTCAGGATGTGGCCCAGCTCACGGAACTTGGGCAGCGTGGTCCAGCAGGTTCTGGTCGTGCAGGACCCCGACACTCCATGACATTTGCACTCTTGCTGCATGTTCTTCTCTAAGATCTGAAAATATTGGCGACATAATTACTGCTATGGAAGCATTCGACATAGGTTCCATAGATTAAAGAGGAAGTCCATGCAGCCTTTTATTGACCTAAGCTACAGATCTAAGTTCTAATCTGTGCAGTGTGCAAAGAGCAATGAGGGCTATAGTGTAACATATTAGGCAGACAATTAGTTCTATTAAATTGCATTTGATTTCTGATTTGGGAACATGCTTTGGTGGCTTCTAAAGGAAAATTTTCCAGAAGTTTATAGACAGCCAGTAACAAACAGCTTAGATCATATTAGCCTACTATACAAAAAAATCATAGCTGCTGTCATAACATGAAGACAGTGCATCCTTGATCACAGCTTCCTAGACATGGAAAGTAACGATTGGAATAGTTCTACAGGCTGAGACAGGGCCCCTCGCTCATTCCATGCAAGCAACACAGCAGTTTTTCCAATTCATTGTGCAAGGACACAGTTGGTTTCACATTCTCAGTAAGAAGAAAAAAGACAACAGCTGAACAATCAATACATACACACAGAAATGTTTATTTACTCCTCTCACTTTACTTCAATACTAATAAACTTATAAAACACAAAAACTGTTTGTCCAAAATAATTTGGGTACATTTTTTATTAAGAAAAAAGAAAACTGATTGAAAATGTCCTCTATAAAATAGGTAGACAGAGATACACAGCCCAAACATCAGGCAGACTGCGTAAGCTAGCATCCCGCGACATGAGACGTGATGCACGTGACTCCATACGCTGCGATGACACATCACCTTGCTGTGGAAAGTCAAGCAGCAGGAGTTTGGTGGTTTTGACTGAATAGATGTGAGAAATGGAAGGAGAATAGATGAAGGCAGGCTGCCCAGGACATTCAGTTTTTCATGCTGTCACACTGTGCAGAAGAGGGAAATCTTGTACAACATACTGAAGAATCTCTCTTTCCTCCTTTTCACCTTGTCATCCCAAATACTTGAACACATCACACAGAAATTAGAGTGTGACTGCAAGTAAGCGGTAAGTCTGTTTGTAAAAATCTAAAAAAAAAAAACGCCTTAAAATATGAAATTCAGTACAAGTCGATACAGTAAATGCAATTAGAAATGCTCGCGCAACATATTTCTTTATAAATAACGCTGCAAGACAAGTATCGATGTTTCCCTCATTTCTAAGATTCTGCATTTACCTTATCTGATACTGAAAATGGCTGAGCTCGTCAGGCTGATAAATACTGGTGAAGACTTGCACTCTGCCTGCATTTTAGCTGTAGGGTAAATGCTTTCCCAGGCATTGTAAGCATGTGGATTGATGAGAGTGTGAAGCTCTTTTTAACTCTCTCATTCACTCTTTTATTTATTGTTGTTCTTGTCTTTATTTGAAGTGGTGGATAAAAGCCCTTTGGTCTTCCTGGATGGACAAGTGATAAACCCTGTAATATATTTGTTTCACTTGCCACATACCATAACAAAGATGGTATTTAAATTTACAAAATTATTTAATTATTAAATATAGACCTAAGGAAATCATCTCACTGCTAACTTGACACAAATCAAGAAAACTATTTAACTGTTTAGTTGCCATAAAGAAGAACAGATGAGTATTTTTGGCGGTTTTTAGCATGTATATAAAAAGCTTTTTACGCTTGGGACGTTCTAGAATTCCAGGCATTTCTCCCAGACCTGCCTGCGGCCCAATCAAATTTTTATTGTGTGATTCTGGTCAAAACAAAAGCAACACCATCTTCTGTGTTTGTTAATACTACATTAATTTCAGCCACAGTAAACTGCAAAGAAGCTTGATACTGATCTGTGTTCACACATATCTTCTCTGAAAAAGACTACAGATTCCATGATGCATTGCAAACCATCCACCTTTCATTACATAGTGACAGTAAGCTGAAAGGGTGCATAAAGGGTGTCTATTCACAGTGTGAGGTGGTTATGCCTTACAGATACCTTTATAATACAGTAAATCATCCTTAATTCTTATACTGACCATTACAATGAATTATAAAGGTATCTATAGTGCATTAGAGATGAGAGCTTCACTGGAGTTTAAGAAGTATTATAATCCACACTATAATGTCATTGTAGTGCATTATAGATGACAGCTTCAAGGACAGTGTCTATATCTAACAAAAACATCAGTTACCCAACATCAGTATCTCATTATTAGCACATTTTAGACAACTTTTATAAATGAGCTACAGCTGAGATATTGTCCGTTTGCTTATTAATGACTGAGTTTGCACAATGTTCTCGTTACACGAGTATAATTTTTAACTTTTTTTCCCCTGAACACTTAATTGCCAGAGTGAGCCAGGAACCCCAGGGAACACAGGGCACAGGGAGGGGACACCCCAGACCCCACCATGGGACAGACACTCACGCAATTAAGCAATTGGAGCAAGTTACAGATGCCAAATGAATGAAACAATATCAGCAAGAATTAACACACAAAAAAAAAAAATAGGTATAATGCAAATTTCCATTGGAATGTCCATCTGTCACCTTCTCTTTTCACTTAAGCCACCAAATAAAAATTACTTTAGTGCTGGTCTTCACATCCATCAGCAGCTGTGACTGAAACATGTGACAACCATTCAATCCCTCGCTCAGCTCAATGTCATTAGCCTAATTAGCATAAAACCTCTGTTGTGGCCCTTTAACAAAGGGAGGAAAAATATGGGTGTAAGATGAATGCAGTTAATGCTGTGGGGCATCTGGGCCATCCAGAGAAAGTGGCACATATTGAGTGTTGAAGAGTTGCTATGGTGAACGGCTTGGCCAAACCCAAGTGGAGCCCTTCAGCGAGGCTGGGAACGTGCAGGTCGGATGAATCGGCTCTCTGTGGTGCAGGAGTGAGCTGAGACAGCAATACCGTCTCCTGCCTACTGCTGCGGCCTCACGCAGGCTGTCAGTCGGCCCGCTTTTTGTCTTTGGCCAAGAGGAGCAGACTGTGTGGAGTCAGTGACGCCCCCTCCTGGCAGCCCCGGCTACGTGGCAGCATCGGCACTCATGCTAACTAAGCCCTGTTTGTGCTGTCGATGCAAAGGTGAGGTGTCAGTAGGACCGCAGACCCGCTGCATGTCTCTGGGTTTCTCACTAGAGCTGCTGAATACTGAGATACACTTAAATTGACTTGAAGTGTGTGTATGGGGCCTAATAGCCTTTTTCAGAATCCCCACGTTTCTCTGGACAATGTCATCATCTCTGTTGCATCTCATTGATGAGGCTACCTCCCCTTTTAGTGCGGAACAGCTAATCAGTTACCAGCCGGCTAATCAGATCCTCGGCTGCTTAGACATCTGCTCTTAGACCAGTGTTTTCTTCTGTAACTTTGACTTTTTTTGGGGGGTGGGTTTCTTTTGGGATTTTAGGCTTGGGCAAAGCTTTCATGCAGGTATAATGTTGCCACATGTAATGATTAATCATACCAAACTCTGCCAATAATCTCCACAAAGAAACAAGGTCACCATGGAAATGGAGTGCAGACCATAGTGCACCTACCTTGCGTCCAGCCTCATTGTTGTGCAGGTTCATCAGCGCCCTGGGATTCTTCTTAACCTCCCTGGCGTCCACAAAGACCTTAGAGAAGTCCAGGCCAAAGCGGATATCTGCTGAGCAGCCGCCCCACCTCCAGCCTTCTTCCTGGTCATAGAAACCTTGTTTCTCTTGGTCACAGTCACAGTCGCTCAAGTTGCCCTGTGCACAGGCGGCAGTGATGGCATGGGCCACCCCAGCGGAGATGATGGCGTAAGTGAATGCTGCCTCCTTGCTACCTGGACCAGGGAAGACATTTTCACTGGGATCAGATCCAGTATTTCACTGCTGTATTGAAGTGTTGCTTGTCCCTATATGTTTGCAAGGAAAACCAGCATATGTGTCACTGGATACTGTGTTAGTTTAATACTAAAGAGATCATTTCCCTTCATGCTATAAATAAAGCACTAATTACAGAGTTAATGATGCCCGCAAAGGTCACAAGGGCTGAAAAACAATGACAACAATAAAATCACAATCAAGTCTGAAGATGGGCCACTGCAACAGGAAGGAAAGGTCAGTCTGCCCAATGAGTACAATGAAGGAATAAAGTGTTTGTTTAAGAGACAATACAATGGAAAAAGATAGAGGATTTGTATGTAGACTCTAGCCTGGGCACAGTCCCAGCCTCTATCACATGTGGAAGATGACTGCACTGGGCAGAGCCCCAATCATTTGTCATTAAAATGATTGTTTCGAAGGCATGGGAGTGTTTGTTATTTCTGGGGCCCCACTCAAAAGTCATCACCCCCCCCCAGCCAAGTCCCTCCTACACACCTCCTAGTGTAGTTACTGTTTGTGGCCACTAGGAGGGCTCCCAAACACTAATATTGTACGTGGTTTAAGTCACGGTAAACACCATTGTGGCTTGAAGGAGTCGCGGAATGATTACATGCATGCTACCTAAGGATGTAACATGGGTACTGCAATAATACTGCTGTGAGATAATCCTATAACAGAGGTGGATTCTTTGTGACATCGGCACTGTAAAATATGCTAGCATGAGATGTAACCAGGTATTATTATTGTGGGCAATGTTATCTAAACCTATATTATACTGTTTGATAGATTGATAGATTAATCATCCAGGGTTAACATAGGGTTACCATATTTGATGAGATGAAAAAGAGGATGTGTCCAGGATTCAGAATATTAATGAGTTTTCGCATTCACAGGTCAATCAGGTAGCACTTCTCTCATGAATATTAATGTGTTTTCGCATTCACAGGTCAATCAGGTAGCACTTCTCTCATGAATATTAATGAGTTTCCATTCAGAAAATTTGCATCTGGGGAAACCTGGACGAATAGTAACCTTACAGTTAACTCTGGATTTACAATCTACAAACAAATGACACAATATATGTGTATACAAGTCTTTTCAACAAAAGTCACAAAACGCTGAGCTACAGTTTGTTAAACTTCAAGCAAACGACGTGATTCACTGTTCCCACCAAAACAAAAATTTAGTGTCAAGGTGCCAATGTGCTCCGGATAGTGACGTCGTGAGTCACTCGTGAGCAGCGTGCATATCGTTTAATTTTTAAAGTAAACACAAGAACGAGACTTGCAAACGCTATGCGATGATTCTGAGTGGCTGCCGTATATTTAAAATTGGTGCCTTTTCCTTCGGTTGGTACTTCACTGTGCCTTGCAACACTGGGTCATACAGGTTGCAGCGCTAAACCCAGACAAACCTCCAATTATTGAAAAACCAGATGTCTGGACAGGGACCCAAAAAGAGGACGTGTCCAGGGAAACCCGGACATACAGTAACTTCTAAAGCAGGGGTCTCAAACTCCAGTCCTGGGGGGCTGGAGCCCTGCACATTTTTGGGTTTCCCCTCATTTAACACACCTGATTCAAATCCTTGTGCTAATTACCACACAGCTCTTCAGCTGAATCATTTGTGGTGGAACAGGGAAAGGACTAAGCTACACAGGGCTCCGGCCCCCCAGGACTGGAGTTTGACACCCCTGCTCTAAAGAAAATAGTTCACCTTCAACAACAAAAAATATGGATAGAAGTTTAATCCAAAGCTATTTCTGTTTGATTAAATCACTTACTATGTAACATGTTTACATAAAAACAAAGTTTCAGTAGTAAAAGGGACGACAGCAGATAGGTAAATATGCTCTTTTTCAAAACGTGTCAAACAAATGCAACAAAGCAAATTTGATTTATTACTTGTGTGGTGACTTCCTATATATAAAATGAAAATTAAAAATAAAGATAGAATGAAATGACAAACGTAAAACCTACATACTATTTATTCTAAATCTTAAATTTAGCATTACACTGCTTGCTAGGCCTTTGGCTGCTGATTAATTACAATTCTGTGCGCTGCACAGTGACAGTATGCTGCTGGGATTTCTCTTCATTCCTTTAGAGCCCCTATTCTCAAAGGACTATTCGATATAATGAGGAGTTTGCTGTGCAGTGCTGTGCGATTTCAAATATATGTATTTAAATTTGAAAATAGTTTATTAGCAGAACCATCCATAAACATGTTCTATCAATCCTCATATTTTGCTTTTTGTGCATACTGACACTATTTTTTGCAATCTTAGGGAAATAAATTAAATTAATTTAATTTGTAATCTACCTGTAAAGACTTGGTCCAGAAAGTCACACTTAAGAAAAACTTTTTTTTTTTTTTTAAATTACAAACTACTTTAAAACCTAAGTGCATCCAAATAAATAATAAATATACATTTTTAAATTAAGTATTAAATGATAACTAAACTTTATAGTAACTGAGAAAAAAATGATTCACAGATTTGTGAACAACAGGTCTTTTAAATAACTCCAGCTTCAACACACAAGATTCAAAAACTGTGATCCCATCCTGTCAGCCTGGCTCATATCTCCCAGGCCATTTATTGCCTGGTCACTTATATAAGGATAATGTTTCTGTGAGATTAGTAACATTAACAAAGTGCGGGGTTGCTAAAGTTTAACATGTTTCATTCACGTAAACTCCTCTCAACATCTTATCATGTAGATGTTTTCTACATTTCAATTACCAATTAATAAAGATAAAAAGTCTGGTTTTTATAGATAATGGACGCCACTCGTAAACCAGTAAGTTAGTAAGCCAAGAAAAGTAAGTGAAGCTTATTTTACTTTTAAAACCTTTGCACAGAAATATGACTATGTCTAACACATAGAAATATATTAAGCTAATCACCTCTGTAGTTCTTATCTTCTTAAAGCTGCAATTGCAAACAATGCCATTTAGCTCACATCTTCTTTCTGAACAGCGGCTAATCCAGTTGTCACGCTTGTCCATGGCACACTGACTAGGCAGCAGCGTTAGAGTAGCCACTACTTTGCGTGAAGTGACTGTCTTTGTCTAGTTGTCTTTTCTGTCACTTAAAACACATAATGAACTGCTTTACCCAATAGAGGTTTCATTAGCAAGCCAATGCTGAGAGCTGCAGAAAAAAAGATCTCAGAAAGGTAGATTCTCCCCATCCCTTTTGATTTTGATTGATTGAAACAAAAAGTGAGTTTACCCTTTGCAGAATGATAAGTACTGTCTCCTGAACTTGGTTTGGATCCTGAGAAAATGCCATGGGAAAGTGAAGAAGCGTGTTAAGTGTGAAATCGTGTTTGTGTTCAGGGGAATCTGCTCAACTGAGCATTTTATGCTCACTTCAGCCAATTCCCAGACATGAAAAGCCAATGGTTCCCCTTTCTTTTCTCACCATCCAGTGGACCTACAGAAAACATCTCAGTATCATAGCCATCTAATTTCTGTTGATGACTCAATTTTTATGAACACCTAATTTTTTTCCAGAATAATTAGATTTGGACATAGTTTTCTCAAAATACTGCACTTCATTTAGACTACAAACAAATTATTCAATAAAATATCTATGAAAGTGTTAATAAACCTATGTAATATATGTGTGTTTCCAGATAAATATTTATGAATATAGCTGTGTTTTGGGAATGATTTGATGACCTCGCTATAAAAACGCTGGTCAGAGTAGAGTAAGTACCTGTTACAGGGAGTATGAAATTTTCTTTGGTTTGAATGGTTTGAATATGTCGTCTAATAAACGCAATTCAACGACAATAAGTATTCTTAATTCAAAATATAGTTGAGTGAGTGATCTGACATTCGGTACATATTTGTAGTGGCAGTGCCACAGCAAGAGAACGACCACAGCGAGTATATTTGGATGATGTTTGATTCATATGTGACTCTGCCGGTGTTTCACTGCCTTCCATGTGTGAAGGTCAATAGCTGAACCGATCTGTAACATACCCACTTTCAGTTCTCTTCCGAAGGCAGTTCTTTCTCCAAGCGCGGAGCAGTTCCAGCGTCCACTCCTGAACTGAAACTGGCACTCGTCGATGCCCATCTGGATCCCTTCGCCAATGATAATGATGGCGTCGGGCCGGCTCTGACAGATAATCCGCTGTCGAGGAGCCAAACCAGGAATCTTGTTACAAATTATACTCGCTCCAAGCGCGACCACTGACGAGAAGCCCCTGAAAGGGAGTCAAAAGGAAAAGCAATATTTCCGGGGCCTTCCGAAAGAAATACTACGTAAAGGCCCGTAATTATCAACCTCCCGGTAATGGAAGGAATACCTCCCTCATTCATCTTATTATGGGCAGCCGGTATCGTGGACCTCAATTTTTACATACAGACATACAGACATACATGTGCATGTCTGTTGTCTGTGTGTGTAGCTGTGTGTAGTCATATAGGCATAGGCTCTATATATATATATATATATATATATATATATATATATGTGTGTGTGTGTGTGTGTGTGTGTGTGTGTGTGTGTGTGTGTGTGTGTATGTGTGTGTGTGTGTGTGTGTGGCTGTGCGCAATTATGAACGAAAACGTGTATCTCCCGATTAAGAAATTACACTGCAAGTGCTGAGCATCGATCGTAGTCCTTCATATTTTACATGACATGAAACGCATAAAGCCAAAGTTTTGTTTTATGTTGTGCTCAAACCGTTGTCATTTGTAGCTTTTGTCATTGATGCTACTCTGTTTACATCGAATGGAATATATGTGTCTGGACGTCCCGAAACGAGATACTCACCCGATTTTTAAATAGACAATCCCCAGACAAAGTAATATGTGCACAATCCATCGCCGCGTTTTCTTGGTCATGGTGTCTGATCTGTTATGGCTGCTACAGAGATCCAGAAAGGTACTGCGATTCTGGGAGTCCTGGGTCTCTTCTGTGTCAGGAGTCACGATCAATACTCGTAATATGCATGCAGGCTCGTTGGATGTTGAAGATTCCTTTATGAAAGTGTCGTAGCAATTTCCCCGGTATTGTCTTCTGACCTGTGATAATTATTATTATTATTATTATTATTATTATTATTATTATTAGTAGTAGTAGTAGTAGTAGTAGTAGTAGTAGTAGTAGTAGAAGTAGTAATACACAAACAGTAGTAGTAACGAAAACAGATGTAGCAGTATCGTTTTTCGGGTTTTCTAAGCTGTCTGGTAAATGTTACAGGTAAAATACGAGTTGACAACGCAGTAGCTTTTGCGCTGCTATGATTCATAGTGCTGTCCGCCCCCCCCAGTGGGTCCTATATAACTGTCTCATCAATCGGGGCGTGTTTAAGAAAGAAATGGAGCCTATAACCAGAATCTCATTAGCAATCATATAGTGTACATTAAGTGTTTAGGTCTATTAAAAAGCAATTGAAAATGTAACACGAACGACTAATAAGATGAATACAATCCACACTTTGAGAATAAATAAATAAGCAAACAAACAAAACCCAACTAAGACTATATAGTGATTGTGATCTATTTATGCTCCTTAAATATATTAGGCTAACGTCTCTTTTTCCTCCAAAGGTCGCTTTCCTGGGTTTATGGACTGAGAGAATTAGGCTATATAATAAAGCGCTTAAAAGATTGACTTACCAATTTCTTCCTGACTCAAGTCTGATGTTCTCTGAATTAATCTGTAATCAGCAAAAGTTTTTAAAAAATCTTATTTGTAATGCCTCGCTTACTCCTCCCATGGTCTCCGCGATCGTTAAAATTTTCATACCTTTGCAATTGATAAGATTAATGAGACAGGATTGGCATAAAGCTACACCAGCTCTGTCAAATACGGTACTATTGACAAGAAGCGAAAGGTGTAAAAACTAAAGAACACGTTGATAATTACTTCCGGAATATAATTTCTGCATAACATTTTTGTTTAAAAAAGCATGCAGTTTGTCACTTTTATTTGATTTAGTTCTGCTTGATGTTAGGCTCCTTTATTTCTCATTCCCCGCTGCTCCCCCCTGGTCACACGCACATATCGCACAGGCGTCCGGCTTAGACAGAAGCGCACGTCCAGTTCACATGAAAAATACAACCGTGAATATTGATACAGAATCTGAGAGAACACTTTCCAGAAGCTAGCAGGCATATGGCTATAAAGTCTTTATGTTATGAAAGTCATACAGAAACACAAGTTTAAATGGTTAAAAAAAGTTTTTCTTGAGGTTCACTATAAAGTACTAAATAGGCTGCATTTGTTTAAGTCTGTTTAATCGTGAGGTAGCGTTTATTAGCGTATTCTGCAGAAAAACAAGACCAGTAACGATGTAAATTTATAACATTTCTTGTAATTTCTGTAAGTTGTCTACAAGCAGCTTTCTACAATCAACATCAAGAAGATCAGACTTCATTGTGTGATATTTCTTCTCCAATCCTTCTATACTTGCACCACCTGCAGGTTTACGACGGCGAAACTGGCAAATAACCGCGTTTAGACTGAAATAGGTTAATTGTAACCAGTGCCTCCCAACCTGACTACCCTCGTCCTAATAGCATCTGCATAAATCGTCCTTGTTAATGCAAGACTGGTGAAGAATATTTGTGAAGAAAATGAAAACAACTGAACTGGAAAAACACAGTCAAACGCTATAAGTTAAGAGCAGCAGTATTGCTATGAATTATTACTCTGGTGTCCAACGTACATCAAACTGAAACATTATTTTGAGTCTTTTTAAGTGGCTATATTGTGTCCATTTCCAGGGCTCTGCTAGACTGTAAATATGACTGTATTGGTTTCCTGATTGGTCATTGATCATAAGATATGTAATTATCATTAATTTTCAGTGTTGATTTGAAGGGGAAAAGTTTCATGGTGTACTTTTTGGAAATGCTTCGGAAAGGTACTAGACAGCACCAATAATCATACTTGGATGCTAAAGTATAACTTATGGGATCAGTGTTAGTGTTTGTGTACACCCCCATAACAACAATGTTGGGGAATGTACTCACAAAAGTAATTCATTAAAGACAGTGGTGGAAAGTTCAGGTCTAGAAAGAACAAATCCAAACCAAGGTTTTGTTGAGTATAAAGAGATAGTCACACAAGGGTGTAACTTTGGCTGGAACATTGGGGGGGTTGAGGTTTTCACCCATTACGGGGGAAACATGATTATTGGGGGGGTTGTATTAGCTGGTTTTTATTTATTTGGGGGGGCGGTTAGAACCCACCCCCCCCCCATAATTTACGCCCATGTAGTCACAGAGTACTCAACTGGTTGGTTGAAACGAAATCTTGGTCTGGATTTGTACTTTCTGGACCTGAACTTTCCAGCTCTGTCTATAATTGATAATTGATGATTGTGAGCACCTTTTCCAGCACTGCATAACTATTGTTCATTGTACTATAACAATGGTCGTATAACTGTGTAACCTAGTGAAAAAGAAATCTTTACTCCTATTATTTTTGGAATATATATATATACATATATACCAGGGTATTGACTGACTGACCAGGGTATGAAGTTGGATGGATGATTTACACTGCCTTTTTCTTGAGTATGAATCACTTTAAATCATTTGAGCTCCACAATCAAGGAGCTTACTTACTGATTTTCTATCAGTTGAAAAATTGAAAATCTACAATGAATATTATGACATCCCTGAAACGAAGAAACAGTTTGGCGCATAAAAATGCTGTGTGTCGTAATGACCACAAGGGGGCGGCAGGTAACCTGAAAAATTATAATGGCAAAGAAACTACCGACAGAGTACAGATATACTATATAAACATTTGGCACACACCTCTTAATCATTTAATTGAAATGTTTCATTCAGACCCATAGCCACAGGTGTATAAAATCAAGCACCTAATCATGCAGTCAGGTTCACAAACATTTGTGAAAGAATGGGTCATTCTAAAGCGCTCAGTGAATTCAGGTGTCGTGCTGTCATAGGATGTCACCTTTGCAGTAAGAAATTTCTTCCCTGCTAGATATTCCACGGCAACTATAACATGGTTCACATGGTTGGGTGAGTTTGGTGTGGAAAAAACTTACTGACCCACACAGAGCCCTGACCTCAACCCCATCAAACACTTTTGAGATGAACTAGAATGGAGATTGTGAGCCAGGCCTTCATGTCCAACATCAGTGCCTGACCTCAGAAATGTTTTTCTGGATGAATGGGCAAGAATTCCCACAGACACACTCCAACATCTTGTGGAAAGGGACTTGACCATCATGCAACATCCTGCTCTACTGTCCTGGCTAGATATAAGAATGATTCTAAACTGTTTCTCTTCAGGCTACGGATTCAAAAAGACAATTAAATCATTAATCACAATTAGTTGCATGACAATTAATTGTCAGTGAAAATGTAATGATCGTTAAAAACCCAAACCACTAACAGTTCTTTCTTTTATGTCACAGCCTATTTTGGTTCAAAAGAGAATTAAATGTAATGTAAATATTTAAACATATAAAAATATAAATAACATAAACAACTTTTTCAAACAAGGTCATTAAAACATGCATAAAGGAATTAGTGGGGATTCTGCAAATTGTCATATAAATGGAATGTGCAATAAATAAGTGTAGTTTCAGACCTACATGTCACTACAAGGACACACAGAATTCACATAGAAACATGTTTATTGATTTTTACATTTTCAGGTAATCCATACAGGACTTCGTAGAACTACCGAGCTCAAATGGACCCCAATCAAATGAAGGGCTGCACCTAAGCTCTGCACAGTGATAGATATTTAGGAGTGGGGGTGGTGACAACTGCCATTAACAAATTCCCATTTAGGGTTTATCAAAATGCTGTTCCCTTAGAGGAAAAAGGAGAAAAGCCTTAGGATTTGTGTAACCATAAAGCCATGTGAAATTGTTCATGCCATTAGATTTTTTCCCAGCCATTACTCCTGATACATATGTTGAATAACATTATTATTGACTGTTACATTGTATATTCTTATACTTCTTGTATGGTGAGAAAGCCTGGTCAAGCATTGAAGGAATAGGCCTTTAAAACATCCTTTTCATCTCGGGCTTCCACTGAGGCCACAATACTTGTGTAATCGCAGATTACATGCGTAAATCCCCTGCAAAATAAAACAAATTAAGGTGACATGGTTTACTTTTTTGCAGATTTAACGTAATTTTAAAAACTTGAATACTTCCGACAATAGGCATTTTGAAAAGAAGACTGATGACGGATTTATCCAGCGTTTTTTTCATGATTCTACATTAAGATTTCAGCGAGATATGAACTAAAATAGACGTAAAAAGTACTCTGCATCGCCGACGATGCACTCCACCCCAGAGGGTTAAAGTATAACACCAGTAAGAAATACAAAGTTACTACTAAGAAAGTGCAACAGGATAAATTATTTGCATTTTGCATTGAACGTTAACTACAGATATTTACACAATTGATGATTTTAAGGTGACAGCTACAGAAATATAGAAAGATAGAGCTTGTGACCATTCGAAAGGTACATGTATTCTCTGTGTACTGTGATGTTTTCTAAACACCATTATTTCATACCAGGCCCTGGTGTGAGACCCTCCCAGCAGGTGGAATCGGCTCTCGAGAGACAGACCAGCATCGTGTTCCTTCTTCCAGGTGAGCACTCTCAGGGAGAGGTCACGGGATGCCGTAACCACACGAAAACTGTCCTGTGTCACAGTTCCAAAACAATGAGAAAAAATGCGAGCGCATGTCTAATCAAGAATAAGGAAAATATATACGACTCACCACGCAGAAAGATGCTATTGGCTCCATGTGATCCTCAAAAGTAGCCAATAAGGCACCTTTTAGGGTGTACACTCTCAGGTGGTTCCCAGCTGCAACCACAAAGGTAGCAGCACCTCTGGCTTGCAGGTGCACATCTGTATGCCAAGTAGTCAAACCCAGCGGAAAGCTTTCTACCTGCTGAACTGGATTGTTATGAATTTTATTAATATTATGAACATGAACAGCAAGAGGACATTTAACATTGATCCCTTGAACATCCATTAGCTTCCGCTTCCCAAACCATCACTGTCAATTTTAATTTTATGCAATTTTAACGCCTCCTGAAATTACAGCATGAGTGTCGCATGCTGAGCTGACTTAAAAAACAACTGTTAGAGAATTACAGCATAGAATAAAGTTAATGGAGTTAAATGAGCTAACAGTTGTGAGAACTTCAATCAGATTATATTATTGTAGACTGGGGTAACTGTTCACACAATCCAATTCAAAGATTATGATCTGACAGATTGTGAATATGCATAAAAGTGAAGCACAGGTACAACAGGAAAGTATCCTGACTGAGAATATTCTGAGATACTCTGAAAATACTGGAATTACTCTTTCATAAATATCATTATAAAACATTTATAGCATTAGAACTCAGAAGTTGATTCAAGAAAATGCAGGAAAAAAAAACTTATTCCATACAAATTTTAAGCAACTTGAATGTGTACCCAGTTTGCATGATTCAATACCAAACTTTAAAATACACGTGGAACAATAAGCTCATATTAGACAAAAAAATACCTTCAACTTCCTGTTTGTATTTAGATTTTTTAATAGTGATTTCAAAGACAGAGAGTGTTTTGTCTGTCTGATATCCGAATGCATCACTGTGCAGCACAGCCACTCGGGGTGGTTCAGAGGCCAGGAAAACCACAGCCAGACAGCAGGAGACGGGCAGAGTCTGCCCCAGAGGAGGATCATCCTCAGTGACACATCTCAGACTCCGGCTGCAGAAAACCTGTGCGGCGAAACCTCTGGTGAACTACACCGATCCTGACTTCATTGAGATAAAACTGAAGGGATGCATAAAAATTACCTGTGGGTGACAGTCGGCGCCCTCTTTGCTTGCAGCGAGGATCCATTTCTTATCAGGAGATGAAATCAATATGTCGATATTGAAAGCCTGAAAGAGCACCTGACGCCAGACCAGTGACAACGAGGGGACCGTCAACATGCTCAGGGCCCCACTGCTAGTGCCAACCTACAAGAAAACAGCAGGATGAGAGTTGTTTTATAATGCGTATTTTTTGTGCAGAAATAATTTTCATAAGGTTTATACTTTTGAGTTTAACACTAACAAAGAGGGCAGACTGGTCATCAGCACTAAAGGGCAGCAACTTGCACTTGGAGGCCGCAGTGGGGAAGGCAGCCACTTCCTGTCCTGTGCAGCCATCCCAGGCTTTGATTACTCCTGAAGTGTCCGAGGTGAAGACAGCTTCACGCTGAGGATCAGTGACGATACCCGACAGAGGGCTTTGGACAGGACTTGACCACAGCTGGACGCCCTGTTCCAAGAGATGCAGAGCTTAATTTTTGCCTTGTAATTCAGCATCACTCTTCAGGAAGGAAGGTGCTCACCTGCTGAACATTCCACGCACGGACTGTACCATCAGAAGATGCACTGCAGACAATGGGTGGTCTCTCCCAGTTGTCAGAGTCATGTCTGTTTTCCTGTAGGTACGCAAGCCCAACCACTCTACCTATTATGCAGACAAATGAAGACAATCTGAACCTCAGGTGAACCTCAAAATCAGAACAATATCTTCTGCATGGAAACACTTTCACTCTTCTTTCCTTCAAGTGCTTCAAGTACTCACCACACTGACTATCACATACTTTAAAGTTCTTCACACATACCTGTATGACCCCTCAGGCTTTTGCATGTGTAGTCTGTGCATGAACGGCCTGTCTTCATTTTATGTTCCAAACTGGAGCGCTGCAGGTAATAACTCTTCCAGCTCCGCTTTCCATTTTCTGAACTGCACCGACTGATATTACAGAAGCTCCAGCGATGCAGACACATCTGTCTATGTAGGGAAGTGCAAAGAGATGTAAAAAGTTGTAACATTTAGCGTTAGTGGTAAGTAATGTGGAGTACTTCTGATGATGATAAAAATAATTAGGCCTATATGAACTAAGGGAAACTTACCAATACTACTTAATGGTTTTACTTGAGCTGCCTAAACTAATGGATTAATAAAATATATACATTTTGAACTGTTTGGAATTGTTTAGATTTCTCTATAAACAGCTCCTAAAATGTGATCTGATCTTCATTTAAGACTTATTTAACAAATGTACACAGTACATTTTACTACAGAGGGTCAGATGAAACTTCCCAGCTAATTGTGTTGAAAAGCTGTTCATTTTTCGAGGCTTCAATACAATACAAGTCTTGATGGAGAACATATGCAAGGAAAACGTCTTCGACAGACAGCGGGTATCTGTGGGGGGAGTGAAGCCTCGTCTGTCGTGATTCCCCCCCGTAAACCTGCAGTGCTCCATACGCACTTCGGAGGCTGCCTGCCCGGATTTTAATGAACTTCTTCGTCTAATTGGACAAATGTGTCAGCCGAATAAATGAATGTAACAGTACAGTGACGGAGAAACATTTCATATGTACGATTCAAGATAATATCAAACAAACTACAGGAAGTATGAATGACTGACTTCCGGGTATAAAAGGCATAAAGGATGGTTTGCGTTACCTGAGCAGAGATACTCACCGCCAGAGCCACGGTGTCTCTGCAGCTTCATACCACCGCTGTGAAAAACACAAGCTAATTATTAACTTTTAATTTTACCGGCTAATGCTATATACACAATCATCATTTATCTTTTATAAATGACATGCAGTCTCAGCTACAACCCATTCGGTCGTCTTACAAACTATGTAAAAAGAACCAAAAAGTGGCTGCATTTTTTTAGAAAACGGATGTCAGTTTGTCCTCTAAAGATAGAAACACATTTTATATCTGACACAGAGTCCAAACGTCAGAAAGTGTCAGAATAAAGCTAGCAAACGTATCCTGAGTATCTCAGCTGTGCTAGCTAACTGCGAACAGATGCTAATAAAGTATCCCAGACCTTACAAACACCCGAGGCATTTATTAAGTCGTTGTCAGTAAGAAATGAGAAAACGTGAATCAGGCAATCCAAAGTTAAATCGGATAAATCAGAATCCATAGTTTAAAATGTAATTAAAGTGAATGTTAGCGTCACGACGCTCCCAGGGTCTGTTTCGGCGTAAAATGCGGAAGTATGCGCCCATTGGTAAAGAGATTCAGCGCGAAATTATATTTTAATATCAAAGTCAAAGCACGTAAATAAACAATAAATACGGCATCCATGTGTACTGGGTGCGGTGGAGAATAAATATAATAAGTTTTGAAATGACAAAACAGTGTTTTCTCACCTTTTCATGATCGTTTACTCACTTCATCATGCAATTCATGAAGTTTGAGTCAAAAATATACTGCACCGTAGACTTTAAAAATATATAACAATATAGGTACGTGTCATTTAAAATAATATCAGATCGTGTGCTGGATATGGTCAATTTAAAATAGTAGCGAAACCAGAGACAAAATAAGTGCAAAATGATGAAAAACAAATGGATTATTAAATCTAAATTAGAAATGCTTACATGGGGTGGAAGAGATAGGAATGCAAATTTAGGATGGACACTCTGAGGAGCAAATTTCAGACTCGATCACACCTTGCTCAGTATATATCAAACCTGTGACATAAATTCCAGGCAACACAAGTTCAAGTTAAGTTAAACTTTATTCGTACCCGAAGGTAAATTTGCTTTGCAGTAAAAGTGAGTCACAGAATAACACTATCACATAAACATAAACAAAAACAAAACAAAAACAAAATTCCACATTAAAGACTGATACCTCATTCACTTATTCAGGAGGCTTATCGCAGTAGGGA
>JAODJU010000108.1:28839670-28857936 GCA_026776725.1 Gnathonemus echidnorhynchus
AGGAGCTGGATGAAGTGGCCGGGGAGAGGGAAGTCTGGGTTTCCCTGCTGAGACTGCTGCCCCCGCGACCCGACCTCAGATAAGCGAAAGATAATGCATGGAAGGATGGATGGATGGACATATGTACGGCAGATCTTTTCCAAAGCCATCATTGTCCTTTCAGACTTGTTTGCCCTTAAACCACAGACAAAATTATTTGCTTAATCTTAATCAAAACAGATTAAGGGGAAGATGGTGGCACAGGAGGTAGTGCTATCGTTCGGCAACCGGAGGGTTGTAGGTTTGAGCCCTCGTTCCTCCTGACCTGATCAAAGTGTCCTTGAGCAAGACACTAAACCCCAGGTTGGTGCCTTGTTTGGCAGCCTTCGTCACCGGTGTGTGAGTGTGGATGGGTGAATGTGAGGCTTGAATTGTAAAGCACTTTGAGTACTCATAGGAGTAGAAAAGCACTATATAAATGCAGTCCATTTACCATAATCAAAACAGCCAATAGTCCCCAAGCTAAGAATGACATAAATTTATTTGTTTTTTCCTCAAAATGGTTACCAATCAATTTTTTTATGTGTGGCTTTATGTAAAAAAGTAATTACTGTGTTTTTTAAACTGACCATTAAAAGCACAAGGGTGGTATATACAGTATATTGCTGATCTGAGTACGTGGTTTGAAACACACACACACACACACACGTTTGTAATTATATTTTTGTGGGGACTCTCCATTCACTTCTATGGGGAAAACTCATCCCAGCATGAGGACCTTAACCCCTACCCAGCCCTAACCGTAACCTTAAGTAACCAAACTAAATATGAGACTTTTGTAATTATTAGCTTTTTGATTGCAGTTACAGATCTTTGTGGGCACCTGAAAAATGGTCCCCATAACGTCAAAATAAAAGGTTTTTATCACATTGTGGGAGACATTACACACACACACACACACACTTCAACTAGACTGCTATGCACAAAGGCCAAGCCGTAAGACTTAAAGGTCAGTATAGGTTGGACAAAGTTATGACCTTCTCCAGTAAATTAAGGATAGTGCTGCCATCTTGCTTATTCTTATCCAGTCTCTCCACCTCCTTTTTGCAGATAAGAGGTTCCTTCAGCTGCTCCAGCCAAGACCACAACAAGCCAGAGAGGATAAAGGGATCTTTCTCCACGCACAAGCGTTCCCATGCCCCTTCTCTGGAGTTCAGTTCCTTCTGTAACCCCAATGGAATAGTACGCATGTAATTTCAGCAGATTCATACAATGAGAATGTGACTAGGAAAGCATTATTTATGAAATAACTGAAGCCAGACGCTGAAAGCATATTCTACAAAGCACACAATTTAGACATGAAGGTAGTGATATAAAAATACAAAAAAAGAATGTAAAAGTGATATAAAAAATCTGATTTTAGCTTGAACTTCTAAGCAGCTTTTTTGTAAAAAAAAGGTATTTCTGCCTACCTGCCAATTTGAGATTTTCTGTCCGTACTCTTCCTCCCCTTCTTCTTCCAGGTCCACACCAAGTGCCTGGGCTACTAGTAAACGTCGGTTTTCCAGGGTGAGCTCTGTCTGTATCGTGATAAAGGGGACATCTGCGGACGTGTCTCCGTCCTCATAAGCAACAGTGCAAGACTCTGGTTCGTTGCCTGTTGATGACTTTTGGGCAAACTTTGAGCTGTGCTGCAATAGCCAAGTTGACAAAATGGTTGCGTTGCTGATTTTCCTATGACTGTATGGGGAGCCCAAAGATTTGCTGCGTTTCATGTTTTTAAGCTGCCTCTTGTGAAAGAGAGGCTGCTCCCAGACTGAGCCGGTGGAGTCATAGAATGAGTTTTTCCTGCTAAAATGAATTGACTCAGTTTGATTGTTTTGAAAATGGTCAGGGGACGTGATGGGAGGCTCAGTCTGATGACCCGGTGATTTCAGCTTGGATTGTAGTCTGCAAAGGTCTGGGTCACTATAGCTAAGGCTCCTTCGAATGTAAAATTCTGAGGTTCGTTTGGCAATGGCTTGTGGGCCAGGTAGGCGAAGAATGCCCTTTCCTGTCATATCACTGTCGGGTGGTCGAATGGTTCCCTGGGACATCATTTTCTCCCCTGATGAGTCAGGAATCTCCAGAACCTCTTCCTCAATGACCTGCCGGGTCTCAGAAATATCCAGCAGCAGCCTGCATATGAGATGTATGAGCCTTGGCAGGTTCTTAAATCGCCGGGCCTCATAACCATGCAGCAGGTGCTGCTGACGGATCAGGAACTGAGAGAGAGTGACAGCATTCGCTTTGGGATTGGCACACGAGAAGATAGTTCTCAAAGGGACCAGGAACTGTGCAAACTCCCTCACACAAAGCAGCTGTTCCCTGGTTTGAATTGAATTTGGCCTCCTTTCTCGTATGAACAAGATGGCTTGATCCGCACTCATCCTTGTTGTGAACACCAGGAAGCAAGCCATCAGCACACCTGTACAAATCAAAACGCAATGCAAAAGAAATTATCCAAAAAACTAAACCCAAAAAGTACTTTTATTGTATGGTTACTGGTCTTCAATTGAGATAAACTGAATTATGTTGATATACTGTTGGCTCACCTGTCCTTCCAAGTCCAGCATGACAGTGGATGGCCATCTTCCCCTCCTGCGATGCAAATGACATCACCTTCACCATGTCTAGGATTGTTGTGAGAGATGCCACCCCATAGTCCCTCCATCTAAAGTTGTAAAAATAAACTGAAAGTTCAAAAGGTTTTTCAGTTATTTGATGCTTTTAAAAAATTACATTTAATGTATAAACCTAATTACACACCCTCATGTTAATAAATGGAGGGTGACGTTCTAGTGATAGAAACCTAAAAATGATTTTTCAGCCTGATCCTTCCTCCTGTCTGGTCCTCTTTTATCATACTATAGAACAGCTGTTTTGAATATATTATACAATAAAAAAATATTATTCTATTTTTTTTTTATCGTTCAGTTGCAGATAGTAAACAATCAATTTCTGCCCTCTGAAAGTCAGCTATCCTGCAAAAAGAAAAAAACTGTAAACTCACTTCCCAGCTCCATGAAGACCTCTGGGCGATACGTAAAGCCACTGTCACGATCAAGGTGGGGGCCGCAGCTGACGTGCTCCCCGGGGAGCTGCAAGTTGATTATCGTCCTCAGGCCAAACCTGCTGAGAGACAGAGATGGACAAAGTGCCGGGGTGTGTGATTTATATTTTGTTTAAAGGGTGAATGTTTCATTTCTTTATTAAGCTGATAATTTTATCCACGGTGACTTAAAGATTCTATAATATATAAGATGACTAAAAGACTAAAAGTATCTGAAAAATAACTGATATATTATCCCAGTAGAAATCAACAGATGTAGAGTAAAATTGGGGCCCTAACATGGCCGTTAAATTCAGCATAGTTTAAAGGAATAATGTAAATAATTTGAATGAATACCACCATTTCTATTACATGGTACTGCATAATTTTCATCCAGTATCTTGTTGGTCTCCCTGAGGGTATCTTTAAAAAGCATCACAATAGGAACAATTTAAATCACCCGTTCTAAAATATACTTTTACCTTTGAAATTGTTCAACGATGTTGTATTTTTCTATGATTTCGGTTGAAGGCCTTGCCATAGCCAGGATATTCTCGGTAATCCTGGCATAAGAAAACATTGAGAAAGGACACATTTTGAGAGTAGCAGAACGTCCTGCAATGTGCATTGGCCCATTCACCAGACTGGTTCACAAATCTCTTCCTGCGTTCCACATCGAAGCATAGTGAGGTTGCAGAGATTGAGGTGCCCACCAGGAAGAGTAGAGGCCCCTGATAGCCTGCTGGTCTTCACTCCAGTAGGATGGATTCTCATACTTGCAGGCACGTCCACCACAGCCCATGGAACACTGCATGTGACTGGGAATCAGCTGCCACAGGGTCTCCCCCATCATGGTATACGTTGCCCAGGGAACTTTCGTCTTGGCTGGGAGGAGCAGCACAGTACAACTAAACTAGGTGTCACAAGCTCATCAGTTCTAAGTTCTGTTTATTAATTTCCTTGCTAGAAGGTATCCAGCTTCATACTGCAACTAGACAAGTTTTATTCAGTGATACTGTTGTTTTTCTCTCACATCCTTATGTCAGTTATGCTAGTTATTACAATAACAATGGGTGAAGATAGCCCTTGTGGTTCTGAACTGGTTTAGCTTCAGGACTAGGGCTGTCATTGTTGATTATATCAATAACTGGGTAATCAATGATTCATTGAGTAATCGTTCATATTTAATATAATATATATTATACCACAGCTTTGGTAAATACTATTTACTTATTGACAGAGGTGTCACGTGGGTGTTGATTATTATTGGGTAACTGCATAGGTAGTTCCGGCATCCTAATAACAGTTCATCAGGTAAATTACAGTAGGACAGCATAATAGAACAACATTGTACTTCTGCACTGAATAATGTAAGGTAAAGCAATTGGTGCTGAGACCTTACTGTGGAAGCATACCTGAAAAAGTATGATGTTTTGAAATTATGTTTTTATATTAGGGCATTTTCTTAGCGTCTGTTTCAGGTAAATTGGGATAAAATTAAAACGCTATTTAAATTAAGTCTAGCACTAGTGTATCCATTTAACCCAGGAGTGGGCAATCTTACCCGCAGAGGGACGGTGTGTATGCAGGTTTTTGGGATAACTTGTAGGTCAGCTGTTCAAACACAGGTGTGAGGACTCTTCAGCCAATCAGTCCTCTAATTAAGTAATCTAATTAGGGAGTTGCAGCGAAAACCCGCATACACACCGGCCCTTTGCGGATAAGATTGCCCATCCCTGATTTAACCTGATAAAAAAAGGGCACAAAGGTGACAGTTATTAAACCATAATTAAACATAATTAGGTACTACTTAGTCCTGATGTTTCTCTCTGGAAATATGAAGTATACCCTTTGGAACGGCCATTGTCTTTCATGGACAAGCACTGCAAAAATGAAGACAATGGCGCAATAGCCAATGTGAGAAACAATGTCATTGAAATGCACAAGGCAGGAAAAGTACCAGAGCATCAGAGCAAGATGACGTCAACTGGTGAGAGAAGCTGCTAAACATCCAATGGTCACTCTCAGAAATCTGCAGTGCTCTTTGGCTGAAACTGGAGCGAAGGTGCACGGGTCCACAATATCAAGAGCTCTCCATAAAACAGGCCTCTATGGAGGGTAGCAAGAAGCCATTCCTTAAGAAGATCCACCTAAAAGCACGCATGGCATTTGCTTCAAAGCATGAGAGATCCAGTTAAGATGTGGGAGAAGGTTTTATGGTCAGGTGAAACCAAAACAGAACTTTTTTGCCAGACCTCAAAGAGGTGTGTGTGGTGTAAGGCTAACACTCACCACACGTCAAGAAACACCATCATACCTACGTCGTTTTGTTTATTACTAACTGGGCCGTACCTGAAGCCATGCAGATGTTAGGCTCTTTCCTGCAGGCTATCCTGAGGGATTAAGGCGTGTCACTTAGCAGACCAGCTCTGCTGCCATTGGAGGACCTGTATATCGGGAGCAAACATTACAGGCTGCCTGAAGGCTTACAGACTGCCACTCAGTCTGGGCGTTTAATGAGCTGCCACAAAACAAGAGAGGCTAGTGCATGCTGTCCACAGTGCTAAACACATATGTTGCATGTTCTTGGATTTGACTCCTGAAGTTGAAATTAGTCTGAGTAAAAAGAAAAATCTACAGTAACAATGTACTAAAAGAATTTGGAATTATTTTTATATCAACTATAACAGTTTTGTCAACATTTTGTTATATATGTTACACATACTGATTGTCAGTATGTGTCACTTATAAGCACAAATGCTTCATTAGATCAAATTTTATTCTTATTTGATATGAATAGTTAGTTTCACATTATATGCAAAAATGAAATATATGATCTTTTAGACAAAGCACAACATATTTAGCATATTAGTGTCACTGAAGGATGTTATTTATAAAATCAGTAGTGGAAGAAGTACTCAAACAATTTGCTTAAGCAAAAGTAGAAATAAACAGGCAAAAATATACTCTAGAAGTTGAAGTACCCCATTGGCCTTTCTGCTTAAGTAAAAGCAAGTACGTACTTGCTTGTAAATATACTTAAAGTATTACAGTAAAAGTACTTGAACTTGTAGTCTCTGATGCAACTGTATAAAATTACATTGTGTCTACTGGATGTATATTTTGCTGAATAGAAAAGTTCAGGCATGATATTCCAGTGCAATTTAAGCACGACGGGGCACATTCCATTGTGTTAACTGATGCCTTGTCCTCACGTACACGGGTATTTTATAAAACGGTGTTTTTCCTCCTCCGTTTTAAAAAAAATCCCTGCCCACACGAACATTGTCTTCTAAAATATTTTCGTCCACATGAAACTGCTAAAATGCGCTGTCAAGAGCATGCCTAACCAACAGGCGGCATTATAACTCTAACCGTACTGCAATGTTAGCCAATCAGAAGCCTAATTGCCAGTCTTGTTAAGTTGAAAATCATGGTGCACATTCTGACGCCTGTGTTGATCAATATAATGCAAGAGTGACTCAACATTTATCTGTACACATGTAAGAAGTCCTGTCAGCAAGGTTAGCACAAGCACTATTTCAGCTAAGTCCGCCATTGCTCAAACTCGCCTAATGTATACAGCAAACAGCGCACGCTCTGACGTTAAACAAAGTGGACAACGGCACACAATCTGACGTTTTGAGCCAAAAACTCCCTGTCTTCCCTGTTGTTGTTTTCCCTGTCTACATGTCGATGCTGAAGATGGAGTTTCTTAAAATCTTCACCCTGGGTGGAGTTTTGCAAAAGCTCCGTTTTCAGTGACCTAAAACGCCGTTTACGTGTGGACAAAAGCCCAAGACGTATAGAAAAAGGTACGTTTTAAAAAATACCTGTGTACGTGTGGACAAGGCATGAAATTACATTTACGTAATTAACCAGCAACAACGATTAATGCTGATAAGCACATCTAAGCCCAGCGCATGCTCTCAGTCACACAGTTTAATAGTAGTTCTAGCACTGATATTTGTGTGTATGGCTGCGTTATGACAATATATATTATGTGTGAAACATCTATCATTTCATATATTCATCATTCATTTCCTTGTGTCACAAATCACAGTATATACACATCACGGAGACAAGCAGAATATTTGTGCGAAGGCCCCATTTGTTACTGCCCAAACTGGCCGCATGTGCCCTAGGTTTTGTGCATGCCTACACTGCACGTACAGTGCTGACTGATCCTTACCGCACTGCACATACAGTGCTGACTGATCCTTACCGCACACGCTCCAACAGTTCATGGTTTGAGTTACTGTTTTATATTTTATAAATTAGTATCTTATATTTTGTTACATGCTGAATTGGATATTTGCACAAAGGTTCTAAATAAAAGGAAAAAAATAATGAAACGTGAGCAACTACCTTTTATTTGTTGAGTATATAATGCAAAATGTAATAAGAAATAGGCCTTTCTATCTGGCCATTTTAAATAGACCATTTATTAATTGAATTTACAGAAAATGTGCTGTATTGCAATATGCATCGTTATCAGGATTTGAGATTTTGGTCATATCACAAAACCCTATGTATGTGTTATTAAATAAAACTGACCAGCTAATGGCCACAGGATGCAGATTTTAACACTCTTGTCATGAAATTATCAACATTCATGCTATTCATAATTCACCATTAAGTTAACCTGATCACAAACATGCGAGGATTGCCTCTCGCCATTTCCAGAGCCACTTTCCAAAATAAACGAAAAGGTGTCGTATGTAGTTAGAAACAAAGGTTTCTTCTTCCTTTTATAAAAGTTTCTATGAGCTGACAGCATTCAAAACCTCTGATGCCTACTCCCTGCTTCACTGTCACAAGAAAAGCTCTGAAATCTTAGGTGAAATCTGTCACATCACTACCTTTCCCTGTCAACATCTAATCAAAAAACAGCAATGTGATTGTAAACACTAAGTAGAATTGTAGTAGTGTTGAAAGTACAAATATTTTGTAAGATGTAATAGAGTCAAAGTCAAAAATGTCCATGGCTAAATCTACTTAAGTACAGATATCTGAAAAATGTACTTAAGTACAGTAACAAAGTAATTGTACTTCATTATGTTTCACCACTGTGTAAAATTCATGTCATGCCATAAAGAGAAAACTACAACTTGTTGTGTAACAAAAACCGGTCAGGGCTGCTGCAATGAATCAGGATTTGTCTTAGTAAGTTACAGAATCATAAATCGCTGTATATCTGAGACGATAAACATGAATGATATCCATACCCCAGCATCATTAGCCTTCCACTGAAAAGCAATCCAACAACATCAATCAGAACAAAGAACCATTCATCTCCACTATGCCGACAGCTTTTTCACCTTAGCCAGAAGGAACCCGCTTGATCCATCCACACCGGCACTCTGTCTTGTCCCAGTTCTGCTTAATCCCTCCCACCCATGTCACACTCTCACTGCCTCCCTTGGGCTCCATCAGATGCCAATAGTCATGTGACAACAAGCACTTTAGTGTCATCATGAAGACTACAGTGTAAAAAGTCAGCTTTGGAGAAAGTCGCTACACACAGCATAGCTACACACATTATTATGGCTTCCCATACAAGGCTCGTCTCTACTACAACCACAGCCTGGGAATAATGAATTAGCCCACTACATATATCTGCCACTGAATTCACCGCTAATCCAAGTATTTAAGAGCTAAGAACTACAGAGTCACAGCTGTACAGCAAGCTATAACTGATTCTTATCACTTGGAAATGAACAATATATACACATATGCTATAAATCTGCATATCTACACAAAATCAAATGCTGAGATTTGCTAAACCTCTAGTGAACGAGTTAAACACTCCTTGATTTTATTTAGGGAACTTTTTGAAAAACGTACACACTACGCTATTGTGGTAGACCGTATGAGCTTTCACACATTGCTGATATTGGCCTAACGGTTAGGGAAGCCCACTTGTCATTGTAGGTTTGATTCCCTGACCAGCAAGGTACTGCTGCCTGGGTGCTGAATTAGCTGCTACATCATGATGTCACATATGGGTTAAATAGAGAGGGACACGTTTTGTTGTCGTGTGCTGTGTCAACAACTAATCACTTCACCTTAAAATGGTGTTATGTTGTTTGATGCATCTAGATGAAAATACCAGGAATTAAAAGATGAAATTTCAAACGCAAATCTATTGAACAGAAAGACAAAAAGTCTTCAGTGTATTGCAAATCCAAATGAATTGGCATGGCTATTGCAATCGTTTTGAAGGGGGCTGTAAATTCATTCAGCACCGGATAACAGAGCCCTGAGGCAAGTTCTGTGTTGAGGAACTGCAGTGATTGCAGTGAGGCTGTGCCATCGGGATAAGAAGATGTTCCTGACTGCCAAGACATTATTGACCTAAGCTGCCTTTAGACGTTCTAAGCAGGTGAGGAAAGGCCAGCAATGCAAGGACCTTATTGGCTCGTTGCTGATGCTAATCAAGGCATTCTCCTCTGACAAGGAAATTAGTTTAGAAGCACATCAGTCTGAAGCATTATTCATTATTCTTTTTTATCTTCAAAAATTCCAAATTATATCTATTTTTGTGAAATATCGATTAATCAAATTTCCATGCAGTTTTATCTCACGCAAACATCGCAAAAAAAATTTAAGCTTTTAGACTACATACACTATGACTGAACACACAAAAGGTATGATAACTAAAAATTTATAATTATTTAAAACATGCTTTGAAATGCCATTAGCTAAATATCAGAATGAGCATAATTTATGATGTTATTTTGTTTAAATGAGGATGAATTCGTGTAATGACATTATGGGCCTATGTGGCATTTACAGCTGTTCCGTTACTGCTGTGCTCTCTGCGTTAATGGTAAAGTAAGGGCCAAACCACAACACGGTATTTGATAACAGAGAGTTGCTGAAAATTGTGGAGACAACAATAAGGATTGAAAATTTGTGTCTCTTGGTCTCTAGGCTAAGGACAAGACCCCAGGTATTAAATGAGCTTCTAGCTGCCCTGTTGCTCTGGAAGCCACTTACAAATCACCACTGATAGTAATCAGGCAGCTTTGGATAACAGTGGATTACACAAAGCTTGTAAAGTGTCTTGCTTACGTCAGCCGGCCCCTGGGTGTGGAGGAAGCCAGAGGGAGCCAGTCATCCTCAGAGCTGTAAGTAGCGCATTCTGAGTGACCAATGACAAAGCCTCCCAGTGACCATGTAATCCCCCTCAGCTCACTGGTTGTTTTTCATTCAGTAATTCTCAACTGACTGAAGACACACATGAAAAAATATATGCATGCAATATATGATGCAATATTCCCCTAGTAGGACTGTACAACCACACTCATTCATAATATCATGCATGCACACAAATATACAATCATATGAAAACATACTAAAATCTATTATACATTTCTAAAGTGCTATTGTCAATCTGTTCTTTGTATGCCAACAACACATTAATGTTGCAGTAATAAGCTGAGATTTGGTAGTATAGCTCAGTGTTTCCCAACCCAGTCCTCAGGGAACCCTGGACAGTCCACGTTTTAGCTCCCTTCCAGCTCCCAGCCAATCAGGAACACCGAATACCTGATACAGGTGCACTGGGAGCAGAGAGGAAGAAAAAACATGGACTGTCCGGGATTCCACAAGGACTGAGTTGGGAAACACTTGTACAGCTCATCTCTGCTATTCAGGACTGATCTCTGCTATTTACTGTGTGGACCGGACAGAGAAAATTCTAACAGTTCTAAACAATAAACAGAGACAGAAACCTTGAATGTTTTGACTCTCTGGGGTTCTTCACATATATGCAACACATTATATATTTCTTTTTCTTCAGGTGGACCCAATATCCTTATACAACTTTTACCTTGGTGCCATTGATTCTTAATCAGTAGGAGAACAGCGCCTCCTGGTGTTGGTTAACTTATCTATCTAGCTACACTTTATGGACAACAGTTTTGGGACACACCTCTCAGTCATTGGATTTAGGTGTTTCATTCAGACCCATTGCCACAGGTGTATAAAATCAAGCACCTAACCATGCAGTCAGGTTTACAAACATTTGTGAAATAATGGGTCGTTCTGAAGAGCTCATTAAATTCCAGAGTAGTACAGTCATAGGATGTCACCTTTGCAATAAGTCAGTTTGTAAAATTTCTTCCCTGCTAGATATCCCTCGGTCAACTGTACAAAAAAAAAAAACTCAAGTTCAAAACAATTTTTTACAGGTACTGTTAAACGATTTGGAACAACAGAAACCACATACAGTAACATGACGGGGCTGCCAAGCGCTGAGGCGCATACTGAATAAAAATCGCCAATAATCTGTTGACTGAATAACTGCAAACTTCCTCTGGCATTAACCCCAGTACAAAACTGTACGATCTCCCTGCACTTCCTCTTTATGTACTGTCAGTGGTTGTTTGTTGTCTGTGTTAGTTCTTTTAAGGGTTTAATAGAAGGGCGTTTTTGTTCTTTAAAACAAGTCGTATCGGCTTCGGTCTGCTAGGCAATCAAAATTATTTTCATAAATCATTCATAGACGGGTTTGTCAGAAATTAATTTATTTTGAAATCATTTTTGTTTTATAAATATCGCAAAATTTATCGCAAAAAAAATCACATCATGATATCTTAAGTTTTCCAATATCTTACAAGCTCTAATTTTAATAATTAATTACAAGAAATGCAGCAATTTGACTGGGTGGGCCTATACAAAAAGTGGGTGGACCTAGACAAAAAGTGGGTGGGCCTAGACAAAAAGTGGGTGGACCTAGGCTAATCCACGGTCACGCCCCTATACGCCCATCTGAATTAATAGCCTAATCATGTTCTCCATGAGGAATACACTCGCACATTGGCTAAGAATTACTTAATTAAAAAGTAATTTAATTAACCTAGTTCTACCCTTGTAAAAAACTTAAATCAAACTGCAAATATGAATATTTATAACTATTTTAAATAGGATGTGAGGATGTGGTGCAACCTTTGGTTCGGGCTAACTGATTCGTTAATTCTTGACCGCTTTGACGATGCTGCCTGCGGTTATGCAATGGTTGTGACCAGAAATGATCATTTATAATTGTAGTTATCTTTATATAATGAATTTAATAAATACAGACCACCTCATTCATAAGTGGTGTTTTTACTTTTATATAATGCAGCAATTCGTTTTGTTTTTAAACACACGTTCGCTAATTTAGAATTAACGCTATTTCAGAATGAATGTCATACTGTATAGGCTGACAACAGAAACTTTCTACTTGTGAATATTAACTACTACAAAAAAGAAAATAAGAAAATTATTTAGAATTGTTTAGGTCGCTGTAGTTTTTCTTTCCTTGAGTTTCGTAATTAATAAATATATCAGTCAGTGTTCTATTAGGCCTGTTCTTTCCCTCTATTTACCATATTCAGTACGTACACCTTAAATATGCCTAATTTAAAAACTGCGCGTAATTTTCTCATTGCAGAAATAGCATTTTTTTATAAACTAAAGCTTTACATGGACCTAAGCAATATCTACATCCAAGGGTAATATCTATATACAGCAGCGTACTTGGTTGTCGGGCTTCGGCCGGTTTTGTTGCGTATCCCCTTCCTATGTAGTGAAAGAGTGTCAGAGCGTGTTGCATTTACTAATAGGCTGACTTAGTTAAAGTGGGCGGAGAATACTTTCTTAAATGCCAAATCTTCTACTCTAAACGTCGATTTGGAAATATGCGCGCTCAAACACAAACATAAAGAAAAGTGCAAGTTAAACGGATACCGAACTTGAAAGCTTGTTTGGAAATGACGCCTAATTGCTGAAAGTATTTTTTGTTCAAAATGCGAAGTCTTCTTGTGGAATAACTGCGAATAAACAGTATTTTTCCATTTCCTGGTTCAAATCAATGAGGTGATGCATCGTCTTTTGGATTTTAGTGAACTCCACAGTCCTCCAAATGCACTACCGGATCGATCTCACAGATTTAGGAGTTTCATGATAGAAGAGATTCTGACTGATCCCCCGGCCACCAAGATGTCTCCCCCGACGGGAGCAGCGCTCAGGTTTGGGCTGCAAGCACTTTTATCTACACGATCATATCACAGTCATTTCGGTAAGCACCTATTTTCCACATTTACGTTTAATATGTGCGTTAAGTATTGGCATATCGTAATGGAATAACGTGCTATATAACGCGACTTCTGAGATGTGTAATAATGAAAATAAGTTAAATTACTTGCGAGCAATTTAACGGTTATTAAAACAACTTTATAACAACTAATTTATTGTCACAGATCATACAACTAGATGAATCAATTCATGACATGCCAAATTAAATCTTACGTTATAAAAAAACATTTAAGTCGGATTTGTATTTGTGAGCATGCAAAACAAAAATCTAGCGAACTGTATTCTGTAGTTCGTATATAATTTCGTATATGTATTACATTAGTTCGTTTTCATAATTGACTATGGCATCGTCAATCCATTGTTTCGGACTATTAAAGTTTCAAATGTGCATATAACAGACGATGTACGTATTAAACTTGCATTTATAATATACTTTTTGTAGAAAAGAATGTAGGCTACCTAAGCCAGAATTGCGTATAATCACGTATAATTCAGAATTGCACAGTGGTAAGATGATTATGAAAGACCGTATTTTATTGTCGGCATTTTCTTCCAGTTAAGCAATGTACGAATAATAATTAGTAATTTTCGTGATCATTAGGGTGTCAGGTGCTGTAGTGGTTAAGTAGCCCACCAGATGTTCCGCGTTTTAGTTCCAGCTGTCGGACTTCTGCGGTACCAACAAAATGCGAAGCGAGTATTTATATAAATAAAACACTAATAAATGTCTTTAGTTTTTAGTTCGTTTTGCGTTTCTTTCTGTTTAAGAACTTGCCTTTTATTGTAGAAAATTACTTCTTTAGGTGTTTCAAACTCTTGGAAAGGAAGTGTGCGCGATTCTTCGAAGAAATGTTTCTCCTATGACGAGTCTTGGATGTTGTTTTGGTTTAGCTTGAGAAATTCATTGTTTCAGTAGCCAATTTTATATTCACATGTTGTGTCTAAGAATCATAATAATATAATAATATGTATCAAAGAGTTTGGATGACAGCTATAAAATACAATATGCAACGTATTCTTGCATAAATACAAAGCAATATTTGCACATGATTTTAATTATCTTATTTTTAATTGCTGTTGTTATTACTTGCAGGCCTGAAACCAGATCATACCGGGGTTTTCAAGTTGCCTCTTTGCCCCCTGTCGTGCTCTCTCGGCTCTCCGCTGGGAGCCGCGCTCTTCCCCCGGCCGCCGGCACTGCAGGCCGGCTCCACTTCTCGGCAAATGTCCTTAGAACCGCATCTCCACGGCAAGATTAACCCCAGACTTGATGGAGAAAGCAAGACAAAGAAAGGCAGAAGGAGCCGAACAGTCTTTACCGAACTGCAGCTTGTGGGCCTTGAGAAACGATTCGAGAAACAGAAGTATCTTTCCACACCGGATAGGTATAAAATATGCATTTGACCATCGCAGCATGATGTAGCCTATATACTTCGCCGGAGCTGCATGAAACAATGGTTTTATTTTACTTCTTATTGTTCAATATAAATAGATTTCGTACAATTTTTACTATCCATCAATTATATCTTTGATACTTATAGTTAGTGCTGCATAATATTCATGCAGCTTGTGATTTAAAAAATCCATAGCGAGTATTTTTTTTAATTTCACAGAATAGACCTTGCCGAGTCGCTGGGTTTAAGTCAGTTACAAGTCAAAACGTGGTATCAAAACAGAAGAATGAAGTGGAAGAAAATTGTAAGTTTCGTTAATTGTTTTCTACAGATATACTAAATTGGAATAAAATAGTATAAATGTTGCCTCGTGGCCCTGTTTGGAATGGAATCATTCAGAAGATGTTTATTTTTTATTGGTGCCTTTGTGTGCAGAATCACCTGTAAAATGGTGTGTTAATATTTGGCACACGTTTCTTATGCACAGGTCCTGCAAGGTGGCGGGCTGCAATCCCCCACCAAACCGAAAGGTCGTCCGAAGAAGAATTCACTTCCCTCTAGTGAGCAGCTTTCAGAGCAAGACAAGTCTATAGAGAAAGATCTGCAGTCAGGCAGTCTGAAAAATTACAACGTAAACCAGGAGGAATGAAATGGGGTATAGGCCTACGGCTGCCCTGGCGGTGGCAGGTTATCGCTGTGCAGTGAACATTTGACATGTATTAGGCCCGTATTTTTCTTGGGTGTATCCAGGGGAACTGAAGAGTGGCGCGTGGTAATTAGCTTCCTCCAGCTACTTTTTCCAGAAACAGGGCCTCGCCATCTAGATGCTCCCAAAAGTTTAGAAAAGAGAAAACCAAATGAATGTCCTGCCAGTCAATTAATTTCTGCCCCATACAAAAAGGACGCCCAAAAACGTTCAGCAAATCACAGATTCTGTCCCTCTTTCAGTGAAATGTCTGAGTACTCTATAGTATTTGTGTTGATATTTCTTATTTCGTGTACATTTATTTAATATGCTGTTTTAACAATGGTAAGATATATGCAGATTGTGAGAATCCCGTTGAAATTTCGTAATGATCATAAAAGAGTCATACACATTTCCACACAGCTACACATATATATCTCCCCTGGATAAAAATGTAACATTAAATTTTCCTTATCAAGGGATTGGGATTTATGTCCCCTTATCTTTCTCTATTGTGTGAAAGATCTGCATATGCATCAACGGATCAACTGTAAATTTTCATTTATTTGTTACATTTCGTTTCTCTTGTCGCTTATTACAATTTTAATATGCCCTCCAATGCTGCATATGTGTCGGAACAGTAAGCTCTATGAAATTAATGACATGAAAACATTTTCTTTGCATTGTCACATAAATGCATAGCTTTATTGATTATTTCGAACGGAATTCCATTCTTTAAAGTTTCCTTTAATTCCAGAACACCCATTGTGTAACCCCAACTGGTGTTAAGCAATAGGAGACACCGGTGGTATAAGCAATAATAGAAACACTAGCAATCACAGGGTCTTTTCTCCCATCTTGCGCTTAAGTTAAGCGCGTAAAAAGTTACGCGATTTTGACTTATACGCATGGGAGAACAGAGCCCTATATGTTTGTACTTTTTAAGCCGTAGCGCTGATGAAAATCTGCACTTGAAGTAATAAGTTAGTGTGTTTTGCTTGTCAATGTTGATCTTTTTTAGCGAGGACTGGTGACGTTTGTTAATATCGTACTACTTGCTTTTCGTCTCCAAAGACATACAGTGATTCTTGTGTACTTGCCAGTGATTCGCATGCAAACAATAATGTTAAGTGTGGCGTAATTATTTGTTGTAGACTACATTCTTCCAATAAAATTCCCTGCGTTTTGTAAGGACCCCGTGGGCTAGAACTGGAACTTGCCTCTGAATCAGTGTTGGATCGCTGCTCGTTTCGGATGTTACGTCATTTATAAACATCATTATTGTGGTTAGGAAAACATGCGCAGTAATACCATGCTCGTGTTTACACGCATTTCTTATCATCCTTATTAAACTTTTTAGAATCTGTATTCAGCAAGTTATTCATTTGTATGTTTTAACATCACTAGCCATCTTACCAGCCCACTAGAATGTATAATTAATTGAAAAATTAATTAGCATACAGTGTTATGTTATTTTACATGCAATTAATTATATGCTACATGTTTTTGGAAGCAAAGTCGTTTTGGTTGCGATTTTAAAGGCGAAAACCGGAATTGTAACACGTAGGTAAACAGAGAATAATACCTCGTAAAATTACATCGTTTATGTGCTCCTACTTTCATCCCTTGATAAAACCGTAGAACAGTTTTATTTTCTTTAATGTACATTTTGTCCGTTTCCAATGGCATAAGAAAACGAAGGTAAAACTTTCTTAACCAGCGTACCGAGGGAGTATAGTTGTAACGCCATCGAATGGACTGTTCTTAGGCCTCTATTTTCTATTATTCCTTCAGATTTATCAGGAACTAATTTACCTGCCCGTCACTGTCTTTATTTATAATTGCAAGATCGACATATTCATGTCCTCTTTCTTTTGTACCCTGCTAGCAAATTTAGCAATATGTTGATATAGGCTATTAGTTAAATATAGCTGTATGGTGTCCATCCGTTACAAACGCTCTTGTCCGTGACAGATCGAACTTGGTTTCAAGTTTCAGTTTCATTTGCCATAACACAGGGTTAGCATTGCAATGAAATGCGTTGGACTAGAGATAAACAAGCCTCTCAGCATTAACACAATATTGCTGCGATAACTCGGAGCTCTTGTCGGTACTATAATACTACTAATAATAGCAATAATAATAATAATAATAAGAAGAAGAAACATTGCCACCTTATGTATCATCCAAAAAGGTCTACCGAGACAGAAGCAGCAGCTTTTCTCAGCCCACAGTGTCAGGTGTTATAACGGTTCATTAAGCTGTTACGAGTTCCGAGTGTTAGTTCCCACTATGGGACTTCGACTGTGCCGACAAAATGTGAAGTTAATGAATAAATAAATAAATCTAGGGCTATGATTTACATAAAAATTATATACTCTGCAGTCTTTCTTATGAAATACAGTCTCGGCAATTTTTCAAAACATGAACTAATGATTCTACTGATCATATAGGTAACTGCTTTTCTAAATTGCGACGCTTTTGCTATTTCTCGCGCTGAATGAACGTCCTTTAAAGTCGCTTAGAATACTGGTCCGCTGTTACTGGTTCTATAGTTTTTTTTGCATGTTCCCATTCCTTAATTATTTTTATGTATTTTTGGCAATAACATTTTAAGAATAATTTCTAAAGAAAATTTGTAATTTAAATCTAGTGTAATCATGAGTTGTTTCATGGTTTTTGCTATTTTGATTGTATAGCAGTTTGGTCAGCTGATGCTGTTTTTAAATTTGCTTTATGAATATATTTTGACTTCACTTGTGTAACAGAATATAATTTGGCACAATTGTGTGACATTTCTTGTATTGTTTAGAATGTATTGATTTAACCGTCTTAATAGGCATTTTAATTTAAAAAAATTTAAACGTGTACTAATGGTGCACACAGTTGTAAAGATTCTTGATGATCGATGATGATTTTTTTTTTTTTTTAAATGAAGAGGCATCTGGGTATACCTTAGTTTTTCATGAGAAGAAATCCAAAGTGACATGACTTTCCGCCCCCGCCCCCCCTCCCTTGTACAGACCCGTAT
>JAODJU010000108.1:28882482-28895219 GCA_026776725.1 Gnathonemus echidnorhynchus
ACCCAGTGCTCGATGTGGGCTGGTGTAGAGATCTCCACCCAAGAGAGGTGAGAGGAGTCGTACAGTCATTCATTACAAGCTATGCCAAATTTAGCTACCCATAAACACAGTAAATATGCTTACAATAAATTATTACTACACATTGATTCCAATACCAATTTCATCTGACCAATAGGGGGTGCAATTGCACCCCCTGCACCTCCGGTAAAATCACCTATAATTGCAGGTGTGGGCTGGGTGCCAGTCAGGGTGCTGAGGAAATACTGACATATGGAAACAGGTATGGAGGGCAGCTGGCCTTCATGCAGTATTTCTAATTGCAGTGAGTAGCATCTGCACATGATTTCTCTTTAACGAACACAAACTAAACTTCTAGGAAACTCAAATTGCCATAAGATTGACTTTGACTGAGATTAAGGTAAACATGCATGCTCTGCCTCTCTCCATGGCATCATTAATTTTCAGTTTACCGCATTACATGGCTGCCCTCGGATCGAAGCACACTTAGCATTTAGGCTGATTGGCTATCAGCTAATCAAGTGTGTGCTTCTCACAGAAGGTTTTCAAATAACCACCCCAGTAATAGTCTAAGGAAGTGCTTGTGGTCAGGGGGGTCACATGTGATTCAAGGGGTCATACGGAAATTAAGCCAGGAAGCAGCATATGGCAAACATACTGGATTAAACAATTTAGACAGCAAATCTTGCACCAATGGGAAATATGTTTTCTGGAAAACGTAGGAACGCATATTCAGTGCTGACATGGTAGTGATTGTTTCTGTGAAGGCTGTGCCACATTAAAATAATAATAATAATAATAATAATAATAATAATAAATCCCTTTAGTTCTCTAAGTAATGATTATAAAAAAGCAGTCCTGTCTTAGACCTGTTACATGTCCTCATTAATTTATTTCTTCACTGGTCTAAGATACCTGGTCGTTACGACTAAACCTGAACTTTGTTTCAAAATGATACAAGCAAATGAAGCTGCCATTTGCTGTGGTTTTTAAACATGTTTGGATGGCCATCAGAGATACTTCTTGAAGCATGGCAATGCTTGATATTATGCTTTGAAAATCAAGTAACACATTGTCGCAAATGCTATTCCTTTAAAGCATACTTTCAAAAGCAATTTCCGACCCCAACTACTGCATGTAAACAGTATCCCTGTGCTTTGGTTAACTCCCAAATCCCATCTGAAGGCAATTTTACATCAAAAAAGGCCTATTTTAAAATCCAAAATTTTGGCCAAAGGAATATAAATAGCACAACAGAAAAGTAGACTGTAAACCGAGGCCTGCTCTATGGGGATAGGAAACAACTGAAAAGTGAACAGTATTAAAAACAAAACTCAGAAATGGTAACAAATTTCTAACCATTTATTGTTAATATTGAGTGAATGGGTGCATGTGATTCAGCAGTTAAAGACAGACTCTTCTTCCAAGGCAAGAATGCTTCATGAGCAGTGCAACACATAAATGACCAAAAGTTTTGGTACCCTTCCACTTTTAAAAACAGAACTGGCATACGCTATTCTTTATTCCACATTCTATTCTTTTCATTACATGAAAGGTTGATAATAGCTGACCTGCTTCATACATTGGAAATGCTTTGTTATTCTGTCTATATATTAAAAAAACTATAATGCAAGTTTTATAGAATAAAAAGAATTATTTGATTCATGCATGTGATTTAATGTTTAATCACAGTGTGTAAGGACGGGAAAGTCAGCAAATTAATTTCTTAATAAATAACTTCAACTAAATGACAAGATTCATCTTAGACTCAAATTGTCATGTGCTGCCCAGTCCACTGTGAGTAGAGATGGGATTATTTACTGAAGCTTCTTGCCCTCATGCAGGATCATTGAGACCCCAGTTATCAGAAAGAGCTGGACTGTCCCTTGATGTTGGGGTGTTGCCCTCTACCAGGAACACTGGAAGATTCAGCAGTTATCGGCTGAACAGAGAAATACTGTCACAAGGTGTTTGCGGGTAAAAAGTGGCAATAAAACATTCTCTGTTGCAAGAACCAGATGATGGCATATTTAATTTTTAATGAAAATTTAGCATCTGAATTCTGAGATGCAAGAAAAACAGAACTATCCCTTAACTGGCTGTTGCATTTCATTATTGTAAAGCCCTGGTCAATCAGGAAATCTGTGGAACAGTTGCTTTTACTATGTGATCAGAAAAGTATGAAAAGAGAACTCACATAGTTTCCATCTGCTGATCACTATTAGGAAACAATGGTTTGATTTATTTCAATGTTGAATTCATAATTTCCATTATGTGGTTGCAACGCTATGATGACTGCTAAGACAGTGGATAGTATGTAATCGTTCATATTTTTCAAAATAAAAAAATACAATTTTCAGGTAAAATAAGTAACAATTCATGTAAATTTTTGCATAATTTGGGGAGTACACTCATGTATTAATAGCACTGATATTTTTAAATTTGGATTATTTTCTTTGCAATTTTATAGCCATTTTGGTTAAATGTAGTGAATCGCTTCTAGATGAAATTTTTTTTTTGCTAGTATATGATGCTCAGTTAAAGCATTGAGTTATATGTTTTTTTTTCTTTATGACTGGAGTACTTAGTTCAAATGTTCTCAATCTTTCAATTTTTTAGCTCCGACATATCTGAAATAAACACCTGTCCACATGCTATAATGAACATTTTTTTTTCTGTAAAAACCTTTGAATTGTTCATTAAATTAAAAACAGACAAAAGAATACAAATAAAAATGAACAACAAACTGTTGGGTACATCTGTACTTTGTTATATTTTCTTGATGTGTTACAAATGTTTTCCTATAAACCTCAGACATTCCTCTCAGAGGTTTTTAACCATCTCTGAAACTCCATGTGCTTTATTGTTTTCTACACTCAATTACTTTCTACATTAAGACAACAAGGATTCATAAACTAACAACATGAAGGAAATAAAAATGCTAAAGACATGCTAGAAAGAGTGCTCCAATTTTCTGTAGGGGCTGTGAATATCCAACAAGACCTTTACACAACAGACGGAAAATATTTGGCATAGAAACGTGCTGTAATAAAATGAGATAGTTTGATGATTATTTTGTGTTTGTTATGACACATTTTATAATTTTTATGTCAAATCGATTTCTGATTTTTACAGGAACATTTATATCACTACTTAGTTTCAATAATAAACATATTTCTGTTCCTTATTTCAGACTGTTATATTTTCATTTCCCATACAAAAGAATAGGCAAATTCTTGAAACAATAGGGGCCAGCAGGCCAGGGAAGAGTATAAAACAAATTAGTTGATTTATTAAAAGCATTGTGCCAAATCACACTTACAAAATTTAATGTACATGTATAGTACTACAATAAAAGTGCATTGGAAGTGCATGTAATATAGAATACCTCGGTTACTACTCAGTGTAAATTATACCACAAAATATTTGAGATCCAAATTTGAGGCTTCATAACCAAACACAATCTGTTGTTCAGTAAGCAAAAAGAAACTATTTCTAGATGTCTTGGACTAATGACACAGAGTATTATACGTTAAGGCTCAAAATTGTGAGCTGAGAGTCCTTGTTTGGGGTTACTTGATCCTTTAATTCCTTTGACTGCATCTTAAGAAGAACATTGTGGTTGTTTTAACAAAATACTAGAAATGGTGAAGTAGGCTTATTAAACAACATTTTTAAATTAGTGTGATGCAAAACCATGCCAGATGCATCTTAGCTTTTTGCTAGTGATCAGCGGCCTGGAGCTTAAAGGCTGTTTACATAAATAAGATGACAAGAATTAAGGAGAAATAACCACAATGTTTATGCCTGTATTTACACTGCAACTACTTGTGGAATGGCTCTATTTTTATGAGCTCGAGTCAAACTGCTGAGTAAAGCAGCACACCATGCTGTTCATAACCCCAAGCTAACATACCTGCAACACGAACTTCCCTATATACAGGATTCTTATTGGAATTGCTTTCCACAACCTAATTGGAGGAAAATGTCATGTGATGCGAGATGAATGACTTGAAGACAGGCGTTTAGTGAACAAAAAAGGGTTTATAGGACACAAGTGAGACTGCTAGGAGTCAAAACAAGGAGAGTACGGGGGGGACACAGGCAGACAGGAGGAGCGACGTCAATGACCGGACTGGGGATAAGACAAACAGGTACTTATATACACATACAAAAGAGGGGTAACAAGCAACAAGCACGGCTCATCAGGGCCACGTTAGGGAGGAGACGGGTGGGTCGGGCGGACATGATGGGCAGGACGTAACGGAAAAAACAACAAAATGAGCTAATGAGACATTCATTGGTTAAGGAAGGTGACCACAAAGGTACCTTACACTGCCGCAATGCAGAGCACATATTTAATGATGGGAACATCTTTTAAAGTAAGCCACAACATCACACATTTGTCAAATGAAGTCTAGAATAGTTACATAATTACAGAGCAGTCTGTACCTGAAATACACAGGAGTTGCATGACTTTTATAGCTAAGCAACACACAGGGATGGGTAACTACGGTAAACTGTAAAAATTGTGCATACTGAATCACAAAAAAACAAAAAGCACAGCCGATGGTTATACCTATACAGCTGTGAAGCAAGTGATGATATTCAAATATGCAGTGATGTCAACAGCAGGCCTGACACACACAGTGAAGGAGTTACAATGAAACAAAGATTAAATACAAAGATTAAATTTAAATGGCAGAAGCCAATGTTAATTTAGGATTGCTAAATAAGAACTTTCAGTGGCTGATTAAATACCTTTAAACAAGGCTCTTAAGAAATGTACAAATATAAAATACAAAACACTGAAAGACAACTTCACAAGGTGTGAGTAAAACCATTCGATTCTGCTGTTTTACTACAACAAGAAGCTGGTTACAAAAAGACATTTTTGATTTTGACCTTTTCAGTTTCCCGCCAATTTCCCCATGTAATACTACAATTTTACAAGTTACCTTGTGTGGACCATAGTCAGTCATGTTATTTTTGAAACAACAAGTCTGTGAACAAGCAAACAAAAAAGGGCACTATCTAATTCACTGAAAAAGTATAGCATTATCTGTGCCATTGAAAATTTTTATTTACAATTATCAAAAAAATCCATAAAAATGTATACTTAAGAAAAGGGAAAATGTTACAAAAGGTCATTTTAAAATGCTATATACATGCTACATTCCAGGCATATGTTATTTTCATTAGAATGTCATACAAATGCATATTTCTGATGACATCTGCGCTCCAAAGCTGCCTGAGAAATAAACTTGGGGCAGAAAGTTCCACTTGAGGCTATGAAACCCGGAACAATGGAAGGATCAGATGGACTTTAGGTTCAACGTAGTGTTTATACAGAGGTGGGACTCCCCCTCTGCAAACTGCCATTCGATTGTGCTAGTATTTCTATGCAAGTACAGATATCTATGCCCAGGTAAACCTGCTGGTCCCATGGGAACACATTCAATATGGCATCACCATTCAAATCATATAACTTTATTCTAGGAAATACATAAAAACGTGGTCTGACCCATTTTGCTTGCTTATTCTGCTTATAAATGTGGGTCAGATATCATACTTGACTACTAGTAAATCGCTACTAGAAAATAAAACATCAAAAACAGAATTAAAAATGTGTTCTAAAATACTAATGATGTTTCAAGTGGGAAAATTTTACATACATTTTATGTTTAAGAGAAAAAAATAAATATATTTATATATATTTTTTTAAAATCTAAATTTAATAAATACCTAATAAATACATTCATATGTACAAAAAATTGCCCTGTAGATAATTCTTGCACCAAAATTAATAAATGCTTCTCTTCATAAATACCAAGATTTTTCAGCTTACAAATTTTTAACATCAGATTTGGTAGCTGTATTTGGGCAATCAATGTTGTCCATTGCTTTGTTAATGACCACAGACTTCGAATCCGTCAGGTGGCTTTGGAATTGGCAACAAAATTTGCTTTGCTGGCGATACACTGAGGGGAAAACAGGAAACCCTTTTTGAGAGATATGTGTTATGAAATGCCATATTCACATAACACTCAGATTGCTAGATTTCTCAGCAACCAGTACCACTATAGCCATTTGTGAAACATCATGCAGAACAATGAAATAAAGATCAGAATCGGTATCAGAATCTGATAACTGGAAAAAAAAATCAAATGGGAGGGTAAGTATGCCACAAAATACCACTAAATATTACCCCTAGGGGTGGGAATAATTGCGGTGTTTGTATTTTTTGTTGTTTTGCTTTTTTAAGCAAAGTATGGTAGATATACCTTTATTAAAAATATTTATATCAGATATTCTGTACATTTTCTATTCAAAAGTTAAAAAGGATAAACTGAGGCAAAAATGTGTAGAAGCTGCAATCTTGTCCAAATCAAAAATATATGTTTGGGGCCCCATCCATTGCCAATGTTGCAAATCCCTCGATGTTCCTGATGTTAATAAACATAGCACAATTCTGGCATGTGAACCACACATATCACAGCGAGGTCTGATTTCCTCAGTCTGTTTTACAGAAGGAGTTTTCCATTTCGATGGATCTTTAAAATCTTCCCCAGTCTCTGCTTGGCTGTGGCCATTCCTTTCTTTAGCTTTTTGCCTAGAAAAAAAAGACAAGTTAATAAGTTTGAGTGTTATTTCTCACTTGGGATTTCAGTTCTGACACATCAGTGAACCTGGTCTACAGCTGTTTCTTGTGAAAGCTATTTTCTAATGCTCATAATTTCACACAAGGATGGTTTTATATGATAATCCAGTAAGAGCCGAAATCCCGTGATGTGTCAGAAATATATTCTTCTTTTATTATTTAGAGTGGATTGTGTGAAGACCTTTAATTATATTCACCAGTGTCAAGCACATTACTGCTTTTTATACAAATGCTCACCACATATTCAAAAGAATGCCAAGAGCATATTGCTGTCAAGCATGTGAAGTGATCTTGAATTGTCATTGTTGACACACCACAGCACACAACAAAACAGGTCCTCTGCATTGAACCTATATGTCACATCGTGGGCGGCACCTTGCTCAGGGGACCTCAGTGGTACCTTGCTGTTTGGGAATTCGAACCTTTTGATCACGAACACGCTTCCCTAACCATTAGGCCACCACTGCCCCTATTTTATGCTTTTTGACTTGGATCACCCCATTCGGCCACCTATCCAATCCCAACAGCTCATCCAGTAAAAGATCATGGGGGAGTCATAATGGAAACCAGAACTTGGTATATGCATTTTTGTGCTTTCTCCAGTCCAGAAAATCCCTGAATATTGAAGTAAATTAAACTTAAGTTTCAATTTTCAAACCACTACACTCACCTTTAGCTTCCGGTATGACAACACGTTCCCCCTTGGCAGAGGTTCGGTTCTGAGACGATGTAGAGGGAAGCCTCTGCGTGAGGAACACCCCTGGGGCCATGGGCTGAGGCCCTCCTTGCACTTTGCCTGTGCCAGTCGTGTACTCATGGTCTGTCAGGCTACTGCCGTGAGAGTCCAGCAGAGGCTCAGGGAAGCAGCTCTCCTGGGAAACCTTTTCAGGTTCCACCAACGGTGGCGCCTTTTTTTTTGAGGTCTTCTTCTTCTTTTTCTTCTGTTCCTCCTGGTGACACAAGAATGCAGAAGCTGAGGCAATAATTTCCTGGGTACAGCGATAGACTCTGCCCTGGAGATTGACCTGACACTGCGCGCTCAACGTGAGGTGAGGTTCACCACTATCGCCAACGTCACTGCGTAGTGCATTTCCTTTCACTGTTCCTCGTCTTTGACAGCTGAAGGCCGAAAGTGGACACCAACCTGGTGGGAAAGCTTGGCTGCTGCTGCCGCAAGGCCTGTTTCTATGGAGGCCACCCGGGCCCCCTCCCGAACCGGCCTGTCCAGTCGAGGGCCCGAGGGGCCCACTCTAGCTACAAAGACACAATAAGGACTATGCAACACAACAATGCAAGACAGATAGATTGACTGAACAGGTCAACATTAAAATGTGACTCAACAGCAATATTAAGCAGTTCTGCATCTATGATTTAGAACTTCTGCAATCTTTAAATTCTATTCTAATGGAAAAAATGATACTCTGGCCTTATGCCTCTGTATCTTAATCGTTACATACCTGTTGGGCTGTAAGGAATGTCATCCGAACTTTTCCTTTTCTTTGATCGAGGCTTGAAAATAGGATTGTCATCTTCGGACTCCAAAGAGGGGTAAACTGCAAAAGATGTTGACTTTATTAGAAAGCTTGTCTGTCTGCTGGGTTTTTCCAAGCTGGTTCCATTAGCCTAAAACGCGAAATACACTCACTTTTAACAGCTGTAGTGGTTGAAGCAACATAATATTCTATATAATCATCATTTAATTTAAAGAAAAAACGAAAATCAATTACATGATGCTTAGTGGAAGCTTAGCATTAAGTCTAAATATTTTAAATTATCTAATTATTTTTAACACAAGTTGCATTATTACCGATTTGACTCGCAGTTATTAGAAAAAGAAAAAAATCTGATTTTATTTATACTACATTCCCATTTGATTCTAAATATACAATTACACTAAATTAAATGTAGCACAAAAAGTTATTCAAAAACTTTAAAAAAATAAAACACTGTTCTCCTAACAAAATGCTAACAGCCGCGTGTTGGTTGAGTGTTTCTGGATTACATTCTGTTTAAGAGAAATGGTCATTTCTTCAATGTGGCTTTGAGGAGGACTGACAGCACAGGCCATAAACACAAACCCAATCATCTGGAAAACAAATGTGCCATATTGTTTAAATCAATTAAAAGCGGAATGCACTTTTTGATGATACCGTGCCGTCGTTTTAACTGCACTGACTCACAATCCATCATAAAGCAAGCAGTCGCCTCTCCAACTTAGGACTCAGGTCAACTTGTTTGCCTTTCTTTTAAAATTAAAATTAACATGAGGATAAAGGATAAAGACTTTGCAAGGGGTTTGGAATTCTTTACAGGAACAGCTAGGTCAGTGAACACGGAGCTGAGAGCTGGTTCTGTCACGGGCACTAATCACGGGCACTAATCACGGGCACTAATCACGGGCACTAATCACGGGCACTAATCTCGGGCACTACCATAGTCAGAGTCCTTGAAGCAGGCATCCATGTGGTCCTGCTCATCATCATACATCTCCAGGCTCTCCAGGCTGCTACTCCTCCTCAGCGTCTTCTTCAGGAGTCGCTTGGCCGGGCGCTTGCTATTGCCACCACTGCTACTTGCCAGCTTCTTGCCTAACAGTGTGTCATGCGAGTTTCCTTTGGAATGATTGTTGTTCCACGTTGGTTGTGGGCAGCTGTCTGAAGACGACAGGTTGGCCATGGAGAGCATGCCCTGGATGGCCTCCTGCGTGCTGGGGGATGCAGGTGGCTGACTGTAATTACGTTAATAAGAAATACATAACAAGCTCATTAAAAGTGGGAGTGAACACAGCCCGGCTTTGAAAAAGTACAACTGTTACCATGACAACCATAAAGTCTGCATAGCAGGATAACTGCCAGCTGGGGACAAATACTCAGTGGCCACTTTATCAGGTACACCTAACCCGTACCTGGTACCACCTACTTTTGCCCCCAGAACTGCTTCAAGACAGGTTGTACATTCAGAAAAATCATTTTAAATGCCACTCTTGTACTTAGCTGTTAGTCATACACTTATATCCATCCTGTCAGCTTCAAAAAGTCTGTCCATTCTCCTCTGACCTTGTATTGGAAAGCAATTTCTGTGACTGAATGCCATTGGCTGGATGTTTTTTTTTTTTAATTTAAAACACAATTTCTGTCAAGACACTGCTGATGTCACAACACACATATCCGCGACACATAATAATACATTATTAGCCTATTTGTATTACATGAAATACGAGTTACATCTAATGTTCTCAACTCACATTAATTCAGATTTAATTCCTAAATCTGTGACTGTACTGTAAAACATGCCCAGACGTGACACTTTCCCCCACAATGAATAACATCCTTTGCTTAGTTGGACAGCTAGCTAAAACAATCCAAAGAAGTCGGCGTGTTCTAAGGAAACGGAGGCTGCGTGTAACAATAACTGCAAACTACACCCTCAAAAAAACCCTAACGATCATTCAAAGTGCATTTCATCACTGGAAATGTCATTTTAATGTATTACTCTTCAGAAAAACTTAACAAATATTGCAAATCACGATATTTTTATCCTTTGAGTTGTCTGGTAATGTTTTTAAATGAAATGAACAAAGTAATAATGGGCCTCATTCACCAACTGTTCTTAAGAAGAAATTTCTTCTTATAACCCACTTAACACAGTTTTCACGAAGATTCAGACCTTCATTTTCTAATCTTGGATTTGAACTTAGGTAAGAACAGAATCTACGCACACTGAAGAGCACACTTACGTACATTTGTGTGCTGACACGTTAATAAAGCAAAATAATTGCTAACTGCGTTTTCTTTAATTCCACTTGTATGATATTAGGGGATTTAAATTCCAATAATACTTTTATCATTTATAATATGTTTAAATAATCCTTTAATAAGTACAAGTTTACTAATAAATGATAATTGTAATTAATAACAACAAGAGTTATTATTTTAACTGAAATATTACAATGAGTTATAGCATCCCATGCTTCTTTTTGTGTTATTTTATATCCACTACTGATGTTGCTAAATATGACGGCTTGTCTGCTGTTCACATCCTGCAGCAGTACCTCCACTTCAGAACTTCAGTACTGAAGTTTTTCTTAAGTTTGGAATCCGGTGCACCACTGTCTTTAGATTTTCGTTTGGGCATTCTTGACTTCTCTCTCATCTTTACTTCTTAAAGTCTTTGTGTGATTTCTCTGTGTGCACATGGCCCTACAGTCTCATGTCCATTTATGGGGATTGGAGGGGCATTTACCTATGCAAATTAGGCACACGCTTTCAATTTAAAATTGAATGGAATGGAATTCATTATAAAAACACATTTGCAAACAATTCTTCGATTTAAGGAAACACGAATCTGATTCAGACTTTTCTTAGAGCCTTCTTAGGACCTTTCTCAAAAACAAAGTTAAGAATAAAAGAATGATATTGGTGAATGAGGTGCAATGTTTTGATTTTGGCTGTGAATTCTGTGATTCTGTGCAAGATCATGACCAAAGCTCTCATGTTGTTTACAACCAGGAAGAAATACTATAGGTCTCTATTAAAAACGTCCCTTCGAAATACCAGAAGCATTAACCCAATCAAAGAAATAATGCATGATTACTTTAAAATTAACGCTAATGCTTTAACACATCAACTGTGGACAGCCCTATTTTTTTTTTTTAAATACTAAAATCATAATTTTGGGATTTGCCATGAATTTTTCTTACCGTTGCAGTCCTATTCTGCAGTATGCAATGGCTGTCTACTGCCATTAAAGATTTCTTTCTGATAAATGTAGGTTCTAGGAAAAAAAGCAATGTTCTATTAGCCATACCTGTCTGCATTGTAATCCACGCCTCCTACTTGCTTGCTTGCCTGCAAAAGATCCAGAATCCCTGCTGCAGTGCTACTTTCCTTCTTGGCCTTTGAGATTCGACCTTTGACCTCGGGTTTGCCTTTTATGTCTATGTGGAGTGATTCATCATCTGAGGAGTCATCTGGCTTTTATGGAAAATTGTTATTGGCAGATTGCAGATGGATATATAAACTGGTAAACATATATAAAACTGGGTTATTTATATTCCTAGTAGTGCAAAGCTTATTTAAGTTAAAACATCTTAATAAAAAGTTAAACATTAGTTGCTATTTCACTTTTAAATACAGGATAATGACTATGAAAAGTATACTAGTGTGTATCAAAGCTTTTAAAATTTCTGATCTATTGCAAATGTTGATTATGCTTCAATTGGAAATGTGCTTTACAAATCTAGTAGAATCTGGCAAAACACTTTAAAAGGCATCTACAGCCACTCTGCATGAACAAATAACACCAAACGCTATAAATAAATATTTACCACTGATATTTGGTTTATATTAGCTTTAACATGTCTCTAAGAAACTCAAGAATGAATCAACTTCAGTGAGCCAGTTATTCATTTCTATAATCATTATGTGGTGTGTCTCATGTTTGAACATTTCCTTATGCGATTAGCTTAAAATGTGGTTTTCAGCCTATAAGAGAGAAGTTGAAATGGCAATCAATGTATCCGAAAACTGCAGACTGTGGTGATTAAACTTTTAAGTCTTTTTTTAAGCTGGAGCACAGTCCCCATTATAAAAATGACTTATAGAGGAGCTGATTCAAATGAAGGGTATAGTGACCTGTTGTTCAGGACTAAAGATAAACACACCAAGGATCAAACGCATTACGTCTTAGATGTTTTGAAAAGGATGCCACAGACAATGGAATTAAATCAGATTATGCTTGTTCAATGGGAACACAGACAAACAATGCTAAAGTACTTATCAGAATATGGGTAAATAAACATACTAAATACTACAACAGACGATTAAGACAATACATAGAGAATTAAGCTATTTCACCTACCTTGTCAATTTTCTTCTGAATCTTTGGCTTTTTAGACTGTTGAATAGGTTCTTTAACATCTGTTAAAACTAAAAAGATACAACATATTTCATATTATGCTAAACAGAAAAAAACTAGTAATATAAATAATTTGAGGATGGCATGGTGGGTTAGTGGGTGACACTGTTGCAACCCCCCACCCCCCCCCCCCCCCCCCCCC
>JAODJU010000108.1:28895253-28913992 GCA_026776725.1 Gnathonemus echidnorhynchus
TCTGCATCTATGTGCCCTGCAATGGAGTTGAATCACAACCATGTTGTACCCCTGCTTCCAGTCTCCAGTGGTTAGAAGATGGATGAATGGAAATATGAAACCAATCTGGGTACCTGATTGAGCCAGATAAAGTCAACATCCATCCATCCATCCATTTTCCAACCCGCTTTATCCTATTGGGTCGCGGGGGGTCCGGAGCCTATCCCATTCAAATGCACTGACTGTACATAGATCTATGACTATGACACAATGACACAAGGCAAGAAGGCCTTTTGGGTGATTCATGTTGTATAGACTCACGGGATAAGGGCCTTTTGGTGGGGCTCTTTTTCCTCCTCATAGGGAAGATATCGATCTTCAGCTCTCCCTCATCTGAAACATACTCATACTCATCTCGTACTGGCTTGACCTTGCCTTCCTTGAAGTTATGCAAGGACCCAAAATCAGATGTGCTGGTCTGGGTTTTGAGGTTTTTAGAGCTTTGCAAAAAAAAAAAAAAAAAATATGGAAAAAACCAAAAACACACACTTATGACTTGGGATCAGGAATGTCAGGCAGAAAGACACCAAATTAAAGAGCCTGAATAGCATATATGTATATTAATGTCTTGTATATACTACATCCCACGTTATAATATTTTATACATCTCTATGTCATTGCATAGTATACTACAGTTCAAAGTGCTACTCAACATAATTACATACCTTAACGTTTTTTTATTTGAAAATGAAAAGCCATATTTGTCTTTATTTCCAGACAAAAGTGACTTCTTGTGTTCCTCCATTCTCAGCAAAGAATCAGGTTTGCTGTTCTAAAATAAAAAAAAAAAAACTGTAAAATATAGTTCCCATTTTATTTTTTTTTTTAAATGTCAACATACTGAAAGACAGTTTGTTAAGTTTACTAAGCAGTATATACCGATCAGCCATAACATGAAAACCAGCTGCCTAACAGTGTGTAGGTCCCCCTTGTGCTGCCAAAGCAGCTCTGACCTGTCAAGGTATGGACTCCACAAGACCTCTGAAGGTGTCCTGTGGTATCTGGCACCAAGACGTTAGCAGCAGATCCTTTAAGTCTTATAAGTTGCGAGGTGGTGCCTCCATGGATCGGACTTGTTTGTCCAGAACGCCCCACAGATGCTTGATGATTGCGATCTGGGGAATTTGGATGCCAAGTCAACATCTTGAACTCCTTTTCATGTTCCTCAACCATTCCTGTACAATTTTTACAGTGTGGCAGGGCGGATTATCCTGTTGAAAGAGGCCACTGCCATCAGGAAATACCGTTGCCTTGAAGGGGTATACTTGATCTGCAACACATGCCCACTGGTTGTTGGTTTGCAACACATGCCCATTGTAGACACTTTCAGCAGTGGACAGGGGTCAGAATGAGCACACTGACCAGTCTGCAGCTAGGTAACCCCAAATGTAGCAATCTGCAATCCGCTGTGTGTTACGACACATTTACTATTCCATGCTAGAATCTGGGCTTATTCGTTACTGACGGTCCCAGCGTGAGCTTTCATGCGCATTGGGGTTGTTGGGACCAGTGTTATCATAAACTAAGGCTGTAATGAAAGCAGTCACATGTGCCCTGCTCCACTAACCAAATTTAATAAACACAAGGATACACTGAATTTATACGGATGCCTAACTTTTGGGCATCACAATAATGTTTTAGGTGTACTACTAATATGCTTTCAGAATTGTAGGTGTAAGGAAGGGCCATATAGTCTGAAAAAGCCGGCGTTCATTATCGAAATAGAATTTTCTGGAGGAAAATTGTTTAGATTAAATCAACCATTCGCTAAAATAGTCGATAGATTTCTTGACAGAAAAATAGTCATTAGTGGCAGCCCTACACTCAAATCCTTACGCCTGTCCATTTTTCCCACTTCCAACACATCAGCTTCAAGAAGTGACGGTTTCCTTGTATAATACATAATTGCACCCTTGACAGGTGCCACTGTACCAAGATAATCAAAGCTATTCACTTCAACTGTCAGTGATTTTAATGATATGGCTGATCGGTGTACAATCTCACATCAAGTCAGCACCCTGTGGTGTTTTACTGTCATTTCTTTCATATATCACATCATCATTTTTAAAGAATTCTACAGTAATATATTGCATTCAGCAGTCACATGTTGATCAGGACCAGCTGACTCACCTTGTATTTCCATTTTGCTTCCGTTTTGTTCTTGTTCTGCTCTCGCATTTCAGACACACTTTGCACATCATCTTTCTTACTCAAACTGTCTCTCCCCGTAGATTCTGATCCATTCTTTACAGCCTGTTCATTGAGAATACAAAGCAAAAAAAAATCTGCCTGTGATAAAGCATAATAAAAGATTTAGAAGACAATATGGACAGGAAATAAACACCATTAAATCACATTTAAGAACTTTAAAAATCTATCATAGTCAAACCATCCCAGCATTGATTTCCCAAAAATCTCCTGCATCTTTTGCTGACTGATACTGTTAGATACCTTGTCTTTGTCGAAAAACTCTTTTCCATTTGACTCCTGGCAAGGTGAGCTGGGTCTTTTGGCCAAGCTCACACCCTCTTTCGTCTTCTTCCCTTTTTTCTTCCCTTCATCCTTTACTTTGGGAATCTTTGGTGGTTTTGGGGGCTTGGCCATTTTGGTGCCCTTCTTCCTGGGCAGCTTCTCCCTGGGAGGTGAGGGAACATGGGCAGGAGATAAGGGCTCCTCTGGTTCAGCTGGTGCGGCAGGGGCCTCCTCCATAGATGTGTTGGCAACAGGCTCTTCCTTGGTGCCTTTCACTGCATTCTTTAGAAGTTCACAGAAGGAGAAATATTATAAAAAACTTTTTTTCAGTCCCAAACACCAATATCACCCCCCTTCCAACCACCATCAAAGTTTAAAATATAATGCAAAATATGTCCATATCATCAAATATGTAGTAATAATCAAGTTTATACAACAGTTAGTTCCGACCAAGAAATCTGAATGGAGAAGAGGCGTTCTATGAGTGCTGTTTTCAGAGTATAACTACACTCAGATACATCTGATGTGAAATGTCTAAGAACCATTACTTAGTCAAATTTAAATGATGTAAAGTAGTTGGGAGCGAGTGAGCTATGTTGCATGGGAATATTTGTGTTGCTTGGCAACAGTCAACAGTTGGCTGGTGGGAACCATTTTTTTTTTTTTGAGGAGGCCCGTAAATAATCAAGTAAGCTATTATCTGTCGTGGCTTATTACTGTTACCACATAAATGCTACTTGAACTTTATATAAAAGCAATAACATACTCAAAGTTGTACGGTTGTACTCCAATATATCACAATTTGGTGATTTGGTCGTAGGCACAAGGCCACAGGCCCATATAATCACAGCCATGATATATTGGGAGTACAACTGCACTCCTTCCTGTATGTTATTGCTTAATTATAAACTGGATTCGTGATTTAAAAGGTTCACTTCTCTGGAAAGAAAGATGTATACTTGAGAATGATCTTTAATATGAATCACAGATGTACAACTACACGCACCAATAAAATACATCTGAGAGGAATGAAAACTGAATATAAACTGTATACTAAGAAACATTAATGCATTTGTGTTGTAAGGTGCTAAGGTCACACATATTCCTCACAAACAGAAACATAATTCCACAGAAACAAATGATGCCACACCTCTGATAACCTGATCTCTTTGGCAAGGTCTTTGATAAGCTGAGCCGGCTTCATATTCTCTGGAAGTTCATCCTCATGTTCTAGAAGAGCCTTTAACAAATAACATTGATATTTCTTAATATCTGCAGTTATTTTTGAGGACAAGATGATGAAAGTTATTTACGACCTAATGTGGAGTAATATAATCGACATTCTTCCTTCAATTTTCTATAAACATGTGCTCAAGACCATGGAAAGCATTAGAGAGGATACACAATATGTTGGGCCAGAAAGGGAAAAAACACAAGACACTGGAAAAAAATTCACACACACACACACACACAAATGCAAAAAAGGCTTAAGTAGTTGCAAAAGAAAATTAAAACACAAAAATTAAAACACTGATAAAATATTTTTGTGTGTGTATCTTCTTGGTCTTTTTTTTGACATTTGCTTAATTGTTTTCTTTTTCATGTCTTTCCAAAATGTTACTGTGTTCACTTAATGTGCTCTGCATGGCATGAATAAAAGCTCTCCAGGCCACAAGGGGGCAGTATATATATATTATTTGAATTTGGTGATCAGTGGTCATTGTTGACACACCACAGCACACAGTGCACAACAACGAAATGTATCCTCTGCATTTAACCCATATGTGACATTGTGACATAGCAGGGGGCAGCTAATTCAGCGCTCAGGGGTGGTACCTTGCTCAGGGTACTTCAGTGGTGCCTTTCTAGTTGGGGATTCAAACCAGCAATCTTTCAACTACAAGTGCGCTTCCCTAAACATTAAGCCACCACTGCCCATAATAATAACTAGGATTTTGTCAGCTGATAATTTTATACATTTGTAGCTGTAGATGATAGTCCTATTAAGCTGATTCAACCAACATCAAAAAGTACTGCATAGCCTAGCTAAGGATTTTTTGGTCAAGTGGGTGAAATTCACATCCATTCGGGGTCCATATCAGTTTTACCCTGATAGACCACAAATCAAAATCCCATGAAGCAACCAACATAAAACTTTTTAGACTTTGCTAGCTAGATGGAATGAACTCTTTCAAGTGTGCCAACTCACCGCTAACATAATACACCCTTCCAAACTTACAGTGGAGGCCAACCAACTAGCTAAACTTAAAGATGTAAATAATTCCATTCTTTATTAAACTTGCGTGTCCCACACAGCAAAGATAAACTGAGGTACATCCCCTGTAGTCAGGAGCTTTGCCACATCAGCCACCCCTCAAGTACAAAGAAGGAGGTTTCGTGTTTTACATTTTTCTCTTAATCTGAGCCCACCTTCTCTGCAACTTAAAGTAATTCTTTAAAATTATGGAATTTCAGCTTCAATCAGAAATTGTTTTTAATAACATATCACTTTTTAGTATTAGCAACTTAAAAAAAATCACTTAAGTTTTTGCCGTTCTAAAATGAACAGATAAAGGTTTAACAATCAAATCTGGGTGTTCAAGTGTATTTCCTTTTATCTTCTAGCTTCAGGCAATGTGCAATGCAATATTTTGTTATAAATAGAACCTTAGGTTGAACATTTTCAATTACTTTATTATCTTTAGCCGTTCACAGGATAGATGTATTCATACAAATACCCACATTACAAAAGCAGCTGCGATGTTAAAGAATTTTAATTGATTTATATAAAAAATTACCAGCTTTCTAGTCCATGATCTGAAGGCTGCATTGAGGATTTTGGCACCAAGAATCAGGTACGGAGCTGGTTCCTTATTAGCTTTGTGCAAGCCTGCAAAAGTGAAAGTGAGCACTACTAACAATGCAACAAATTAAACAATTATTCCAGATCATGAACAAATCAGCTACCAAGCTGACCAGCATCTCTAAGCATCTTCAACTCTAAATAAGTGCAGGGTGAACCTGCAGAACGACTGTGCAGATCCAGCCCATGGTGAGTCTGCCACTCCTCTCTTCTGCTGTACCTTTGAATCTCTCCAGCAGATGGCGCCCCACATACCAGCAGGCGGTCTCAAAGTTTGGGAATGGAGTGAGACTGGCCACCTTCAGTCGCTTCTCCACTTCATATGCTCTGAGGAAGGTAAAAGGTAATCGTTAATGAAAAGCTAACCGGGTATAGAAGCACTTGGGATGAAGACACAAACCTCACATCATTTCATGGAATAGATGGATGAGACACTTTACACCCTTAGAATTATAGTAACGCAGATGAAATATCCAGCTGTATATGACTTGTTAGTGTTCTGGAAGAAATGATCAGTTTAGTAAGACAATAATATTAATAAAGTAAATAGGATCTAATTTGCATCTGTATACTTACCTCATTTGCATCTCTACACTGAGGTTGTGGACAAAGTGGCCTGAGAAAGCTAGACAGTCTACGGGGGCCAGTATTGCATTAATCCACCCTGAATGAGTCAAGAAAGCATCAAAACAGATTAAAATATTAACATGCCAGTCACCTTTCTGCAACCAATAAAAACGCCCCTCAGTTACTTCTGTATAGTTATTTTTTTTAAAAAAAACACTATTCATTTTAACATGGTAATGTTTTAACAAGATAACATTGTTTCCTAAAAATCATTTAGATCATTAAGATCATTTTACGTTGTAATTTACACTGAAATGAAGATTGCAAGGTCACCCTAACCTGACGGTATGAAGAGAGTCTGGCCCTGCTTCAGAATGCATTTGTAGCATTTGTCTACTTGGTCCGCAAAGAACATCTCACTGTAACTGGATGAAGACCTCCAGCGTTCATATAAAGACAAGTTGGCAGAGGTGGGCTTGATTAAGAAGAAGATCTTCTCGCCCTGAAAGGAAAGTGTGATACCTATCAGTGCTTCAACACCCATCAAACCTTAAAATACCCCCAAAAACAGATTCCTAAAACCTGCCCCAGGGACTGTTTGACGATTTCCCAACTGTGCTTTGCTCTGGATAAAAGTGACTGCTAAATTAATAAATATAAATGTAAATGAACCATTCTCAACAAGTGAAAACGCCACTTACTTTGAGGACATGGTACCAGACAGATGCCCCACCACACTCTATGTGGAAGTCAGTGTAACTGTCCTTCACGCACATCAAACAGTACTTGGTCACTTGAGGTTTGCCCAGAAGAGCATCATTAGGCCAGTAGTTCTCAACCCAAGAAAGCTTCCGCACAATTTGTGGACTTTCCACAAAGCTTGCCATTCTGTTTCAGAGAAGAGAGTTTTTGACTCAGTGTATCATCTTGCATTGTCATAAATTCCAATTGAAAAATGTGAAAGTCAAAATTTGAAAGACTTAAAAAATATGTATTATATATAAAGCATAAGGCAGATGCAGCTGGATCCCTGTTTATAAAAAGAGTGTCTTAGAGAGCATTACCTTGTTTCTGAAAATTCCAAATTGATCACGTTTAATACTCGCTTTCGGTTTGTGCTGTAGTAGTAATCAACAAACTCCTTAAGTTTCATCTGGTTGTTTGTCTGTTTGGTGACATCGACAACATCCACAACAAACTCTGGACCTAATAAGTCCAAAACAAATCATGAAAAAATTAACCAAATATAAAAGAGAAACTCCTGAAGATAACAAAATAAAACAATCATATAAAATACTGAGTATTCGCTACCATACAGCTGGATAAAAAGTTTCGAAGTATCCTACTGTCACTCACCTACATAGTTTTCTACATCACTGATGTAGAACGTTGGAGCTGGCATCGACATCCCGAGTCCATCTTTCTTTGCAACCAAAATCGGTTCTGTAAACCCATTCTCCTCCAGATAGTCCAAGGTTAGCTGACTTCCACTCAGCTTCACCACCACATCATCAGAACTGTAATAAAAATGATACAAGGTTTTCTTAAATATTTTGCATACTGAAGATTTACATACAAGCCTTGCCACAGACAGATAGGTTGACGATCCCCTACTCATAACGTAACCTGTCACAGCGACCACTTTCATTTTCAGTTACTACAAAAGGTATTCTGATAGAAACATAGATATTTAAATGTTCTATAGCAGATTTTTCCCCTCCTTTCTGAAAGCATATTGGACTATCAGATGACATATCAGATCTCCATACTGGTGCAGCTCAGTAACGTGGGAAAGACTGACATTTAAAAAAATCCTTCAACCAGGTTAAAAACTTGTTCTACATGGGGTCAAGAGCAAGAGAGTTTGTCATCTGGAGTAATAAAAAGGCAATCCATCTCCCTACCATACTGGGTAAATTAAGGAAAGCTTAGGAATTATGAGCAATAAAATCATGCTTCATGGAAAAGCCTTGGATTAGAGTCTTCTGGTGTTTATCAACTAAATTTTCCACCTGCTCACGGAAAATCAAATTAAAGTTTGCTGGAATCAGAAGCATTCGTCTACTGATCCCAAACAGGCAACAGATAGCAGTAAAACTCAGAATGTTTTTTCACTCACTCACTCACTCACTCACTCACTCACTCACACTCTCTCTCTCTCTCTCTCTCTCTCTCTCTCTCTCTCTCTCTCTCTCTCTCTCTCACACACACACACACACACACACACACACACACAAGTTAAACAGAGGGATGGGTCAGTGGGGTGGTGCCCCCCCAGGACTAACCTGCATGATCTGCTTCTTTTACTGCATTACACCAGATTAGCACGTTCTCTCTCACTCAGACAGACCAAAAGGGGGAAAAAAAACAAGCCAACAAATTCCATCCTAGAATAGGGGTAGTATGACGTGCAGGGTGTGCTCTGCCTGGGGTAGGGCTCTCATGGGGGCGGGGGCACTGCCACACCTCTCCCTCTGGCCCGCTGACAGTGCACGCTGGGCCTGGCCTGCCTTGGTTGACCAAACAACAACCTTCCTCCAATCAATCTTTCCTTTGCTCCTACCTCTCCTCTCTTCCATCTCGACCTCCCAATGTATGGCTTTTATCTTCTCCAACACACAAAAAGACACACAGACACACACACACTCAACACATGCCCACCATTAAGGGGAACAGACAGTATGCACTCAACAGTCATATAAACCTGATGGAACTCATTGTATTTTTTGAGTTGATTTTATTTTATTTTTCTTTCTTCTTGTTCTTTCCTTTCCTTTACAATGATTTACTGTCACCTAGTTGTATGCTTTTTGACCCTCCAATATGGCCTGGTTAGTCAAAGTATTGTTTAAAATAATATTTTGAAATGCATTTGCACATTTCAATAATAAGAAACAATTCAATAAACAAAAGTCAAACAAAAAAACACCCGCGTACCTTGGAAAGGTTCTACTTCGGAGCTCCTTTATGAACACCTGACTGCCGTTCTGAACTGGTCTGACATCTCCGCTTTGTCCAGTGTCCTGTTTATTCCAGGTCTTTTTCTTCTTCACTGAGGGAGCCCCAATAAAGACAATCAGTAAAGTGTTAATTACACAAAACAAGACTCAAAGTATTATTTGTCAACATAATGACCTGTGCTGGACTTTTGGTTAAACTTCTAAGGCACTGCATTCCATCAGAGGATAAATAACAGCACAGATACAATGACTTATTTTACAAATGTACTTGTTTATTTTTCGTTTGAGGCCCCTATTAGCTGTACTGATTGAACACCTACAATGTAGGGTAAGAGTACAAAAAAAGATTCAAATCCCACACTTAATGCAATATAAAATTTTAATGACAGGAAAATGAGAAACTCAAAAATGAGCACTCAACAACCTATCACACCACAGAAATATTATTCCAACCAATCATTTGGTAGTCTTTTAAGATCAGAGAAATGTACAGCAGGTTGGTTAAGTTAGCGGATTTGGTAATATACTGTATATGAGGGAGAAAGTTCACGTGACCGGAAAAGAAAATGACAATTCAGCAGCCGCAGCATCTTACCAAAGAGAGATTTTGTGAATAACAAAAGGCAAAAAGACACTGGAGAGGTGGGGGGGTGCACTGGCGAGTTAAAATCCAACAAACAGACTGGTGCTGTAACTCTGCTGAAAAGTGACCCCAACTAAAACTGGAAATACTAACTTATTTCACCACCTAAAGCATTTCCAACTTGTAGAACATGAAAAATGCAAGAGTTTACAGTCACAAATTCAATGTCAACCCCCTCCCCCCCCCAGAACGAGCAGAGAAAAACAACAAATCCTGTACTGTCAGCATTTTCTAGTGTTATGTCCGACGACAAAAAAAAGTTTATTTTTTTATTTGAATTGGATTCATTTTTGCAGTACATTCAACTTGTGGTCATTTTTCATGTTATGAATCTGCTTTACGGGAATCTTAAGGGAATTTTAAGCAAAACTGGACCCTTAAAGTAAACAAGTAATGATTTGAATTAGATCGTGATATCAACTTAAATGAAGGAATGCTATTGTATCTATTACATTATATTACTGGTCACGAAAGGAAAATATTATGAAAGGTGTGGGAAAAAATGGGTACTATGGCACATTTAAAAACTACTGTTACTGGGCATTTAATCAGACTGTTTTTCATCCGCATAGCTAATTAAAAAAAAATAAAAGTTTAAAATGTCAGGCCATTTCAGCCAATATAGATTTGGAAAGGACCCATGGGTAAGTACAGAGCTCATCTTAAGAAGTTTGGTGCAGAGCAGAGGTGGATAGTTCAGGTCCAGAAAGTCAAAATCCAGACCAAGATTTTGTTTCAGCCAACCAGTTGAGTACTCTGTGACTCTTTAAGCTTAACTGGTTGGTTGAAACAAAATCTTGGCCTGGATTTTTACCTCAGGAAACAGAGCTAACCAAAATTAGCAGCAGACCTTAACCTAAAACATTGTAAGAGGAGTGTGATACAAATGAGTCGAAAAACAGTTTGTTATTAAGTGCTTTCTGTGATGGTGGATTCCGCTCAGTGAACTTACAGGTGGACTTGCCATGCAGAGTCTCACAGTTGGGACAGTGGTAGACATCAATGTCAGGAGCCTCGTCCTCATCCACCCCAACACAGCTGAAAGACACAAAAATGAGCTTAACAAACATAGGCGTGCCTATAGTATTCTTCCCACATTAGCTGACTTACTGTTGTGTGAAATTCATAAAACAACAATTAGCATTTGTACAATAAAAAAACAAACAAAAAAAAAAATCAGGCAAATTTTAATGTAATGTTCTCTCTGCCAAGGGAACTATATTATTTGTTCAGCAAAGCCCACTCAGTATATGGACAAAAAAACACAAGATTTTTTTTCTCCTGTGTAAACAGGGTAGTCCATCTTGGCCTATACCAGTAGCACCAAAATAAAAACCATGTGTTTATAATATCAATTTAGCATTAAGAATTTAGCAGAGAGAAATATTTGCAAGGTAAGTTTCAGATTTAAAAAAGACACTGGTATGTTTCAGTCCCATGGAAGCGTGAAATGATGAATGGAGCCTAAAATGTGCAGACTTACCATGAGCTGCACGGACAACTAGCTCATTAACTAACTGACACTGACCACATCTCACATTTAGAGAGGTGGGTGCATTTTTTTCCCCTAACTAGGAAAATTTTGATCCTGTTTTTGCTCCTTCCATTGTCACCCATATTATGAACAATTTGGCATGCAAAAAATAATAACGTAATGCCACACATTCTTATCGAGTGCTTTCAGGCAACTGTGTTGTGGAAGGCAATATACAAAAATTTATTGAATACGCATTTCATGACTTGATTTAAAACCAAGATTTCTAAAAAGCAAGCTGTGGTTTTTTAACTAAGCAGTTAAAAAAAAATCCAACATTAGTAAGTGTTTTCATTAGAGAAAATTATATCCATATAATTACCACTTACAAGTTATTGTACGTTATATACACGAATAATAGCAAAAATTTACTTCAAAAAGGGATTTTTTCACTTCCAAAGTACCAGCTATTTTACCAAACTCTTAAAGTAGAGTCAAATGGCACCTATTGCAGTATCAATACAAAGGAAAAAACATCTCAGCTCCTTCTTAGAAGGTAACAGTTCAGTATAAGATCCAGTTCAGCCAACGAGGGTGAGCTCTGCTTTTGCAAAATGAAAGGCCACGATATGGATATTCCCTCCCTTTTCCCAAAGTTGTCATATAAAGACTTTATGTGCATTTCTGAGTCAGCTTTTGGAGCAACAGAACCGATGTGCTTCCCCTCCGGGCACTGCACACTGCACAGTGCCAGCGTATGTCCCCAGGGTCTGTGACTCAAAAGTGCCTTTGACCCACCCTGCACATACAAAAAAATGCTCTGGCAATTCTCAGAGCTGCAGCTGCAGTCATAAACAAAAAGCAAAAACAGATTCCTGCCATTTGGGGCAGCCGATCCCCGACGCCGAGCTCTGCGCGGGACACGGGCCGAGGAGCTTCACGGAGCGTGGGGGTCACTCTGGGGCGCTGCGACAAACTTGTCAACATCATGAATAAACCTCTTTCACAGAGAACAGTTGGGTTATGCCGTCATCTGCAGCATGAATCGCTCGGCTGACACAGGTGGTCAGTGGGTAGTTTTATCAGCTCACACCTCCAAGGTTGTGGTAATATGGCCCCCCATCTGTCTGTATGTGTGTAGTTTCATATTCTTCTTATTCTGAATTAGGTTTCCTCTGGGTACTAAAGTTCCCTCAAGTCCAAAAATTTGTTCAAGGGTTTCAGTACAAAAGAAATAAATACATTTTGGTCTCTCAGCCAGGATGAATGGCGTTACACCCTATCTTTTCTGGTAATGACTCAAGATCACAGAAGACGATAACTGCGCATATGTAAACTGAATTTATACATTCAGAAATTTAGAATCATAACCATGCCCTCCCTAAAATGAAAGCTCCAGTAATTTCAGGAGAGGCCTGCATACATTTCTTCATTTATAAACACAGTCAAAAGTGCTGGTGCTCTTCCACTATTTAAAAAAGAAACGCATTTTCCATTAAATAAGCTGAAACTGACAAGAGTAATTGACATCCAAAATTCATCATTCTACAGAGCATATACTTTGCTTTGATTTGTAACATTAATTATAAATCAATAATTATAATTAATTAATTTAATTATATTTAATTAAAACAAATACATAAAAAAAAAATTACAAAATTATTTTGACCTTTAACCTAATATTCTGTAGCATACCTTCTTGAGGCAGTAACTGCATTCAGGTACTTTCCATAGCTTTGTATGAGAATTCCACACTTCTCCACTGCTAATTTGACCCACACCTCTTAAGCATACTACACTAGTCCTCTTAAGTTTGAAGAGTTGCTTCTCCCAACTGCGAGTTTTAGCTCTTTCCATAGATGTTTAATTGAACCACATGGCTGCTGTGACTTACCAAAAACCACTAATTATGTTTCATCTGTCCAAATGACAGTCTCTGAACTGTGGCTTATCAACATGAATTGCAACAAACATCAGTCAGACTTTTTTGTGTCAGTGTTTCAGAAATAGTCTTCCCGGATCTTCTACAATGACACAGTTGAGTGCGTGTACACTTTTCTCCATTCAAATAGGCTAAGTGACTGATTATAAAACTGCAGACAGCTGTGAGACACCACTTGAGATATCACTGCAATCCATTTCTTTTTAACTTTGTTAGGACTCCCAATAATTTTGTCCATGCCATTTTGCATTTATTTACAATACTGTGTTAAGTCATAAATGAAAAAGTTTCTGCTCTGTGGAAAAAGGAGTAAGCAATGGTGGATGCCAATTACATTTGTCAGTTTCAAATTATTTCACAGAAAATTATGATTCTTTTTTTTAGAAAGTGGACGGGTACCAATACTTTTCGCCAGGTCTGTATGAGTTCTTTTGGTGTGTCTGTTCAGTATCGTTAATAAAGTTTCTGCTTTAGATTTATTAAGTATTAAAACACCAGCTCATTGTTCGTCTTTCTTAATTTGATGGGTGTTTCTGTAATTAGTAAAACTGACATCCCTTGTCATGAACATTATATTCTCATTAAAACCCACTCATGCTCAATTAACCTCCAACTTTAACATCTTCCACCACATATGACTCATGGCCTACATCCATAACCGTAATGTCTTAATGGATAGAGTCTCTAGTTCTGCAGCTTTACCCCGATGCGGGCCATTGGGACCTGGCTCGTGACATTTCTTGTATTCACGCTAATATTCTTCGAAACAGGGGTTGTCAAACTCCAGTCCTGGGAGGCCGGAGCCCTACACAGTTTTTGGTTCACCCTCATTTAACACACCTGATTCAACACCTTGTGCTAATTACCACACAGCTCTTCAGCTGAATCATTTGTGGTGGAACAGGGAAAGGACTAAGCTACACAGGGCTCCGGCCCCCCAGGACTGGAGATTGACACCCCTGCATTAGAATATCACAATATGAACCTCCAAGCATGCAATGTGGAAGCAGTCAGTCCTTTTGTTTCTTTTTTGTCATTATATCTTGGTTAATAACACTAGACTCATAAATGACTGTGACATACTGTAAGAGAGACTCCTGGAAATTTCTTTTTTCTGCCTAGAACCTGTTAGTTTTGAATTAGTTGATTATGACTTGTCAGTGTTTCACAAAGCAGTTTCACTCTTTAGTATATGTGGGTCATTCTATGTTAATTCAACAACAGGCCTTTGCATTACCATTTTTTGATTTTTATTAAATTTGGCATGTGAATTACGCATACATTCCAGAGCTCAGATTTTTTTTTTTCTTATGCGCTGTAACTTTTTTTTTTTTACTCTTAACTGTACCAAGGTCAAAGTTCATCACACAAACTTTTTCGTACATTTGGTCATTTAAAAAAACAGGGATGGACCTGCAGTCACAAGTCACAATTTTTTATGATACATATGGATGCTTACTACTTGTATATAAAATAATGACCTGTTACTTGGTCTGCTGCGTGAGATAAGCACCCCAAAATGCTCTGAACGTCACTGAAAATCGCTGAAACAATCACAGTAATCTCACTCTCTTTTAATCCGCTTATTTCTTAAAAATAACCTGAAGTGGACGTGAAGTGTACAGAAAGTGTAGCCAATGTGCATAAAGTGTTTGGGGGACTTTTCAGACAATTTTTCCTTTGTCTTGCTACATGAAGTCCAGGCGTAGCATTGGTTAGGTTTGCAGGCCATATGACACCAGTTTATTGTCTGCTGTTAGAGAGAGGAGGAGATCCCAACCACAGCTTCTGGTTCATTACTGATACCCCATGATCACAGCACCACATTCTATGCTTTCCAGCAAATCCTCATTGATAAGCTGATTTGCACAAGCACAGATATGGAAATACCCATAACCCACCTGGTCAGCACATGCTGAAAATTCCTCAAATCACAGCATCGTAATAAATTAAATCCATTCTTGTACTGACATTTGAATCATATGCCCCTCCTAATTTAAATTAATCAATGCACATAGTCTGAAAGAATTAGACAGCAGCATGTAACTCAAAATCTGAAATGACAGACAGGCCACTGCATCAATTTGATTAGTGTACGCAACAAGCTTGGTATATATATGGTCTGCACAAGGCCTTGGTATTTGTAGGAAAGCACAAGGATGAGGATCTTTTCCCTGTAAAGTAAATGCTTGTGAACTGTCAAACTCTTTTTTCATCATCCAACTCCACAGAGAACACAGTATGTCTATAGATAGATGGAGACAAGCTACCAACTGCCCCTGAAACCTGGCTAACAGACCCTGACACCTGCACAAACAGGCATATGATGCAGTGCAGGGGGAACTGAAATCGCAGTCGGGGACATGCGCTCTGCTGCTACAGGAATCACCACAGGTAGATGCCATGGATCAAACTGTAGTTGGATCATGCAGGGAGATATATTAAGAATAGCACAGAATTTGAATTAAATATATTCATGCTGCAATATTTAATTCAGCTTCAATTTGGAAGTGTTAGTTTTGTCAGTTATAAATAAGATCATATGCCCCCAACCTCACTGATAATTAACTCCACACTGAGATCTGACTTGTGCTTTTTATATTCGAATCCCCCTGCATTTTCCATTTTAAAATCTTCCACTATAGAGCTCTTGGCGTTTTACAGTACAGTACATTACAATGCTTTGTTTTGTCAGTTCAATTGTTTCAACTGAAATTATGTATACATTTACACTAGTGTTTATATTATGTATAACATGTTCCGTCCATTTGATATTATTCATGTTAAATAACACCGTCTCAGCACAGCCAGACAAAAACATTACGCTTACATGCGAAAATCAGCAAAACACTGAAAGTATGAGGTATGAAATAACTACTCACTACAACGCTACAAACCCGAACAACAACGACTTATTCACTGGACTGGCTGTATTTACATGGTACAATTAAGACCCATTCCGCGGCTCTAAAAAATGATATATAGAAAAAACTTACACGTAAAACCAAGTCACTGTAACTTTTACTCTATTAGGACGACCAAAATGAACAAAAGCTTTAGGATTCCGGAACAATGCCTATATCGTATTTACATAATATATGATAATGTCCTCGGAAACACAAAGCAGTTATATGCAGCATGTAAACAGCACTTCAGTATTCCTGAAAACAGACACAGACAATTCCGCTGTTTCGCCAATAACTGCTGACATTCCATTAAAATTAGGTACTGAACCATCAGAAATGGAGAAAATGCAGTAACATCTAAACATGTCTAATTTTGTACAGTGAATCCCTATTTGCGATATTACGCGCGTAAATCTGATAAGTAAATTAAACCAGGAAAACAGTGGATCTTTCGGATAAAATCATATGCTTGCATTAAAAGTGCTAGTCTTTTTATATTTATTGCGAATTATGATACTATATCACTTATTCATGACATCGTACAGTATGTTATACAGACTATTAATCAAACGCAAAGTTCCACCGGTGCAAGAACAACTTCAATTCAGCGGCTTTCCCTACGAAAACAACATGACTTCACCAGCTGTCCGCTGAGAAATACAAAGAAATGTAATGGCATGTAAAAACACCCATTAACTATATACGAATCTTGCGAAATCCCCTGCAATATTGTTTTCTTAATGCTAGTTGATTTGCTCTCTGTTTCGAGCGCGATAAAACAAGTATGTAAAGCAGTTTTACAGAAATTATCAATATATAAAATAATCGTCTGATCACTGTGACATTTATGTCACAATTTATGGATTTTGAAAATGGAAAAATATCCATGCTTCCCGGGTGCCTTGCAGAAAAAGGCACTGAGGTTTCCCATCACTTCAGTGTGCAACGGCGCGACAATAAAAAGGTTAACAGTAAAAGATATCGTAAACAATGAAACACAAGCAATGATCTAAACTGAGCAATACATCTCCGATTAAACATTTGGAGCTACTCATAATATGTATTAAATAAATCGGTTAATCTAAACATAATCTAAACTCCGCCTTTTTTCAAGCGGCCTCGCTTTTGCTATTTCAGATGCAAAGCAAAGCGACTGGTAAAGGTCAAAACTTAAAAAAAAAAAAAAAAACACGGACTGCAAACAATACGAAACATGTAATCATGCTTTTACCTGCCGTGGAACCAGTCCTTGCAGGCGTCACATTCAATCATAAACCGGGTCACGTCGTACGGTAACCTACAGATGCAATAAACGGGCACCGTCGCCATGTTGGATCAATTCACAACAACGCCGGAGAAAGAGGCAGCACGATTCCTCCTGGAACCAGTTTGCAATCAGAAAACCCTAAGAACCGCACTTGGTACAGAACCATTAAAATTACACCGACATTCAGTAACAAGAAAATGTTTTTTTTTCTTTCCCCTTGTAAGTCTTTCAAGTCTTGAATGCAGTCTTGACAAAATGTTGAACTAATTGTATTTCCTGAAGTGCATTGTTGTGTGCATGCCCCCTGGTGACACTACAGTATTCAAACATTGGCAAACTGTAAGAAAAAATGTATCCCTTCATTGTAATGTTGTTACGTCAGCTTGTAGCACTGTATCCACGTCAAATCATATTACTAGTTATCATTAATACAAGACCGTTTAACATGTAAAATTAAAATGTATCCTGTAACATTAAAGCAAGTTAACTGGAATTCACAGGTCATGAAACTTTAAAATCCTCAAAAGCAATTGCACCTCGGAGGATAATGATTCTTGAGGTGTTATTCACCTCCCCTATACAAAATAATAATGGTATAATAATAAAATAATAAAATAATGGCAATATTATATCCATCATTATTATTGTTAGTCTGCCCATTCATTTTAATGTTAAAAACTCCTCTCAACTGTGACATTCCGTTATAACATTCTATTTTGGCACACTTAAGACCCTTGTTTTGAAGAAATATGTAAATTTATTTAAACAGATGTTTCATATCACTGCACAACTATCCAAACTACATTTCCACTGGGACAGGAAGTGTTAACTGTCTAATGTAAATCTTAAAACCTGTCCCTGCAGTTCCTTTTTTCTAAAAGTTTTTTCTTATTCTACAGAAATGTTATACTTCACATACATATTAATTACAATTTGAATAACCAATAAGGAAAATAAGACATCTTGCATTATGGCACCAAAGCAGAAGAGGTAATCGATGATGTCTGTGACGTTTCTGCTGGTCAAGGCAGCAAAGTAGCACCAGGACTCAGGAAGCACGTGTAAAAATCTTTATTACACATGAGAATACAAACAGCCTCAGAATGGAAATCATGAAAATTAAAACAAAACCATAAAGTGAACAAACAATACCTATCTAGGCAAAGTGAAACTCCAATTAAGATCTTTGTGGATATCAGTGAAGGGGTTTGAATCGGATTGAAATCATTAGCTTGTATTTTGTAATTCATATTTCAATCTAGTGATGGAAAGGAATTCATTGCACTTAAGATGTACTGTATGTAAAGCAGTTTAATAAATAAGATGCAGTAGTTTTTTTTCTAAATCAGTGTATGCAAACTTTGTTCCAAAATGTCATTATTATACATAGTATAGTACATCATACTATAAGCCCAAACATCTTTAGAAGGCATTTTGAAAAACAATTTGCAGTAATGGTATTTGTCCACTGGCTATAGCATAGAAACAGGCCATCTAGGACTCAAATCATGATCTAAGGCAGGGGTCACTAACTCCGGTCCTGGAGAGCTACTATCCAGTAAGTTTTCTATCCTACCTGGCTTCTGATGAGCCACACCTGCTCCTG
>JAODJU010000108.1:28922590-28942173 GCA_026776725.1 Gnathonemus echidnorhynchus
TGATAGTAATAATCGGTCAAAATTCATTCGGTCGGTTAACGGTTAAACGGTCAATATGAGCATCCCTAGTAGAAATATTGAATAACTGGCCTATATAATGTTTTTTTGATCATTCTGACAAAGCACTACTTTACCCAATAACCCATGCATGTCTGTGTGACCCAAGCATACATGAATGCACTATACACACACAAACAGTAACAAAGGCAGGCCATGAGTCATTCGCACCTCTAGCAGGATGACAGACAAAAACACACACACACCCAGCTTTGTAAGTATATTTTTGGGGGGGACTCACCATTCATTTCTATGGGGATAACTGTGATCACAACATGACCTTAACCCATACCTAACATTAACCATAAATAATCAAGCAAAATACGAGATTTTTGGCATTTTTACTTTTTTGATTGCATTCACAGATCTTTGTGGGGACCAGAAAAGTCAGGTTTTTATTACAATATGGAAGACATTTGGACCCCACAAAGTAATCCTAATCCACACGTGCACACACACGAACACATTCCCTGTCCCCCACACATATTCCCATCCCCAAATATACACACAAACACACAAAGACAAACAACGATGCTCCTAATAAAACTGAAAATAAATACTTTTAGGAGTAACATATATAGTACATTAGTTTTATATATATTTATTGGTCTGATGATAGTTGTTAGTGCATTGCGGAAGTGAATATATGCTTTATTTTCCGGGGTGCGTTTTAGTGGAAAATGTTTAAAATATATGTCTCATTGCACACAGCACAGCACAGAACAGCTACAAAACATTTATGCCTCTAGAAGTACTTGCGTCCTCTGCAGTGCCAGCACAGAACAGCTATGTAATGTTTGCACCCCTAGAAGTACTCACACCCTCTGCAGTGCCAGCACAGAACAGCTATGTAATGTTTGCACCCCTAGAAGTACTCACACCCTCTGCAGTGCTGGCACAGGACAATTAAGGGAACTTCTGAGAGGGCACCGATTTGTCCGCCAATTTCACTGTGGTTGTGGTCTTTCACATTTTGAGTTGCATAATTGGAAAAAATGAAAAATAATAAAGAAAAAAATTAGCAAAAACTTTATATACAACTATACAAAATATGCAATATGTAATTTGCAGTATCAATCACTCCAAAACGTTACTGTAAAGATCAGTAAAAAAAAATCTAAATGAAAGACACAGTACAATAAAATGTATAACCGTCAATATTCATTCAGCCTCATCATCATGTCTCAGTGCTGGGTCAGGACAGAGAACTTTGTATCAAAGGACATGTTTCTCTTGATAAGCAATGAGGAAAGAATTCCCTGTTGTGACCCATCCGTACCATGAAATCGAAATTCGACTCACCTAGGCACTTGCACTCTCAAACAGCATGTATTCTCTGTTATAGTCAGCCGTTGGCTACTTCACACATTTAGAAACACATTGTGTGTGGGCTGTGTTTAACTTTTGCAGCCCGTATTTTGTTTTTTACATCAAAGTTCACCATGGTGCAAAATGTGATTTGATGAATGAGATTATGTTCAGAGTTTTGTTTAGAGATAAGAAGAATGAGTGGTTGATTAGATAAAATAATTTTATTCCAAGAATGGGGTTTAGTGTTTTAGCAATTCAGAAAAACTGTTTAATTAGTAGTAGTTGTTTATTTTCAATCATGATATATGATTGCCATATAGTATTAAACAGGGGCAGGGGTGGCAGTGAGGCTTGCCAAGGGCACCACAGGGGCATCGCACAGCCCTGGCTGTCTGCCTGCATTCATGCTAAGATGCATATTTGATAAACTGCTCCAGGTAACCAAACCCTCAACATTACTGACACCCAATGAGGAGCCTTATATGATTCACATATCCTTAATCACACCCTCTGGGTCATCTTCATTTAACCATAGTCATAACCATAACTGAACTACATGTCACATTCCGCTAAATCATCTACATTTCATTTAACAACATCTCACTCACCCATGCAGTCTTGCCCCCTGTGGCCACTTTTCTGCACTGGCATTAGTGCTTTTCGAATGACTGCCTCCCAAGCTGGGCTGGCCTTTCCCGCCAGGACACAGTACACCACTGTCCCCGTCACCAGCTCGAAGGAATGGCCACTGTCACATGATGATGGTGGGATGGACAGATGCCCCTCCCCTTGAACCTGCAGCACCTCAGACAGAGGCAGCTCCTAGAAGGTCATTTGTATGTAAGACTATTTTTTAAAAATAAAAAATCAAGATTCCCAATCAAATCAAAGAACTTTATAAATCACTGAATAAAAATAATAATAAAAAAAACAAATCAAAATAAAATTAAATCTCTTTTCAACATATTTGAAATGCCTATATTGCACTTTGTTCACATGAAGGCCCCAGACTTCTAAAAAGCCTAAGGACTTATGTTACAGGAAGCCACTTGTCTCCAGACAGTAACACACTGGAGATCAAATCTGAGGACATTATCGGTGGTCTGCACCTACATAAAACTGCATGTGATGTACAAACAACTGTAAATGATCTGTGAACATTGCAAAAGTAATTAAAAATTGGGGAGATTATTCAGATGCCTGTGATCCAGATATATAATCCATCCACCCTTAAATTCTTTTACAGAAATGATGGAGAAGCTTCTTAAGAGAGCTTTCAAATTAGTTTGACTAGCAGAATGCTGTGACAGTAGAACACATTTCTTATTTTAGAGCAGGGATCCCAAACGCCACTGAAAAGGCCATGTTAAAACCGGCAACAAATTTGTGGACTTAATTTATTTAGTCAATAACAGTATGACCCAAATTTTGCAGTTATTTGGTTGAAATCCTTATTATATGTAAATAATATTTACAAATGTGAATTCTGCAGTACGCATTATTCCTGAAAATCCCCTTTTTAAATAAAACTGAACAGTGATATACAAAAACTCTCTGAAGATATAAAATTAAATCAAATGAGTTCACATACGCTTCTATTAGACATTAACTATTGGATCCTTGCTTTGAATGAGCAATAGGTTGAGTGTAGTCCCAGGAAACCAAAATAACCAAATCACAACTAGTATGTTATGCTGAATTTTATGCGAACTCACTTGTGGGGGAGGGGCAGAAAGGGGAAATGTTGTAGTGCAGGTTCACACAGGACCATCCCTGCTTCCCGAGTAGGGCTGTAACCCTACACGTATTCAGCCTGTGCCATTCAGTTACATCATTTTCGGTTCAAAATGCACAACGAAACATTTCTTGACATGGGAAGAACCTAAATTCACAAGCAGTTTTCCTTATTTCTTTGATTTAAACAGTAATACTTTATTAACCCCTCTGGACAAATTCTCTTTTTGCCTACCCCATGTTGCTCTCCATGAGACACAAATACAGGTGAGAGTAAGCTTGGGGGTCACAGCACAGGGTCAGCCAGTGTCCTTGGAGCTGGGGTGTAAGGGCCATGGACATGTGACTATTCTGCTGAGGCCAGGACTGGAATAGGCAGCTTTCTGATCACAAGCATAGAGACTTAGCCCACTGAGTCACACACCACCCTGAGCTGTTCACGGCTGGCTACAGTCTTGATCAACAGTTTGGTAACATTTTGGCTTCCAAATAAATTAAACCAGCACTGGAGAGAGAGTAGTTAATATGACCAAGACTGTCTGTCGGCTTCGTTATATCAAACTCTGATATATCACTGGAAGCACATCTGACATGCTACGAGATGACATCACCCAAGTGTCTGTACTACTGTGGTAAGGCAGAAACAGTAAATTATGTGCAAATTAGCATCCCTGAGGTTTTCTGCCTAGAGTAGAAAGAACTACGGCAGGCTGCAGAGCATTCCCTCACAGAGCTCTGCACCTACGGAATGGCCTTCCAGCGGATGTGCAAGATTCAGGCTCACTCTCAATATTCTAAGTCTAGACTAAAAATACACTTGTTTAGTGTAGCTTATAGGGACTCTAGTTCTACCTCTAGCTAACTGCTCACCCCCAGTTAGGCCTACAGTGTGAGGTGCAGAGCTGGGTGGGGATCGATGCCATTGGCTTTAGATGAACTGAACTGTCAGTGCTGTCACTCTAGCTTCACACTCCCTTGTGGAATTGGTGACATTTCAGGGACTCCCCATGCCTGCCTCTCCCTCCTACTTATCTACTTACCTATACCATAGCCATATCTGCTGGAGCTTACATATTGCACTCACCTATCTGTTTGCACTGCCTCTAGTCTCCCCTACTTTTGCTAATTGCACATTTTATTTCCCCTACTCCTCCTGGGCTGTGCTGCCTGGAGACACCAGATTAGATATCCTGCCTACCCTGCTGACTGTGACGCTTCTACTATCTATAACATCCTTCCAGCATGAATTTTGTCCTTCAGACACGTCAACATCAGACACATCGCCTTTGATTTCCAGCTGTATCTAACTGTGTTTGTTTTTTCAGTTTTAGTAAAAATAATTTCAAAACAACTTCTGTTTTCCCTTATGCACCAAAATTGTACCGAACTGTGAACCCGAAAACAAGGTTTATACCGAATTGCGATTTTTGTGTACCATTACACCACTATTCCTGGGCCATTTTTAGCGGGATATCAGAATTATTTCATGCTGCAAACCAGATGTAACCCACAGGATTTGAGTTTGACATATGTGTTTTAGAGGTTTTCAACAAATTACAAATTAAAATAACAAATTTGACAACCCTGTGCAATTTGTATTACAAAATACAAATTAAATCTTACAGTTTAGGCAGTACAAGCATGTACACAACAACAAACCTTGTAGTACTTGGTGCTGTTCTCATTCTGGTATAGAGTGATATTCTTTGTGTCCAGAATCCAGTAATGCCGTTTTCTCTGAAGAAGAATGAGAATTTAAGTCCTTATCATTTTTCATTGTATCGAAGTACATCTACGAAAATGTATTTATATGCAATACTCATTAGCAGTGTATTTCTCAGTGTCTTACGTGTTATTCAATACCACCAATCAATGTATAGACTTTCTGCTATCATAAATATGTCAGTGAATTACTGGTTTACTGAGCTAGTACACCATACTATGGTGCCAGTTGGCCATTTAAACCATACTAAAGTATAAATAGAGCAGTAAGCTCACACTATGTCAGTAATTCAGCAAAACCCATACTATGGTGCAAGTAAATGAAAACATAATTGTACATCAGTGAAGAAGAATTGGTTTGTCAGTGATCCAGTCAGTTCATATCAATATGTAAGTCAGTGATCTCCCACTAGTGAGGCAGTAAGTCATACCATTGTATCAGTGCTTGTGTAGTGCAACAACCAGCCTTCTTTTAGCACACCGCTGTCTCTGCGCTTTACATGGCGGACAGACTGAACCACTCGCATCAGGGGTATGTTACTGCCGAAGCAGGGGCTGCAAGGAAAGAGGACATAAAGAACAACAAGATGCCGGTTTATTTGTTGCGTGACTGATCTGGTGCTATCGCGTACCCATGTGACGTCATCTTCTGTTGCTGAAGTACAGTTTCAATAGTCAAGAACTGAACAATGGAGGATGGTGAAAATCCTCTCTTGTCAAACCCAAAATATATATATTTTTGGTAACCCCAACCACCTTCCCCCTCTTTGGAGAACAACTTTATTTTTAATTTACAGTTAATTTAATACATTAGGTGAAGTCACTCAAACCCAGCCCTCCCCTGCCAACCCACCATTATAACATATCAAGGATGCATCATTGCATCACCAAGAAGAACAATCCCATGATTCATTGTGTCCCAAGTTCATCCTTGGGAGGCAAGTTATTGAGAGGACTCTTGCCAAAACCACAAGTATGTTGTCCTTAGTACTGTGAAACACCCACAGTGTTTGGATGCCTTCCCACATTTACAGGTTCCCTGTCACTCCCCATTCCCCCCCATTACCTAATTTTGGGCTGGTTCTCCACAGAATCATCAGTCAGATCCGGATCCAGAGAGACCTCAGCATTCTTTACATCCAGAGGTAAACATTTGGATGGATCCACATATATGTCTATGTCAAACATGTCAAATTTCTCCATGGAATTTGCTTCAGAATCTATATAAAAAAAATGAAACACACAAAACCTGACACAAACCATTGCCAGTTTCCACTTTCCTGCCCTGCTTACCCCCATGTTTGGTAACACTGTATTTATTGTGTTGTAATGCTGTTTATTTTGCATATTGTTAACATAAAATGAGACAAATACAGTGGTACCTCAGAACTCAAATTTAATCCGTTCAGAACTCCGGATCGAATCCTAAAAGGTTCGAGTTCTGATCGAATTTTCCCTATAAGAAATAATGGAAAACCAATTAATTGCTACCCGGCCCCAAAAAATTACACCGAAATATGTTTTTGTTTTTTTTTTTTTAGCATTTAAACACAAAATGAACAGGATAAAACAAAAAGAGCATATACTGTACTAAACACATCTAAGCACATTTATCAAAACAATAATTTTTAAAGTAGGAAAATAAATGTATCCAAACAATGTGTCCTGCCCTGATTGTCCGCTCCTCCTGTGTGCCACGCCCCCTCGTTAACCCCGTGTGGAATCCCAATGTGATCAGCTGTTTCTGGTTGTTGTCATTAATCCTCTGTATTTAGTCCGCGTTTCAGTTTGTTTCCCCAGTCCGGTCATTGTATTGTCCGTCTGTGTTTTGCCTGCCTTACCTGTAATTAGACCCCGTATTCCCCAATACCCTGACGTCTGCGCCTTTGTCTCCGTTCCGTCCACGCTGGGTAGGACAATATTATTATAATTAAATGTATTAATGGTTTACTATTAATATTAAAATAATTAATAAGAAATCTTTATTTTTAAATGTTTTATTATAATAAATACTGTTACTGTCTATCATTGTCTAAATGTATTTTTACTGTCTAAATAGATGTATTCAGCTAGTGTAAACATGCTCGATGCTATCACAGCGAATGCGAGGCTGAGACTGAAGCGTTACCCTTTGTTTCCGCTGAGAGATGTGCCGCGTGACTCTTTTCCCCGCCCGTACAAGTTCTTAGGTCGGCGTTCACGGTCTGACTTCTGAGATTCAGTTTTTTTTTTTTCGAACTGGTTCGAAATTCTCGTTATGAGTTCGAGAACTGAGGTACCACTGTATATGCGATTAAAAGTATTGGCACCTTAGCACAACTCAGAAATTACCCTTAAAGCTTGAAGATGATGAAACTCAGTTTCCACAATTTCTTATTTAACCATTAAAATTACAGGACTTTGCAATTACACTTAACTTTCATGATGGAAGAAAAATGATGCTGGTGAAATTATTGACTTGATTATTAACTCAATACTGGGCATTGCAACCTTTGGAAAAAGTTTTTCCTATTGCAATGAATGCAATGTCCTTCCTGCATCATTTCACTGACAGTTTGACCCACTGTTCTTTTCACACTGTCCCACTTTTCCCAGATTTGGTAGCAGTGGCACCTAATCAGGGTGGGAATCAGAGCCAGTTATATTTTTAGGGGCGGGCAGGCTGCCAGGGGCAGCCAATGATTTTCGTCAGGTGACAAATAGCAAGAAATATCATTATTATTATTGTCATCATCTAACCAGGTCTGTTCCTTTCCAATGTGTTTGAAGTGGAACATTGCTAACTAATTAAAAACATAGGTAATTAATTTAAAAAACAACAACCTTTTCATTCAGCAGCGCGCCAGTGTAAATGACTTAGCCACACAATCTGAGGGTAGGGGTCTGTATCATGAAGCAAGATTTCTTGCTTAACTTTGAGGCTAAGTAGAGGTAACTCTGACTTTCTGATATAATGAGATGACATTGGTTTATTTAGGCTCACGGATCTGAAATGTGCTTTGACCAATCAAAGTATCTCAAATATTGATTATCTTGGATTGCATTTATTAAATTTGTTAAGCTGAAAGTTATGTTCTAACACTTATTTTGTTTCGTGATATAGGCCCCAGGTCCTACATAGTTAACCATGCAGTGCTGTACCACAGCTTTTGATGGTTTTGCTTCAGAAATTATATTTCTACAATCAAATTTGGAGATGGCAGCAGAGGCGGCTAAAGGATTCCAAGGTGTGGCTGAGGCCACCCCTGGCTACCCCGTTTGATTGCAATCTTCGTAGAATTTCAGTTTTCAGACCTTTCCACAAGTGTGCAATGGGATTTAGATCTAGCTCAGTGGTCACCAACTGGTGGATGCTGGTCCTCATCCAGACCAAAATATAATTGATTCCAGACCATGTAATGTAGCCCATGGTTGGCACTTTTCTATCAGTGGACCTCGGCTTTATGATTGGCCCTTAGGGAAATATAGTTGGGGACCCCTGATGTAGATTCATCGCCGGTCATTTCTAAACAGAATTTCCTCTGTAAGCACCATTTCTGGGTGCCTTTTGAAGTGCATTTCAAGCCTTTGTCCTACTGGAAGACTCATGATCTTAGAAGGTCTCTGATTGTCAGGATATATTGTTCTCACCACTACAGTCCAGGTTCAATTCTCAGTCAGAACATCCTCACATTACCAAACCTCCTCCATGTGTAACTGTAGGGATCGTGTTTGTTTCTTTGATAATATAAATAGGGTCAGATGTAACAACCCATCCCTGCCCACCTCCCTTTGATGTCTCACCTTCCCCATTGGTTGTCCTCCTCTCCCCAGGACAGTCACTGGGGACCTGCGGCTCACAGTGGCGATGGCAGTTAAACTTGCAATCTGTGCCAGTGGAATAGGGTTTACCCAAGGAAATAAACAGTAGTACTGTGCCGAAGTTTTAGGCCATAGAAACTTGTTTAAAACTATTTATCTGGGTTGTAAGTGGATATTAATTCCAAAAACATTCAACGTTAGAATATATACAATCTAGAAAAGATGCAGCTGGAACGACAGCATTGTATTCCCCAAACAACCCCATCACTCCTCCCCCCCCATCCAATCCTTATTCCTCCCACACCCTTAACCTCTACAATCTCTACAATCACTGAATGGATCAACTAGAAAATGTAGTATTACTTTTTCATTTCCACTATGACCAACATTTTCCATGACATAACAGTACAAAGATCCATGAAAAACTTTTTGAGTTACTGCCATAATGGGATCAAATATCTGATAATGCGTTATAAATATGTGGTGCTCCTTCAGTTTTGCTGTGATCTGTCTCACAGTTTAATCAGTTCCAGTCTATTACCCAGACAATGTGTCTGCAAAGTTTGAAAAAGGTCTACCAAATGGTTAAGAAGTAAGTGTCTGCAGCAGCGGACCAGTCCCCAAAACCATATGTATTCCCTATAGGGGTAATAAACAGTAATACAATAAAAAGTAACTTCCACAAAAGGTCATTAATATCTAGTTGGATGGATAGATAAACACTGCTTTGGTTCCCATTCCATGTATTCATATAATTTCACCAGCAGCTCCCTTAATATCATAAGGCATTGATTAGACAAAACTGGGAATTCTAGTAGTTATGATTAAGAAATACATCGTTATACGGGATAGTGGAGGTTTTGACATGGTAAGCGAATACTCTTTGAAAAAAAAACCATAAAATTACAGTTTTACACTAAGGTCAGCATAATGTAAATGTAAGGCTTTGGCCGAGTACTGTATAAACAGTTATTAGCAGGTAATAAATTCTGATTTATTCATTAATAATTTTCTACTACTATTGAGGTCACTGGTCTACTTTTTATGCACTACTTAGCCGAAGTGTCTAGAATTTATCACTAATTGTAGATAAGACAGCAGTAGGATAATACCACTGAGCCTGTGTACACAGGGTTGCTAACTCTCAGGGACCTGGCGTGACTCCCACACTTTCAGACTCTCACGCTCATGCAAGAAATCTTACAGTAAATCTATATTATTCCACTATTAACATAAAATTAGCTACATCAAATGCATTAGCGTAGATATCATACCAACTAATTACAAGGTAATAAAACCATGACCATGTTACATACATGTAAATCCATGTGCAGACTTCCGTTTCGAACTGAAAATCTTACTCCAGCCAGCTGACCAAAGTTGGCAACCATATGTACATTACATTTATTTAGCAGACGCCTTTATCCAATGCAAAGTACAGTTGCTAATGTGGGGTCAGCCAGTATCCCTGGACCAATTAGGGTTAAGGGCCTTACTCAAGGGCCAAACAGTGAAATCACCACTGAGGGGATTTTAGCCAGTGAGCTTCCCATCACGGCTACATAGTCCTAACACAGTGCCAGCACTACTGCTGGCTCACATTATTAATAATATGATGTTCATACATCGATATTAAATGCTTTACCAGAGCACTGCAGGCCCTGACGGAAGAGGCCCTTGAGCATGCGATGGCAGAGCTGGCAGGTGGTGGCCTTGGTGTAGGTGTGAATGTGAAAGGTGTGTGGCACCGGCACACGGCCCTGCTCAGCCTGGTCCCTGCCCAACCACAGAGGCCGCTCCACCCATGAGGTGGGCCGCGTCCGGGCCTCCGGCTTCGACATGCTGATCTGCAGAGAGAGGGAGAATGGATTGGAGCGCAGAAAAAGCTGCAGTGTGGCCAAAGTGAGGATAGTAAAGGGCTTCCTCCACACCTCCTCCAGGCTCCCCCCGGCCTGTGTGGACAGGGAGGACGTTCTGGGCCGTCTGGGCTGGAAGAGGGACAGGCTGGACCCACAGCGCCGCCTCTCACGGTTGCAGTCTTTGGATAACTTAAGGACACAACGTTTGTGGAAGTCTAGCCCACAAGCTACGAAACATGTAAGGAGAGGGTATATTTAAACAATTTATTTTAACAAATAAATAAATTATTCTAAATAAAGAAAGTGATTTCCTACACATTACTACAAAATTGTAATAAGGATAAGGACGGCTGCAGGGCACACCTTCACACTTGAGGCCTTGTCGTACAAGACCCCACAGCATTTCACCACAGTGGTTACAGAACGTTGGGGTGCGATATGATTGTACAACCAAGATGTGTGAGCTGCGCCTCGTCTCAGACCTGGAAGTGGAGCCTGACAACATAATTGTCTGTCAGTAAAACTTACTGATGCATTTTGCTGGTATGCTGAGACCACCGCCCATGTTTAAGTAACATAATAAACCACCAGACACTAAGCTCATATGACCAGGTAGCAAGAATTCTATATAAAACCCAGCGACAGTGTTTAACGTAGCCATTGAGAAATAGATTCTGCGTTTGTGATTTGATGGTGCATCTGCAGGTCTGCCATACTGAAGTCAAGATCCATAAACAAATACAATGTGTATTGAGAGATGCAGACTTCTCTACAAAATCGACTGTAACTCATTTAATTCTGAACCGATTTTCATGGAATTTGGATTGCTATGTGTAGTATTGTATGTATTATATATGTACATGATACTAGTTACTTACTGGAATTAAATTCAGTCTCAGGGGACAGATTTAATCAGCCCTATACCAAAATTTGAACTATTTGAATAGTCATAACTTCCAATGGGACATGCAAACTCTGATCTATGATGAATAGGCAACATCAAATGTAAATGATTTAGAATTTCAGCTTTTGTGAGTTTCTTCAAATATACAGATTCCTATATGTATTATGTTGTTAAAAAGGCAGCTGGTTGCTTGTTACTGTATCTATAACTAAATCAATTCATTAATAAAATGACTATTTTTGTTCCCCAGATTCCAGTTGGGAGAAGAACGTCCAGTCAGTTTATCCTTATACCAGCTTCTGCCATTATGCAATGTCACAAGTATCTCAAATATTTTATTCTCCTCTTCTTTACAGTGTAGTGGTACCTCGACCCACAAACAGTCCTGTTCATGAACAAATCGGGTTACGAACCAGATGTTCAAAAAAATTTTTGTACCGGTTCGCTAACCGTGTTTCAGGCTGCGAACACAAACATCCCCCAAAAGGGTCCATTGAAAGCGCCCCAAAGAGCCACCCGAAACACGAAGAAGTGTACATTATGCCCAGAACGGTTGTGGAACGTATAAAAAACTTGTTGTAGATGTATGTCTTTACTATATTTCTTCAGAAGTCAAATATCTGAAAAAAGAAAAATAGAGACAGAACATCATAACCACTATCATAACATCATCACCTCAACACCATATTATTATGTTATGTTATGTCGTGTTTATCGCACTTTTGTTGTTGCTCTTGTTTGCACATTTGCACGTGCACTTTATTCTATGTTGTAAATTTATGTTGTCAGGTCAATCTGTCTTGTCTCTGCTAGCCAGCTAACTAGGCCTCTTAGTTAGCTAGTTTTAGTTTTTCTGTTAATTTATGTTGTAAATTTATGTTGCATGTAGCACCTTGGTCCTGGAGGAACGTTGTTTCATTTCACTGTGTACTACCTGTATATGGTTGAAGTGACAATAAAGCCTACTTGACTTGACTTGAACTCCCTCTTCATTTTTAGCTTTTTGACTGATGGTAGGAGGTTTAAAATCTGTTGATATTGGACTGCATTCATTATTCCTTTCCATTCATGCAGAGCTCCAGGGTCTGATGCAGACACACACCCCAAAAACACCAGCGATCCTCCACCACGTTTGACCGTGGGAATGGTGTTCCTCTCCTCATAGGCACTGTTTGTTTCTCACGACACATACCTGTGTGAATTATGACCAAATAATTCAACTTTGGTCTCATCAGACCACATAATCTTGTTCCAAAATTCATCTGGTTTGTTCACATGCTCTAACATTCTCCAAGTTTGCTTTCTTGTGGCTTCCTGCCTATTTTTCTCCGAAAAATTCCACACTTGTGCCAACTGCACTTGACTGTGGAGATGTAGACTTTTATTCCATTTACCTCTAAGGACTTTTTCTGGTGGCCTGCTGATTGTTTTGGATTCTCATATACAGTAGTTCTCAGGTGATTCTCCTAGCAAGACCTTTTGCTTCCAGTCCTTGGTAGATTCTTAGTATGTCCAGGTTTCTTCCATTTGTGGATTATGGCCTACACAGTTAGTACTGGTGTCCCTAAACACTTTGAAATTGTTCTGTTTCCCTCTCCAGCTTTATGAAAATGTACCAGTTTCATTTTGAGGTCCCCTGACAGCTGTTTCCCTGATCCCATTGTTTTCATTGCTCTCAGCGAACTGCTTGAGTCTGCTGCTGGAGATCTACCCACTTGTAAAAATAACATGCAAGCACACCTAGTGCCGCTCATCAAGCATTAAGTGCTGACATAGCTTTTTAAAGATCAGGCACCTAATCTGACATATTTAAGTTAAATACCTACAGGGTTTATCAAAGGGGATGTGAACGTTTGAGTTTGATATTAAAGGTGAATTTGGACTAGGACTCAGCTGTTTTAATATTAAGGCCATATCATAAAAGGTTTTCAGAGGAGAAACGCTTTTAAATTATTATGGAGTGCTATTTTGAAAATAAACTGTAGAACAGAGGCAGTTTCTTTTCATTATTCACCCAAGGTCTTAAGGGGGTGCAGACATTTGCACTCAGCTGTATATGTTGTTTCTAAGACTTTTGCACTATTTTGCTTGTGCTACAAATCAAAACTGTAGCGGAAAACAGCTGGGTGGCCCAAGAGGTTGCAGGTCGGTAGGGGTGTGTGGAAGGTTCTGGGTTTGAGCCCAGGGTGAACCCAGTCAATATCGGGGCTGTGTGTGGCTTCTAGATTGAAAGCCTGTGATCAGAAGGTCACCTGTTCAAATTCTGTGCCTGGCAGAGTTATTTCACCAGCATTCTCTTAAGCATAACCCCCCATTACTCCAGCAACTGGCTGGCCTAACTCTCTCACAATCTACACTGTTTTGGAGATAAGTGTCTGCTAAACGTGTAGATGTATCTCCTAAATGTGTAGATGTACTGTATAAGTGTTCTTCAAGTGTGATGGAGTTGTAATATGGAATATTGTCCCATAAATTGAAGGTTTTCATGCTGCTGAACTGGACATAAAACTATAAATTTACAACTAGTAAGTGTACCTGAGACGTGATGTGTGACTCAGCACGTTAGACCTCTGCGCTTGTGATCAAAAGGTTGCCTGTTCAAATCCCATCCTTGACAGAATAGTCACATGTCTGTTGGGCCCTTGTGCAAGGCCCTTAACCATCAAAAATACACCTGGGGCCCCTATATAAATGACCTACCCTGTATTTGGAATCTAGGCTTCGTTTTCAACAGCATGTTTCTGTATGTGTCAATGGAGAGCAAGAGGGGAGATGACAAAAGAAGTGTGGACAAGGAAATAAAGTATTGCGTCGTTTAACTGCAGTACAGAATGTACACACCATATTAATATACTGTTTGTGACAAACCCTTCAGATATGTATTAATTTTCACTTGACATATGGCATGGAAAGGGTAAGCCTGGTGTTGCCATTTATACAAAAAAACATGAGAATACCATGAAGTATACCGTAACTGTTATGCCCCGATCGTCCGCTCCTCTTGTGTACCACGCCCACTCATTAACCTCATGTGGATTCCCCGTGTTTACCAGCTGTTCCCGATCGTTGTCATTAGTCCATTGTATTTAGTCTGCATTTCCATTTGTTTCCCCAGTCCGGTCATTGTAATGTTATCCCGTGTTTTGCCTGTCCCTTTTTGTTGCTTTTCCTATTAAACCCCGTGTTTGCCCCGACTTCTTGCTTCCTGCGCTTATTCAACGCTCCGTGCGCCGTCAAGCATGACAGTAACTTGAACTTCACACCCATTTGATGTAGGTCAGATTCATTTTACCTCAGAAATTTGATGGTGCAAATGAGAGAAACCAAGGACTGAAAACATCTCATAAGGACATTGTTCAGTGTGAAGAGATGTCAAATGTCAAGGCATGAAGTACCCAGCTCAAACGGGAGATAAAGACAGGTGGTGGAAGAAATGTTGATGGTTGGAGCTGATACTGCCTAGGTGGTCTGAACTGGGGCCCTTAAACACATCTGCCACATTTCTGTCTGCTGTGCTAAAGAAGGAAAGCAGGGTGATACCTACAAGTATGGAATGACCCCTGGAGAAAACCCCCTAGATAGCAAAATGTAAAGCACCAAACCACGCAGCACACGTGTAGTATAAACACGCCCCTTGTCCTCCCCTGGGGTGAAGCCTGATATTGAACAGATGGTGGTTGGTGATGCATACCTAGAAACTGTCAAGACAGAGGGGCACCATGTCTGCTTCACTCACCTTTTCTCTACTCGCAGCCTTAGCGAATTTGCATGCACATTTTTTTCGAGCAGCTCATTTATTTTTTATTTTATGTTGCTAAATAGTGAAAGAATACACAGTGCTCCGTGTAAAAAGTGGGTCAGGAGCCCTGAAGAGGAGCTCTTTCTCTGCTATGTCAAAGTAGTTACAGTATGTAAATCCCTGGTTCTATAAATGCTTCTGAGTAAGTTCTATACTGATGCAAAGGGCAGCTCTAGATCACTTACATATGACACTGGCTGATGGGCTAAAGGAAGACTTTTACACTTTATTTCTTTAGGACATTCAAACCATGGATATACAGTAATTGCCTTATGCAGCTTTCTGGGTCATTGCATTTGGTTCAGTCTCTGCCAAAAGTTCCTGAACTAATCAGACTTAATCCATATAATTTAAACACCATTAAGCTACTATGTCTTCATTAACCTAAAGGTAAATTATCAATTAGGTGTGGAAATTAGGAGGTGAAAGAAATCAAAACCAAAATAAATGGGAAAGAACAAAGGGGCATTTTTTTATGACACAAGAAAAACAAGATAAGAAAGTACCTTCTACTGACATACTCACACACACACAGGTTAGTAATAATATCTTTGAGGGGACTCTCCATTCATTTCTATGGGGAAAACTCTAATTACAACATGACAACCTTAACCATAAGTAACCAAACAAAATACGAGACTTTTGACATTTTTACTTTTTTGATTGCATTCACAGATCTGTGTGGTATGGAAGAGGATTAGGGCCACCATGAAAATATTATTTGAATTCTGACTTTTTTCTCAGAATTATGACTTTTTTCTCAGAATTATGACTTTAATCTCAGAATTCTGAATTTAGAAAAAAAGTCAGAATTCTGAGAAAAAAAAGTCAGAATTCAAATAATATTTTCATGGTGGCCCTAATCCTCTTCCATAGTGTGGGGTCCTGAAAAATGGTCCCTAAAACATAAAAAACAGGTTTTTATTACATTGTGGGGGACATAGCATAGGAGACAAAGGCGCAGACGTCAGGGTATCGGGGAATACGGGTTTAATTACAGGTAAGGCAGGCAAAACACAGACGGGACAATACAATGACCGGACTGGGGAAACAAACTGAAACGTGGATGAAATACAGAGGTCTAATGACAACAACCAGAAACAGCTGATCACACGGGGATTCCACATGGGGTTAACGAGGGGGCGTGGCACACGGAAGGAGCGGACGATCGGGGCAGGACACATTGTTTGGATACATTTATTTTCTTACTTTCAAATTACTGTTTTGATAAATGTGCTTAGATGTGTATAGTACAGTATATGCTCTTCTTGTTTTACCCGGTTCATTTTGTGTTTAAATGCTAAAAAAAAAAAAACATATTTTGTAGTAATTTTTTGGGGCCGGGAACCAATTAATTGGTTTTCCATTGTTTCTTATGGGGAAAATTCGATCACAACTCGTACTTTTTAGGATTCGATCCGGAGTTCTGAATGGATTAAATTCGAGTTCTGAGGTACCACTGTAATTGGTTCCTGGCCCCAAAAAATTACACCTAAATATGTTTTTTTTAGCATTTAAACACAAAATGAACAGGATAAAACAAGAAGAGCATATACTGAACACATCTAAGCAAATTTATCAAAATAGTAATTTTGTCACCCCGCGCGGAAATCCAAGAACACAGGGTTTATTGCTGGCAAACAAGGCACAACACAGAGTAGACTTCAATGACAGGACTTGGGAAACATATTTGAACGTCGACTTAAATACACATGACTAATTGGAAATAACAAGAAACAGCTGATGACATCGACATATCACATGAGGTTAACGAGGATCGTATGAGCCGGGTGTGACAAATTTGTAAAGTAAGAAAATAAATGTATCCATGCAATGGCTACCAAAATGATATAAAGTACAGCGTATTACCTGATATTTTCGATAAAAAAGCATTATCGCCAACAAACAATGCTATCACAGCAAATGTGAGGCTGAGACTGAAGCGCTACCCTTTGTTTCCGCTGAGAGACGTGCTGCGTGACTCATTTCCCCGCACCTACAAGTTATCTTAGGTTTTACTGGTTGGTTGGACTTTTAAGAAATTCAAGTTCTAATGAGTTTGAGTACTGAGGTACCACTCTATGTTGAAACACATTCAGAAATCAACAGGGTTGTATTAAAGCTACAAATTATTATAGATGGTATTTGGAATAGAATATCCTCTATTATTCAAAAAATTAATTTTCGGAAAAATTTGAGTAAGTCCAGTGGGTTGTAAAAGTACAATATACTGTCAGGGCCTTTATTTCCTTGTCAGCACTGCATGTAAAACTGGAGAATTAAAAACAAAACTTGCTTCAAATACATCCCTCGTTGCCACAGGAATTAAATTTCACCAGAAGATGACCGCTAATTTATAGCAGATGTAAAACAACTCTCTTATTGATTCAGTTGGACTACAGAGGTAGGGTATAGCAGGTTTTGTTACATTTTCTCATGGTTAATAATACTTCAGTGTGTCTCCCTGTTTCATTGGTTGCTTGTTGCCAAACCTCAGTGGAGGAAGCAGTTGAGGGTGTTTTCATTATCTTTGTTCAATAACAGCTGATCATCACCGTGATGTCACTTCTTGCTTGTTCTGTTTTTTTTTTTGTTTTTTTTTACTTCTGTTCTTCTCAGTGATAGAATCTGACCATACGAATGTCTTGTTGATGCATCGGAATGACAACCATGTCTTGTTTTTCATCTTTTTCCTGAGAAATTTGCATTTGTTTGCCCTTCCTGATATTTTCACTGCACACACTGAAAGCACCTTGCTCCAGTTCCAACTCCCATGCCATGAATTGCCTGTTTTCTTACCCCTGAACATTGTGAGATCCATAATGGTGCTGATTTTTCAGCATTAACAAACACAGCAATTAGTGTTTGTTTCATCAGTTGTTTGCTAATTATATTCTTTATTTTCTGTCACTGTTCCCCTGATGGGTTTTTTTGTTTAGCCCCTTTAAACTGGTCAAGACAACAGCAGGTTTTGTCACAAACATGGATGGCTTAAGTTTCCATTTTTGTAGGACAACCTAGAACAGTGTTTCTCGAACTAGTCCTCGGGGACCCCCAGTTGGTCCACATTTTTGCTCTCTCCCAGTTTACAGCAGTACACAAGAATAAGGTAAAGCAGGAGACACTGGGAACGACCAGAAACCAGCCAGGTAAAAGGAGGAAGCGACTTTATAGTGTCAGAGATGACTGTTAACTTATCTGACAGTTGCTCAGGAATCACAGGATGATATCAAGTGACCTTCAAAAAGAATGGGAGACATTGAGTGCAGGTGTGAAGTGCACTGCTAGGACGGTTCGTATCAGGCTTCTAGACACAGGGCCGAAGTCCCATAAAGTAATGAAGATGCCCTTCATTAATGAGTAACAGAAAAGAACCAGGAAAAGTTTGCAATAAATAAATATATTATTATACATTATACATTATATTACACAGTCACCTACCCATTAATTCACAAATGAGTGAAACAAAAAATTGTGCTGTGGTTCTTTTTTTTTTTTTGTAATTGTAATTTGCAATGGGGTTTCCTTTGAGTTCTCTGGTTCCCCTCACAGTCCCAAAGGTATTAATGGCGTGTGAGTGTGCCCTGGAATGGGTTGGTGCCCCAACCTGACTTGTTCCCTACCTTTTGTCTGTAGCTGCTGGGATAGCCTCCGCTGAATAGGACAAGTGGATACAGAGGATGGATGGATGGGTGAATAGTTAGTGTATATTTTTCTGAAAAAAATATATCATTAGAACATATCCAAGTGAACAATAACACAGCAAAAAGCAAAAAGAATTTCTTCTGTTCTCCAAAAAGTTACTGACATTTTGTTGGATGGCTACAAGAACATTGTTTCAGTTCCCAAACCTCACCTCAGTGACACCTCAGCGATTCCATATATTTGTTAAATTTCACCTACAGCTTACTTAATTAATTAACTTAATTACTCCACTAACTCAATATGGTATTGATTAGCTAAACATGGTATGGTGGCGGTCTAGTCAACAAATTGGTGTATTGGACGGTTACTGGAAATGCTGGGTTGCCTTTCGGGGAGGTTTTTAACTGGCTAAGCTGACGCACTCTGACAGACATCATACACCAACATGAAGAACATTTAAACATTTATCAACATCATATATACATCCACACATAAACTTATTTAGACTGAAAGTTCTGTAAGCAGCAATACCCATGAAAGGAAGGGAAAAACTTTCTTCTGCAGTTAGAGAAGCAAACATGCAGGAGCACAGATAACATAGGAGTTTGATACTGGGGGCTGAGGGCACACAATTCAGTGCTGCTTGAAGGTTTACGAACCCTCTATACGTGGTTATTCCATCCATCCATCCATTTTCCAAGCCGCTTATCCTACTGGGTCGCGGGGGGTCCGGAGCCTATCCCGGAAGCAA
>JAODJU010000108.1:28977704-29012038 GCA_026776725.1 Gnathonemus echidnorhynchus
GCCTTCAGTGAGAATCTACCAATGTAAATGGTCATGAAAATAAAGAAAACACATTGAATGAGAAGGTGTGTCCAAACCTTTGGCCTGTACTGTACCTTTTGACTATTTTGTATCTCTACAATGCTAAAACTTTTAGTCTATGCTCCCTGTGGTAGGCGTCAGGCCCACCCATGACCTTACTACACCAGCCTTGATCTAAAGTCACTAAATAACCAAGAAGTGTGTCCAGGTCACAGACGTCCGCAGCTTCATTCTACCTGGCTTATAGGCAGGACACAGGGAAAGAAAAAACAAAAAAGGAGATAAAACAGAAACTCATCAAGCCAGAAATCACAAGTTTCTTACGTAGTCACATAAACTAAAACAGACATGTTGTCAAGAATGTTTCACAAGTCACTCACACGGGCAACTAACCCACTCAACATTTCTCTCCCTGATGTCAGTCTTCAGTATAACAGCTCATACACTAAAAGAGTAAGGTTACTACTCTGATTTATACTTCAGTATTACATAATAAATTATACAAGGCACAGTATTTTCCTTATGTTTATTGATTTCTCACATTTAAACAAGACACATACAGTATATTGATGCTATTTTAGGCACATTGTTATGTTGTAGTGAGTAGAGGTGAATCAATAGTCAGATATTTATGGAACCACTGTTCCTGCCCTAACTTGACTTTAAGTCATGCAGTACACTCCAGCCAATCAGATACACGTATGGCTGCCAAAACAAACACTTAGATGGAGATAATATGCTAACAAAATCCATCCATCCATTTTCCAAGCCGCTTATCCTACTGGGTCGCGGGGGGTCCGGAGCCTATCCCGGAAGCAACGGGCACAAGGCAGGGAACAACCCTGGACAGGGGGTCAGCCCATCGCAGAGCACACTCACACACACATGCACACATACAGTATGCTAACAAAATCAGCATAAAAATTCAAAGAAAACTACAAAATATTTAAAAAATACTTTAATGTAAGCAGACAGAAAACATTTTCAAATTACTCTGGAATCAATTCATATCACAAAAATCTAAACACATTAATTATAAATGTTTATATGCACATAGATTACATTAAATTATATTATACTAAATTATATAATACTAGCACCAGTGCTGCAAACAATAACAGTCTTGTTTCATTTTATTTCACTTGACAGAAACCAGAATTGTGGAAAGGCAGGAAAAGGGGCACCAGTCTCCCAGAGCGCAAGGCAGCACCTGGAGACTCGACCAGGCCCAGAAAACCACAGCCGCCCCGGAGTGGCAGCAGCTGCCGAGAAGCCTTCTTGTCAGAATGCAGGGGCCACTCATTCTAGAGACAGGGTCAATTTGAGATAAATGACCCGATGAAGAGAATTACCGAGCTGGATGCATATAGCACAGTGGTTATGGCCCAGAATAAATTACCCTGAAATTATGTGCTGCTTATACCACATGATACTTCCACTAAGACCACCAGAAACGTTTACAGTACAGTTCTTCCAGAGCTGTGTAAAACAATCTGTTTAATATCCACTTGTGGTTTGCCATTATGTTTTGCCTACAGAGTTGTGACACTACACAGAACAAGGAAGACGTCCATGGCTCCAGCAATGCACTTCATTCAAATTTCTTATTATAGCAGTAGTGACTTGCTATGAATATCTGATACCTTTCATAACATTTTTGATTTTCTACTGATCACATGCCTTCAGGGTTGGACTGGGATTAAAGATCAGGCCTAGACTTTTGCCTGTAATAAAATTTGTTGAATGGGGGGATTCCCACAAAGAATTCTTCAGAGCAGTCGGGGATTCCCATGACAAATTTTGCTTGTCCATGTTACGTCCCGGTCTAGGGTCAGGCGCAACAAAAAGTGGAGTGAGACCAATACTTTGGTATTTGTGGTGAGTTTATTAATAGTGGGAACCACTTCAGGAGCCAACAAGGCCAAAATAACAAACAAAACACCTCTAACTGGAACCAAAAGAGATACCTCTTATCTAACCCAAACAACAGAAAACAAAAGTACACAAAACTAATCTATCTCCCTGACTAACTCCAAAACAGTGAGAAAACTTAACCAAAGCAAAATGGCGTCGTGCTCCCTACTTCCCTAGCTACCCACAGTGAACCTCAATGGGTGCAGATATTTACAGATATTTACAGATATTTACAAAACAAAATCCACAGCAACCAAATCCAAAGAAAAGGGCTAAGCAGAAATCAATGGTCAAACAGCAAAAGGGGTCAAGCACAATAAATCAGTCATACAGCAAATAACAAACAAAGTACAAAGTAAATGGCCTCTTGTTCTTGGGCTGGACAGGCCTTATAAAGGAAGTGATTATCGGGCCTAGGAGGAAACCTGGCCAATCAAAATAGAGGGGAAGGTGATGTAACAGTGGGCAGGGCCAGGAACAGAATTACACACCCCCCCACAGAAACATCCGCCCACTATAGGGAGTAACTTGTCCCTGGGGGTCGTAACAGTCCCCAACCCCAATCAGCCGACTAGGAAAATGCCCAGTATGCAAGATGGCCATCTAGTCCTGCATATGGTGTTTCAGTGACTTAATCCTAACCAAATAAGAAATCTTGGAATATGACTCCTCTCTGAGATTGTAAGGATCAGTCCCAACCTTGTCTGTTGTTTCCTTGTTTGGCCAGCAGGTGTCGCTGGAACCTGTAAATCCGTTAATTTCTTATTAAAGATACTTTATACTCCCGAAGCACCCCCCACACGACTCCCCAAGGGACATGGTCGAGCACCTTTCCCAAGTCCACAAAACACATGTAGGCTGGTTGGGCAAGCTCCCATGAACGCTCTAGTATTCTCAAGGTAAAGAGCTAGTCTAGTACTCCATGGCCAGGACAGAATCCGCATTGTTCCTTCTGGATCTAAGGTTCGACCAGCGGAGGACCCTCCTCTCCAGTACCCTGGCACAGACCTTCCCAGGGAGGCTGAGGAGTGGGATCCCCCTGAAGTTGGAATAGATCCTGCAGTCCCCTTTCTTAAAGATTGGGACCACCTCACCAGTCTGCTAATGCAAGGGTACTTTCCCCAACCTCCACCCAATCCTGAAGAGGCATGTCAGCCAAGACAGCCCAATAACATCAACAGCTTTTAGGAACTCAGGGGGAATCTCATCCACCCCTGGAACCTTACCACCAAAGCGTTTTTTTTTTTTACTACTTCAGTGACCTCAGCCCTAGTGATGGGTGGGTCCTTCTCCAAGTCTTCCAGCTCTACTTCCATCAAGGAAGGCATGTCAGTAGAACTCAGGAGGTTCTTAAAATATTCCTTCCACTGCCCAACTATATCCCCATTTGAGGTACCTGTAAACAGCATTCCATCCCCGCTATAAATAGCATGGATAAAGCCCTGCTTCCCCTTCCTGAGTCACCTGACAGTTTGTGACTCAGGAAGGCCAACCAATTCCTAAAACCACATTCTGCTTGGCCTGCTGGTACCTGTCAGCTGCTTCAGGAGTCCCACAAGCTAACCAAGCTCAGAAGGCCTCCATCTTCAGTCTGTCAGCTACCTTTACTACTCGTGTCCACCCCCAGGTTCGTGGATTGCCACCACGTCAGGCACCAACAACCTAATGGCCGGAGCTCCACTCAGCCGCCTTAGCAAAAGAAGGCCAGAACATCAGCCAATCAAGCTTAATGTCTCCAGTCTCCCTCGTCATGCAAGAGATTACTATTACTCCAATTCAAATAAAGGGAAACAATATGTTGTTAATTTACATATTTAATTAGGAAAATCCTTCATACACAAAATGAAATTCTTAAAAAGGAAACAAATCTTCAAATGTTTTCTTTCTAACCTAGAGTCATATACATTATATGGACAAAAGTATTGGGACACACTTCTTAATCATTGAATTCAAGTGTTTCATTCATACCTATTGCCACAGGTGAATAAAATCAAGCAACTAGCCATTCAGTCAGATTTACAAACATTTGTGAAAGAATGGGTCATTCTGAAGAGCTCAGTGAATTCAAGTGTGGTAATGTAATAGGATGCTACCTTCACAATAAGTTTGTTCATTAAATTTCTCTTTCCTGCTAGATATTCCATGGTCAACTGAAAGTGGTATTATTACAAAGAACCTTTAGGAACAACAGAAACTCAGCCACTAGTGACAGACGATGTAAAGTAACAGAGTGGGGTTGCTGAGTGCTGAGGCGCATAGTGTGTAAAAGTCGCCAACGCTCTGTTGACTCAATAACTGCAGAGTTCCAAACTTCCTCTGGCATTAACTCCAGCACAAAATCTGTGCGCCAGGAGCTTCATGGAATGGGCTTCCATGGCCAAGCAGCTGCATGCAAGCCTCACATTATCAAGCACAATGCCAAGCATCAGGTGGAGGGTAAAGCACGCCGCCACTGGACCACGGGAAATGTGTTTTGTGGAGTGACGAATCACGTTTCTCTGTCTGGCAGTATGATGGACGAGTCTAGGTTCAGCAGATGCCAGGAGAACATTACCTGACTGACTGCATTGTGCCAACAGGGGGTGGGCTAGACCCCTCAGTTCCAGTAAAGCGAACTCTCAATGCATCAGCACACCAAGATATTTTTGCTATGTTTCCAACTTTGTGGGAACACTTTGAGGAAGGGTTTTTTTCTGTGCCTGCATGACTGTACCTCAGTGCACAAATCAAGGTCCACAAAAACATATTTGGGTGAGATTAGAGTGACCCCAGTTGGGATTAAGCCGTTATAGTGAGTGATGGATGAATAGTGTGGCTGAACTTGATGGGCTTGCACATAGCCCAGACATAAACCCCATCAAAACACTTTCGAGGTGAAATAGAATGCAGATTGTGAGCCAGCCTTTCACATCCAACATCAGTGTCTGACATCACAAATGCTCTTCTGGATAAATGGGCAAAAATTTCAGTGTAGTGAGTTTTAATGACATTTAGAATATTTAGGTTGAGATTTTTTTGGCAACATTGGTAAGATCAAGCAAAATTCACTTTGTGTTGGCTAAGTCGGTGACCCCTCAGAAGTTGACAGCCGCCTATGTAAACTACACAGGTGACACCTATATAAGAATGCACAGTAATCCACTCATTAGAATACTGTCTTACAACCAGGGGCGAGTATCATCCTCATCCCCATCTGTGGCCAAGTGAAATTGGCAAGTCGGCACTCCCTCTTGAGGCTGTAACTCATCCCCAACTAGGACAGGGCAAACTACCCTTTTCCATCTGAGAACCATAACCTCTGATTAACCTCTGACCTCTGATTCTCCCAGCTGCTTCAGACTCAGCTGCAAAACATCCCAGTGCATACTGAAGGTCATATCCCGATGAAGTCAACAGGACCACATCATCTGCTAAAGGCAATGATATGATCCTGAGGTCACCAAACTGGACCCCCTCCAGCCCTTGGCTATGCCTAGAAATTCCAACACCCACAGGGGACGAATCTAATGTACTGCTGGCAATGTGAACCAAACTCATGCTCTGATGGCCCATAACAGCGGACCCCGTACTTCATACTCCCGAAGCACCCCCCACAGGACTCCCCAAGGGACATGGTCGAGCGCCTTTTCCAAGTCCACAAAACACATGTAGACTGGTTGGGCAAACTCCCATGAATGCTCCAGTATTCTTAAGGTAAAGAGCTAGTCTACTACTCCATGGCCAGGACAGAATCCGCATTGTTCCTTCTGGATCTAAGGTTCGACCAACGGAGGACCCTCCTCTCCAGTACCCTGGCATAGACTTTCCCAGGGAGACTGAGGAGTGGGACCCCCCTGGAGTTGGAATAGATCCTCCAGTCCCCTTTCTTAAAGAAAGGGACCACCTCACCAGTCTGCTAATGCAAGGGTACTTTCCCCAACCTCCACCCAATCCTGAAGAGGCATGTCAGCCAATGCAATGGCTTGCATGCTGTTGTATGGTATGCTGGGTATGAACAGTGTATATTGTATATACTGTATATATTCTTGTTTATTGTAGCTGTTGTATGTATATTGCATTTATTGTGTTGTATTTATGTTATGTATAGTTCACCGTGCCCTATGTTACATGCTGCCTAAGTCTTACGCAAGTAAGAATTTCATTGGAGCCGCATCCCTATGGCCACAAACCTGAAACAGGGTCAGAGGGGACAGTTCTGCCCCATGCACACCTTTCTCTGTGTGGGCCACACTAAAAACAGGCCTGTGAAGCTAGGAGATGGGGGGTGTCAGCCCCCGTGAGCCTAGCCTAGCTAGGCTGAACGCACACTGCACACTGCACACTTCAGTCCACACTGTGAATGTTTGAATGATGTATTCAACAATACAATCATTTGTGTGTTGTTGGTTTAAAAAGCTCGTGTTTAAAATTGTAATTTATATGAATATCGGACCAAATTCTATAAAGTCTAATTCATAGATAAATTCAGGCAATTCAAAAGGGTTCACATACTTTCTTCCCACTGTAAGCAGTTAAAAAAATAGATGCATGGATGGATGAGCCTGTATTTCTTCTCTTTTTTTGGTTCCAAGTGGATTCATAGGTAAATAAGATTAACCAAATACTTTGAATTAAGCCTACTTTGAAAACAGGTTTGTCAAAAAACATTTTGTTTATATTTTGATTGAATAAATCATAAACTATCCTCCTCAAACAGTTTAAGTTCATTGAGAGATAAGATTGTTTCCCCCAATTCTTCCCAGTCCTGCCACAGTTATGTTATTGTTCTGATTCCTCTGGGAGTATGCTGGGAGTATGCTGGGATTATGGAGTATGCTGCTTATCGTCCTCTAAGAGGAGCTCACCTCTGCTGTGCAATAATATTTTCAAAGAATATATCAGAAACAATATGGTGCATGTAACTATTCACAATACAGTACTGTAAATTTACCATGCTCAGCTCGGCTCTTAGCAGCTCTTAATATATATATATATATATATATATATATATATATATATATATTTCCATAAATAGAATTATTATCTTGTATCAGAATTAAAATTTAAAAAGTGATTAGGTGAATTTTGCAACTTCTGTGGAATAAAATTTGTTCATACCATAAGTTTCTATAACATTATATTAAAATTAAATATATGATCAAAGGCACCACTATTTTCTTATTCCTCAGATGATTATAAGATAAAAGAATGTAAGATGTATTATTTTTCTCTCCCTGTTTTTCTCTCCCTATCTGACCCCCCCCCTTTTTAAATTTATTTATTTATTTTCTTTTTTCTTCTCTTCTCTCTTCTCTTTCTCTCCCTCCTCTTTTCCTCTCCGTACCTTATCTCTCCTATTTCAGTCAACTTTCCCTGTGGGCTCCGGCTCAATGGCGCAATAATCTAAAACGGTGAATAAAGAGTATATCTCAAGTAACAAGAGGACCTTAATCCGAAGCTCCACTTGGCAAAATAAGTGTTGGCACAATAAAGCACCCAGACTAACATCCTGCTTGGTAAACTGCCGGACACGACAGGGGTAAAAAAATGTAAGAAAAAAATTAAGAGTGATAAATAGGTTATTAGTGTCACAACGTCACGTGTATGTCTGACATGCACCACGCATTGTGAGGTCATGTGGTTTAATCCGGGAACGTCACAGAAACGTCCGGTAAAGCGGCGCGTCTTCCACGTACGGTGATCGGAACACAGATCACTTCAATTTACGGGACGTTTAGTGCTATGTAAACCATAACATCTATTATCATATAGACGAAGAAATATAAGTCCTGTGGTTCTGACTTACCACTCTTTTAGCAAGTGAATAAACGATTTGATTCGCTTCAGTTCAGGGATTTTACAGTTTCTTTACGCAGCTTTCCAGTCCATTCTGATTCGCCAGCATTTTAATCGCAATGTTTGTTGAATGTCCAAAAACGTTTAATTTTGAATTGAATTTAATTGAATATTTTTCTGCCGAAAAAAATGCAAACCGCCTGCTGTGCACGAACACAGGACAGTACAGTAGGTGCTCGGGTTACTTCGGTAAATGACAAACCTGTTACTATGGTAAATGACAACACTGCAGCTGTTTCATCACTCCGTCGGCAAATTTGCAAGACAATAGTGAGCTAGAAGTCATACACTGATTATAAAAGCTGATTTTGGACTGAGGATAGGCGGTTTGCTTCTTGGCTGGATGAGCAAGCTAAGAAATGTCTAAAACTAAGGTAAGAGACACAAATCGTTTATTATAAATATGTGGAAAACAGGGACGTTCTATCCAAACCGGACAGCTAGCTTCGACTCATATTTCAATTTATAGTAGGCAAATGTTAAATAAAATACAAAGTTTTTAGTTAAATGCGCTCTAATTTATATTAGCTGCATTTAAAAACATAAGCAAACTGGTGTCTTCGATTAAACCAGTTTTCATATGTAGGTAGTTAGCTGTTATTAACCTTTGAGCATCTACATAACTTTCGCCTTATTCATTCTCATACCTAGCATCCTAGATACATATCGCTAAGCAACTAAGAAATCTGTTTGTTGTTTTAACAGACTGCGGGATATAGAGGCCATCACAGTTACCAAAAGAGGAAAGAGGCGTAAGTGCGGTTCAAAGGCAGATGTCTGCTGGAGAAGCAAAGACGCCAGACAGAGGAATTACAAAATTTAATTCTGTATGAAAAACGTTTGTGACGTAAGATCGTGCAGTTTATTCTTATAGATAAAAATATTTTAAAAACAAAACCCTTCAATTATTTATTGTAGTACCGCGAGAGAGTGTTGCTGAAAAAAATACATGTAATCTCATGGAAATACTGACAGTTTTCAGATCTACGCCGACAATAAGTTTGATGTATCTGCAGGGAAGCAAGGAGTTTTATAAGATACAGGTGTGGCTTCACCAACACTATACAAGATGTACTTCGCCAGAGGCCTGGATGGGTCGAGGTCAAAGAGTGAGTTTTTTTTATAGAACACTATCTGCTTTTACATCTTAGGTAGGAGTACTAAGTATTTATTTGTGTGCATGTGAATGTATATCGCCGACAGGGATGAAGAATGGGATTTCAACTGGTGCGATGTGGGCTGGCTGAGGGAGAACTTTGATCACTCATACATGGAGGAGCACGTGCGAATATGCCATTTTCGGAATTATTATGAGGTCGGTGAAAAAATCTATTTCTGAATGTGACCTGCAGATGGCGCACTTGATTGGGGAGGGAGTCATACACTTGTATCATTTTTGTGTTCTTCCCATTGCAAAAGCAGAGATTAACCATAACAGATTAAATTCACTAAATTATTTCCTGAGAATTAATATTAGAATTTGAAATATATGTTAGGAAGGGCAGTAGTTGGATAATATAATGTTGAGGTTATGAACGAAAAATCTACGGTTCAAATTTTATTTAGCAGCCGCTTTTATGAAAATTGACGTCCTTTTTGGGATTGCAGGGTCTAACAGTCCTTTGGAGTTATGGGCCTTACTCAGGGACCCAGGGGTGAAATCAGTCTGCAAACTGATCACTAATCAGTCTGGGATTTGAACCAGAGAGATATTTTGATCAAAGGCACAGTGTGCTAACCTGCTGAACCACACAGCACCTTCCTGCTGTATTATTATTATTATTATTATTATTATTATTATTATTATTATTATTATTATTATTATTATTATTATTGGGGAAGATGGTGGCACAAGAGGTAGTGCTATTGTTCAGCAATCAGAGGGTTGTAGGTTCGAGCCCTGATTACTCCTGACCCCATCAAAGTGTCCTTGAGTAAGACACTGAACCCCAAATTGCTCCCGGTGTGCAGGTTGGCACCTTGCATGGCAGCCTCTGCCACCAGTGTATGAATGTGAGTGTGAGGCATGTATTGTAAAGTGCTTTGAGTACTCATAGGAGTAGAAAAGCACAATGTAAATGCAGTCCATTTACCATCCATTGTTTTTATAAGTGTGTCAGTCAACTTCAATAAAACAAGCAAGTAAAAGTATATAACTGAATTATAGAAAAGAATTCACAAAACAAATATTTATTTTATTATTATTGACAGATCAATACTACTTTCAATATTTTTACACACAAAATTCACACATTTTCACTACCCGAATGTTTTTGTCTGCATGTTTAATCTTTTTCATTCATCTTGACATCTTATGAAGTCATTATTTGTATAAGGTGGGACAGCAGTTCAGTGAGCAGCACTTCAATGTCTCGGGGGGTGTGAATCCGAACTTCACTCTGTTGTGTGGTGTTTGCATCTGTGGATATCATGTGGAGTACTTTACCGTATGTCTCTCATTTGCCCGGAGGGAATGTGTGCATATATATGCCATGTGACCAGTATATACCTCAGCTTTGTGCCCTGTACTGTCTGTGCTAAGCTTCAGGCCCCCATGAGCAGGATAAGCAGATGGACAATAGGGGGCATCACATTATATATTCTGAGCTATGAGAACAATTTAATCTTAAATAGTAGATTAATGCAGTATGTCTTTGTTGCATTATGCTGCACAATGCTTGCTTGAAGATGCTGATCATATGCTTCTGGTGGAGAGCCTTAATGCTTCTGTCAGTACTCATTGATGGCTTTTTTAAAATAAATCCATTGTATACATTGACCTGTAAGTTACATCTTCATATTAATAATAATTTCCAGATGTTGTGGAATGAATGTAGTCCTGGCTGGATTGTTCTCTTTGTCCTTTGGTTAGCTAACACGCAAGAACCTGATGGTGAAGAACCTCAAGAGATACCGCAAGTCCCTGGAGCGTGAGGTCGGCCACATGGAGGTGGCCAAGTGTGACTTTTTCCCTTGTACCTTTGAGCTGCCCAGCGAGTACCACCTGTTTGTGGAAGAGTTCAAGAGGAACCCGAAAAGCACTTGGATCATGAAGCCAGTGAGGACATGTGTCATGCAGTATGAAGCAGATGTAGGCAAGGCAGTCTAGTAGAGATCTTAGAAAAGCAGCCATTCTTGGGTACATTTACCTAAAGCAGAGATGCTAACAATGTTACTAACTGAATGGTTCCAACTATGTAAGTTGTTAACCAGAGCTTTTGGGAAACGTACTCATGGTCATTGTAAGACATGCCAGGTTATAAAGGCACTGTGTACTTTTTTATAAGGGCTATATTAGCAAAGCCTTCAGCACATATCCCAATTCAAGGCAACACCAATATCTATTGGTAAAGTTAAACGTTTATTTTAAAGTTTGCTTTCCTAATGTGTTCACTCAGGTGGCACGGTCACAAGGAAAAGGCATCTTCCTGTTCCGGAAGCTGAAAGACATCATGGATTGGAAGAAGGTAACAGACTGGGCACAGATGTGATCTTTTGTTGGCAGTAGTCTTTCTGATGCACTGAGAGCCTTAACTATTGGTTGGCTTGTGAAAACTCTGATATTATGTATTTTAACGGTTTCACTATGAGCATGGTTTTGAAAATGGAGGTGCATTCAGGCTTATCCCAGAGCACTGCTCAGTCAGGAAATGTTATTGGCATTCTTACTATTATGCAGCTATGTTTGAGCCTGGGATGCCAGCCTCTGAAATTTCAATTTACATTCAACATATATGACAATGCAGACATTGATAAGTAGTAGTAGTAGTAGCTTTATTGTCATTGCACAATGTACAACGAAATTTGCAGTGCATCATGGATAATAATAATTAATTCCACACATGCACCCAATAACTCACGCACATAACCTTAATAAACAAAAACAACAGCACTATTACACGAAGTCCCCAGTCATTAAATAATCAAAGTCAAAGTTGCTGATGTTGAGCAGAGGGAGGGCACAATTTCAGCAAGTTCAGTTCCGTGATGGCTCTCGGTATAAAACTGTTAACACGCAAAAAAACACCACAAATCGCACTTCCATGAGCGCACGTCTGATCGCACTGCCATGTTAAGATAAGTGAAGTATCCCTGGTCCAAAGCCATATGCCACCCGAGATTCCACTTTACAGTAGATAGATTAGACTTAACTTCAAGAATGGCACTGTATAAGGTCTAGATCCCCTGTGGAAAGGAGTCATTTCCATAGGTGTACGTGGTGCTTGTCTACCATGTGGTCACCCCTCCCGTAGCAGTGAGCCACAGAGACCATGACAGGGCTTTCTGTGGCCAACAGGATGGCAGCCGCTTAGAGGAACAGCGGGACGAGGTCCAGGTGGAGAGCTACGTTGCCCAGCGCTATATAGAGAACCCCTACCTGATCGGCGGTATACTTTCATTACATAGTCCTGTGATGGACACTGCTCTCAGCAAGGGCTGTACGATATTGGAAAAAGTTAAGAGAATTAAGAGTTGGGTAATTCAGGTCCAGAGAGTAAAAGTCCAGACCAAGATTTTGTTCCAGCCGACCAGCTGAGCATAAAGAGTCTCACAGTCACAGAATACTCAACTGGCTGGTTGAAACAAAATCCCGGTCTGGACTTTTACTCTTTGGACCTGAATTACCCAACTCTTAATATCACAATATGATTTTTTTTGCATTAAATTGCATTATTTATAAAGCAAAGAGAGAGTTCAAAATAAGCCTTAGCCAAATAAATGTCTTTCAAATAAGTTTGTACTGTTGCTGCAAGTTGTATCCAGAAATCGCCTGCTTTTCTATGTCGTCTCAGTGGAATCCAAAATATTTCTATGCAGTGGAAGATAAATGGAAACGCAAATGCCGATATTAATACCACACATCTCCCAGCCCTACTGTCAACACTCAGCCATATCAAAAGCTCTGAAGGACATTATAAGAACATTTTTCTTTCTGTCATGAAATGTTGTCTTTCATTATTCTGCAGGCAGGAAATTTGATCTGCGTGTGTATGTACTGGTATCCTCAGTAAGTATAGCCGTTATTCTGAAAACTAAACGTGTAGATAATGATTTGATTATATGATTCTTCTATGGTCAGTGTATGACTTTGTGTGCTATAAAAATGTTTAACCTTTTTGTCACCAGTTCTTATATACGTCTGTCTTTGGTGTCTCTCAGTACCTGCCTTTGAAGGTGTGGCTGTATCGGGATGGATTTGCCCGCTTCTCCAATACGCGATTCTCTCTCAGCAGTATCGAGGATCAGTGTATCCTTTAACAAAAGCCTGTGCTTTGCCACATGCTTCACTTTGTCCTTCTGAGCAATGACCTTTCTTATAAATCAGCCCTTCAATGGTTCTCCTGTCAGCAATGCCATACCCGTAATGTTGCTCTTTGTTTACTGAAGGTTTCCACTTTTGCCTACAGTGTAGGGAGGATGGTATCAGCTTACTACACTCCAGATGTGGATAGCTCAGGTCCAGAAAGTAAAATAGCAGACCAAGATTTTGTTTCCATCAACCAGTTGAGTACTCTGTCATTTTGACTCTTTATACTCAACTGGTTGGTGGAAACAAAATCTTGGTCTGGGTTTTTACTTTCTGGACCTGAACTATCCACCTCTGCTATTCACTTACAGTACCAGGCATATTTGTCCTTAACACCAGTCCAAATACAGACATCCACCTCACCAACGTGGCAGTGCAGAAGACTGCACCAGATTATGACCCAGAAAGGGTATATAGAAACTAAATAAAGCACATATTTCTGTACGGCAAATACAAACGGATGTGACCGCACTTAGTGGTGCTTTAAAATGCATTATGCCATGAGCTATGGCACTTGCACTGTTGCTGCTGACATTAATAGTCTCACTCTGCCTTTGCTGCAGGGCTGTAAGTGGCAAATGCAGCAACTGCGTCGGTACCTCACAGCAAAGCATGGTGCGCAGGCGGTAGAGACCCTGTTCAGGGACATCGACAACGTATTTGTGCATAGCCTGCAGAGCGTTCAGAAGGTCATCATCAATGACAAGCACTGCTTCGAGCTCTACGGCTATGACATCCTCCTGGACCAAGACCTTAAGCCGTGAGTCCCCTCAACGCGGCCTTGCTTCTGATAGCTGCCCATTAGTTCGTAAGTTGAAAGTTTGTAAGCAGAGGAGCATCTGTATACATTTTATTTTCATAGATAATGCTGTCGGTGATATACTTTGAAGAATAAGTAGCAACGATGTTATATATTCAGCACTCACTCAATGGTGATTTTTAGGGATTGTACTACAGTCACATGCAGCAAATCTTCATGTGGAAGTATTACATTCAGCATAATTTTTTAGACTCAGATTCAGATAACTTTATTTCTCCCAGAAGGGCAGTTCATTTATGTAACCAACCCAGTCCACATAAATAAGCTCAATACAGAACAAAAGTAAACCAGTAATGTGCCACAGAAAACAGATTAGTGTGTGGGTGCAAGGACACAAGCAATGGACTCTGAAGAGGAAAATAGACTCAGACTCTGAAAATCATGGTTTTAAGTGAGAGTAAGACGGCACCAGGTTACAACCCAGAAAAGTGAAGAGAGGTTCTTCATTGAATGGATGGTGAATTTTGCCTGTACCTGAGGACGCACCAGTTACTTTCCTCCTCTCCCAGGTGGCTTATCGAGGTAAATGCTTCGCCCTCCCTAACCCCCAGCAGCCAGCAGGACTACGAGATGAAGTGCCGTCTTCTGGAGGACACCCTGCATGTGGTTGACATGGAAGGCAGGTACGGCACTGAAGAGGGCCACATCCGCCATCATTGGGCAGGCCGCTTCTAACAGCCTCCATCTTCCAGACTCACTGGCAGGGAGAAGCAGGTTGGGGGATTCGACCTCATGTGGAACGACGGCCCAGTGTCCCGAGAGAACAACGGCCTGGAAGCTCTGGGGAGCTCATGCTTCAGTCCAAACACGAACTTAGGTAAACACTGGCTGACTGATATCCAGTGGAGACGTACATTCACTGTAGCATCATTCTGGCTGACATGTCTGTTTCCTGGGCTCCAGGTTGTTTCAATGACAGAGAAAACCAGCTACGACACCTCAAAGTCCTGCCTGGCCAGAAGAGCGCATGACAGATTGTTACTTAACGTATTTTTTGTATTAAACTGAACTCCCTCCTGACATTTATACGTACCAGGAAGTGAGAGAATATAAAAGAGACTAAAATATAAAAGGTGTATGTAAATATAAAATATAAAACAGATATAAAAGGAAAACGCAACATAATGGCAGTGAATATGTGACTACCTCTGTATAATCACCCTTAATAAACCTGCTTATTGTGTTTTTTTGTGATTTCACAGACCCAAAATACTGTACAAAGTACACTCAAATATACTGATATACAGAACTTTGCAAAAGTCTTAGGCAAAGAAAATGTTTGACCATTTATCTGGATAGTAAGCATATATTTGCTCAGAAAAACTATTTAACATTAGAATATATATAAATGAACAGTAAGAAAATAAGAATTTCTCTTGTTCTCCAAGAAAATCTTCCTGTTCCTGGAAAATCTTTTAGATTTCATAACCAGTTCGACCGATTCACTGAAAAGACCCGGTTCAAAAGAACGATTTGTTCACGAATCGGACATCACTATCGTTCACTAGGATAGCTGTTTTTACCTGCAAGTAGACTTTCTTGCTAAGACCATATCGTGTTGCAGTTTGCATAGTGCTTTTCTCTCCGACTGAAAATTATGCAAATACATATGTGATTCCATGTTGTATTAGGTATGGATGCTAGTATATCAGTCCCGTTAGAAGTGATTTGCAGTGTGATATCACACATTGTAGCAGGACTGACTGTACTTTAATATGGGTAAACATTCCTTTTTTTGCTTTATAAATATTGCAGTATTGGAAAAACAATCGTATTGCAATATTTGAAATTTTTCAAGTATCGTGCAGCCCGACCACATATCCACATGTTCATATATTAAGAAATGAAGATGCCTAAGCCTTAAATATAAATAATGACTGTCAGTTTATTGAGAACCTTCAAACACAGGATTTAACAGCTGAATTGACAAACTTAGCAGGACAAATGGCACGGTACCTGGGGTCTTTACTAACAACAATGTTTACATCATGTTTAACAAACAATTACATTTTGTGACAGCAAAGAAAAATTCACCTGTATTACATCAAAATACTAAGGAAAATTTAGTGAATAATAAAAGCAGTAGACTTTTCTGATGATATGGTGTCCTGGGTACAATTAATACCAATTAAGACTCGAGCTGTTCCATGTTTTCTTAGCAAGACAGGTGGTATCAGATCACACAATAACATTGACGGTAATGTTTCCATTGAACTATGGAATACTGAATACTGAAAACTGTAGAGTAAGCACAGGAGACAAAAATTCAAAAATGGAAAATTCATATTTTGCAAACAAATATTACCAAACCTTAATATTCTATTTTATATTTACAAAATACTTGCTGTATTGGAATAGTGGCCTAGTGGGTAGTACTGTGTCCACTCACTTCCAGGACTGATGTCTGAATCCTGCCTGTGTGTGTGTGTTCTCTCTGTCTCAACTTCCTTCTAGTCCAAAGACATCCAGGTAGGAATCTGTATGAGGGTGTGTAGGTGCATGTGTCCTGTGATGGACTGGGATCCTGTCAAGGGTGCAGCCCCACCTCGTTCCCTATGCTGTATGGGATAGTCTCCAGGCCCCCATGACCCTGACCAGCGTAAGTGATTAGAAGATTGATGGAAATTATAAGATAAACTTCATCGTGTAGTAACTACAGGAGGACGTTCAAGACTGGAGGCTTGAATTAAACACATTGCCTAATTTTATCAAAAACGTAGATACAATAAATAATTTTAAATGAAGTGAAAAGCATATTCCATAGTTAAAAATAGATAGTAAGATAATATGAAAATGCAGTCCTCAGCTAACCCCAGCACAGCACAGAACAAGCAGGTGTAATAATGTGAATGCATAAACACGGATAAATATATATTTTCCAGCAAACCATATATATTTACACTTTCTCCCCAGTGTCATTTGGCTTCTTCTGGGCAAGTAAAATTAATTAAACAATAGCTACATAAATAAATAGCAGAGGCAATAAGTTACAAAATGTATACCAGAAAGCAAGTCTTACTTTCTAGAAATCAATAAGGTTTCAAATTAATGTTGCTTTGACAAAGAATTGTTTCATTTATTCCTTAAATAGACCTTTCTTTATACAGATTTAAAAAAATGTTTTTTTTGTATAACTTAAGTAGTCCTTTATATATCCTATACATCCACTTGCCTGCTGATTTAATTCCATATCAAAAATATGGTTAAAATATTTTCTGTTACAATGAATATTTCAAAATAGGTTATCAGTGTGGTAATACTGTGAACAATGCTACATGTCTGATAGTACTAAGATATTTATTTTTTTGTGTCATCTTCATATTATTTAGTGATCCTGATTTTACAGAAATTCGTCTGTCAGCATTCAATGACTGAGGATTATGCACTAACTATAAGCACATACTATTAGCCCACAAATAAAGAAATTTAAAAACGAGACTCTGCATAAAAACACCACAGGCTGTCATTTGAGCTGCTAGCACTTCACAGTAAAGCTAAGGCAGTAGCGGCCAGTTCCAGTAACCGAGAGCTGCAGCAAGACAGGGGCCTGTATTATGAAGCAAGATTTATTGGTTAGCTAGATAACCCCACTTTAAGGTACCCCACTTTAAACTGACTTTGACTACGTTAAGCCCGACAAGTTATCTTGCTAACCCAAAAAGCCAGCTTTGTGACAGGCCTCAGGTTTCTAACTTCCCTTTGAGTCAGTAGCTTATATATGCCTGTCACACGAGACGCAGTTATAAATAAGATGTACTGTACACTGCTCTATGTATTTGCTGTCTTTTCTACATAATGCACATTGAACAGGGAAAATGTGATGCTAATTGGTAATAGGATTAGCATGTTTCACCTTTCCATTGGCCCTGGCAGGCGGCGTCCCCCTGGACACAGATGAGTGACGCCGAGCTCCAGCGACAGCGCCCAGCTGCCCCTCACCATCTCCTGGCCCTGCCTTTGATCGCACCGTATCAGTCTCCCTTAGAAGGTTCGCCTGCTGTGCATTCTTACCTGCCGTGCCCTTTTTGGCAACTACTGAATTTTTCGGCTTGCTGGTGCCAGCTGCAGCGCTGCCATTCCGGGGCCCTACCTGCGGCTGGGACGGACTGCGGACGTTACCGGCTGCCTGCACGCGCTGCAGGTGACCGCTTCCTGTTGGGGAGCTCCCAAGCCTCCACACCTGGCCAGCAGGGACGCGGCTTTCGCTGCTGCTCCTCTTTGGTGGGACTCCTGGCTTGGCCCGACGTTCCAGGACCGGACTGAGGCGGGAGTGCCGGTGGTATGCATATGAGGAGCAGATGCTATTGCAGAGCGGGAAGTGGAGGTGGCAGGTGGAGCAGCCAGCATGGGAATGCTGGAGGGGTGGGTGGCTGGCCGGGCAGAAGGCAGGCGGCGGGGGAAAGGCACACTGACATTGGCGGAAGGTTTTGGGTGAGCTGAGGCGGGCGATGGGGGCTGAGCTGTAGCGAGGAGCTACGGATTGGCGGCGAGGCCGGACAGGAAGCCCAGAGACAGCTTGCCTGCCCTCTGCCTCAACGGTCTGTACCTGGAGCCATTCCAGCTGCAAAAGCCGCTCCAGGTATCGCTCTAGTTTACCCACAGGTCTGGGCCGAGGGGCCCCCCTGCCATCTGTATTGAGGAAGATGGCCAGTTGGCGCAGACTCCAGGTGCAGAAGGGAGGCGGCAAGAAATCTGGATATCCATGGCTACCATGGCCGCTCCCCCGAGACTCCGGAATGCATTGCCGGAGATCACTGGGGTCAAAGATCTCAGCCCGTAGATTCAGCTGCGGGGGGGTACAGGGTGAGGGGAGTACAGGGAGACGCTCAGAGTCCGACAGGTCACTGGCACTGTCTGTGTCATCCTCCTTCTGCTCATACAGCCTCGTCGACTCCAGACTGAAAGGCTGGCTTTGCTGCCCCAGTCCCTTGCCAGGCTCAGGGGGAAGGGCTAGCGGCAGGGTAAGCGTGGGCCGACTGCGCACACGACCTGCAAAGTCCAGGTTATCTTCTCCGCTGCACTGTGACACCGGCTGCACCAGACTCTCCCCATTGCTCTCAGCCTGAGGAGGTGGAGACTTGGGGTCCAGTTCTCTCACATTTCTGTGAAAAACAATGAGAATGTCACAAACAAATCTGCAACATTTCCAGAACACAAAAAAGGCATGAAAATCATAAACTAGTAGAGAAGCAAATCCCCCAATGGGTTCACCTTATCAGAGCATCATTGTTATAATTGCAGGGAGTCTCTGGTTTACTTTTTCCTCTAAATTGGGTGCCCTGCATGGTGGGAGCAAGAGAAGATAGTAAAGTTCAACGTTCAAACATATCTGCATTCTTGAGGCTCACTAACTGAGAGGAGGGGCATCTTCACAAAAATGTTGTTGAAAAATGTAAGCAATGCTTTTACTGCTGATTTAATGCTAGTAATCCTATGAAATTCTACTATTAAATAGATGCTATCAAATCCACTTTTATTTTAATTAATTGCATTAATATACTTAATAATTTGATTAATTTTTCGTTTTTCTGTGGTGTAGTAATGAAGTGTAAAAATGAGCAATACCATCCTTGGCTTTAGTTATTACATTTATTTAATAAGATTCACAAGCTAAATAGCTATAGTACTGAATATCTGTGTATAGCAGGGCATTGACATGTTCTCTCTGCATCCTGCAGGTTTCCTCCCACAGTCCAAAGACAAGAAAACTAGGTGGCATCTCTGAATTGCTGTTAGTGTGTGCATGTCTGCAGGGGCGGGTTTGTTGTTCCTGAGGCAGCAATCAAAAAGTCAGTTTGAGGGCCTCAGTAACCCCTGTAGTGTAGTGACTATTTGTGGCCAACAGGGGGCCCCACGCAAATGCATGGTTCAAGTGGTAACAAACACCTCTGGTGTGTTTATGTTACCAACGATGAACTGATGTCCCAGTGACGCACAGGCGCCGTTAAAGACTTTGGGACCCATGAAAGCATATCAAAATGGGCCCCCAACACAGACCAATCCAATTATGTTCTACATTTTTAGGACCCCAGTGAGTCAGGGGCAGCTGAAATCATCCTAACTCATCCCCCCCTTTACGGTGCCCCTGTTCCCCGACTCGTGCCCTATGCTACCTCAGTCAGACTCGAGGCTCCCCTGACTCATGCCCTATGCTGCCTCAGTTAGCCCAGAGGCTCCCCTGCGACCCTGTCTAGAATGATTGGTTGAAAGATGAATGCATAACTTTGTACAGTCAATGTATGACTACACGGCATTACATGCACCAGCATTATAACATCACACACACACTTCACCTTCTCATTTCCAAGTGTGGAGTCTTTTCTGCGAAAGGTGTTTTTTGACTGAACCGCTGCCTTTTTCTGGGGTCTATGGTTCTGACTCACACTTCCTTTATTAGAGCTGTTTAAACAAGAGAATGCATGCTGAACACAACAGTCAAGGATTAGGACGTTGTTTTTAATTTAAAGTGTGAATTAAATATTTATTTTACCTGCCAATGTCAGCATCGCATATACATCACTACTGATTATTCAATTTAATTTTGACAATATATCAAATAAAAAAAGGTACATTTTTACTTAAATATTTAATAACGCAATTACATAATCGATGGCTTTTAATGAGAATGCCTTTTTACCTTATTAGCGAGCCGACATTCTCTGAACTTCTGTCTGATCTTTTCTCCTTGTTGGACACCTTAAGAACAGGAGCTGCAGCTCGCTCCAGAAGGATGGGTCCCATGGCGCTCCGAACCAAAAACCTTGTACTCTGTCAAGCTGCTTCAGCAGTGCGGTTAACCCTACGTGCGAGTACCTTCGCTGAGAAACTCGCTAGAATTCCATTTTATCCATATCCCCCGATTATTGCGAGACACACTACACATTTTGACAACAGTGAACCATTAACTGCGAACTAATGACGTTGCGACGACATACAAACGCATTTCTAAATTCTGTATATTATTAAAAGATAAATGAATAATTTACAGGCGAGATCAAACTGCATTCATATTGAATGGTAATAATGGATTACAACCTTCCTTTATTCGATTCCAGAGAGATATTTATTCGTATAGCTTTACAGTATCTGGTTTATCATGATTTCCCCCTTAAAGTATTCATGTAGAATCTTCAAATGAGCGACTAGCGAAATTTGTATTATATAACGCTTCTTTCATTTCTTCTCCTTTTGTACAGAATTTGTAAATGGTCGCAGCAGTAATTTCAGGAAGCATTTTTATAATGGTGCCTATGCGGGATTCTACGATTTGTTTACTTGCTGTCGCCGCGTTCTTGTTTGCGAAGGCTTCGCAGGTGCTGTTGTTCTCCGTCGCGCTGCGCAGATATGACGCGCGCGCGTCAAAGCCGGCGAATAGCTGAGCTCGCGGCAAAAAATAGCGCTCGTGCGAAGACTCTCCGGGATGCTTCTGGCTGCCCTGTCAGATCGAATTTAAATCATGTTATAAACAAGCAACAATATACATTTACAGTACAATATGTGAAACATTCAGAATCTGTTTTTTTTTTTCTTTTTCAAATGAGTATTAAGCCTAAAGTATGATTTTTATATAAAAAATGGGTTGCATATATGCATATGGGTTGCATACAGTGCTATAGAATTGGTAGCACGATTGCCTCATACCTTCTAAGTTTGAATCCTGTCCTTTTTGTTTCTGTAGACGTGTGTTTCCTCTGGATATTCTGGTTTCGTCCTGCAATTCAAAAGCATATATGGTTAGGTGAACTGGTTTCTCTAAACTGTGCATGTCCGGGGTGTTTCACTCTTCCAAAATCAAAATGGAAACCACGATTAAATTCGCATAGCGGCAATACCCACAATAAAAGTGCAGTGCTACATGACAAAATTTGCTACTATGATAACCTCATTCGTCCAACATTAACTGTTCATTTGTGGGGAAAAAAGTGGCTTCAACTGAAATATTTCCATTGCCTGTTGCTTAATTACACATGTCAGCTTGAAAGTATTTTGGCTCATTTCTTTTTATAAGAATAGTCGCAATTCACCTATAATTTAGGATTGTCTTATATTAAGTTAACATTTCAAGGCATTCTGGGGTCCTATCACGAAGTGAATCCGCCGTGTCATGTATAGCCACGCAGTTCAGTTTTTACCAATGTAAAATGTACAAATATAGGAGTCGCAGTATAATTGGGTATCTTTATATATCATTGTTCTATAAAACTACATAAAAGAGTAAAACAGTAAAGTAACATTCCATAAACTGAATCACTTTTCAGACACTTCCTATACAATCAAGACAGCCGCACACAGATCGATCGATACACACACCTTCGGCTGCATTGTCAATTCACCGCTTAATTATTAAAGTTCTCACTAAAAGTGACTAACTAAAAACAAGTTAGACGTGCCCCACGTACTACTCACATAGGGACGCAAATAAACTATTTTATTCCCAAAACCCATTTATTTAGAAAACCACCTATTCTTAAAGGCGCATGTGCGTTGCATTTGGCGCGCGAATTGGCGCGCGAAGGAAGGTGAAAGAACGTTTGGTGTGGGTCTTCTGCTGTCAGTTATTTTATTTTCTTCATGTATTTAAAACAACATGACGATTCCTTTCACATTTATAGTTTATTTTAGTTTAACACTGACTTAATCTGTAAATCAAAATCTTACGATTGTAAACACATTTAATATTGTTGACAGCCGAAGAACCAAGTAGCAGCGGGTAGTAAAGAAAGGCCTGATACGTCCATCTAGATTAGGGTTTCTGCTTTAAATCTGAAGAAATAAGGATCGTCGGGGACCCGTGTGGGGGCGTCGTATTAAATTGTATTTCGTTCCGAATACCTCATTTATAATCTATATTCATTGAAATGACTATATATGCTACTTAAAAACATGCGTTTTCCTAGATCAAAAACTATATTTTAAAATCAACCAGTTTTCTTCAGATATAGCTAGCTAGGTGTCAAGTTAAAAATAAACTGTGTTATATATAAGACAATACTAGACATAAATGAACGTATACTGAGAATAATATGCGATGATTGCTTGTAAAGTTGAAGTTATAAGCTGTGTGATAATTTGTCACCTGTATTTTCAGGAGAGGATGGCGCCTCGCTTGGACTTGCGAGTGAGTACTGAGAACGGTCACAGATATTGCATTTTATTCCCCAAACTTCTGTTTTGCGGAACTAACAAAAATTGAGGGTAACACTTTACTTGAGGGGACACAAATAATGTAGTGTCGTGCTATTACTTATGTATTAATTAATCAGAATTTGTGTTAGTTACAGACTGATCTCATGTTTGTTCATCATTAATGATTTGTCACATCATTTATGGCAAACAAATACTACATTTGTAACTATATTTGTTAATTCTGTAAATCTTTATTAACTATTGAAGGTACTACTATAGCAACAAATAGTGAATAACTAATAATGAATAAAAATGAATGTAAAATACTGATCTCATGTTTGTTTATTGTTAATGAATTGTGACACATCATTTGTCCCAGTCAGTTAGTATATTTTTATCTGTTAATCCTGTATATCTTAGTGAGCTACTAAGGAACTATTGAAGGAACTAGTAATGAATAACACAAGTGAAATACTGATGTCATGTTTATTCATCATTAACGAATCATAACACATCTTTAGTCTGATTTGTACTTCAGTAGTAACTGAGTTGCTACTAAATATTTGTATCCCCTCAAGTAAAGTGTTAACCAGATTAAATTCTCTGCAATTGTCTGGTATTTGGCTTTACGGGAAACTTATTTCAAGGTATATTCTGAGTCTAGTATCATACACTTATTATATACGGCAAGAATTTCTGTTGCAAAATACATTGATCTTTTCAGCAAATGTATCATTTTTGTTGATGTATCATTGCAGGATATTGGTAATACTGGTCTCTAGTCTATAACTGGATGGATTTGCATTTTTGTGTCTGTTGTATTCAGATGTTTAAATAAAACAGAGTCTTGCTGTATTATGATAATAATTAGGATTTTATCCTCTCAGGTGTGCTGGGGGGGGGGGGGGGGGGGGGGGGGGAGTTAGGATGATTCCAAGGACCTGTGAGTGACTGTGACCTTAAAAAATCTGGAGCATAATTGGACTGGTCTGGGTTGGGGACCCAATATGATATGCGGTCATGGGGCCCGAAATCTCTAGCAGCACCCATTTTATTCTCTGTCCCCAGTTGGAGAAGCTGATTGACAGGGCTTTGAAACACAGTGATTTTCAGACTCTGGAAGACTTTGTGCTACATGATAATAATGAAGCGGTCACCCCAAAATGTTCTAAAAATTTCATCAACAAACTCGATAAATTAATAAACCAGGTAGGTATTATTTATTTTCTCCTCCCAATATGTAGAAATCCATCGTTACTGAGCAAATTTTATAGTAATATTTATGGTAATATTTTACAAATTATTTTTTTATATCCCTGTCTTTACAGGAATTGAATAAGGGCAACATAAAGCATGCCTGTCTTGGACTTAGTTGTCTACACAAGTTTGAGAAAATTTTGATTGCACCAGCTGCTCAGGAATTGACAGGAAAGGTTATGGTTAACCAGGGGCTTGTTCAAAAGATAGGTATTCTTACCTTTGCTAAGACAAGCATTTACGTCCAATGGTATAATAGCTAACAGATAGCTGCTGTGTTATGTGTCTACATGGTGTTATGGTTTGAGAAGGCACGAAAGTTATGGATTGAGAATGGGAAACTCAGGAATGAGGAGTTGCTTGGCCTTGCAGAGGACTTCTTAGATGCTTTGCTGGTAAGTAGTGGCTATAGTGAAATAAAGACTTTTCTCTATTTACCTCCACATTTTACAGCATTTTATTTTGTGCAAATGTTTGGTCATTCTTTGATAATCTTTTCGTATTTGGTAAATTAGTTTAATATTTCAGAATGTAAGTTGCATAATTGTTTTCTTATTTTTGTTACTTTGTTCTGTTTGATACATTTGACGTAAAATGCATCTGTTATTAACCTGTTTTTTTTTGTTTGTTTTGTTTTTCTTGTAGGCCTTTTATAATAGTAGTAAAGAGGGTATGTATATATTTTGATTTAAGATTTGTGCAAATAGTTTTTGGGAGGACGACTGTCTCTTTTTGCCAAACTATTTTATTTAAAACATTTTTTTTTCACTTAGGAAAATGTCAGGTGACAGAAACCTTTCTGCATCATATTGGCCATTTAGCTACAGAACCACGAGTTCAAATCTTGATCCAAAAAGAGGTCAGAAAATTCACTTACATGAGTTACCTTAAATCTTTGTGTGCAGGTCACAAGTACTGTACAGAAGCATTCAGAGATTAGTGTTTCCCTGCTCATTCTTTTGCTACCTTTGGCACAGGCGATTCGAAAGCTGAATGTTATTCTAGATTCAGTCCCACCAGAACTGAAAAAAGAAAGAAAAATTCTGTTTTCAGAGGAAGCTTTGGTTCTCATGTAAGTGAGGAAATTCTATCCTTTATTTTTAGTTTCTGTTCAATGTAATACTGTTTTTTTTTTGCTGTTCACAATAGTTATTTGTTGTCAAGGTTAAAAATATATTGAATACTGGTATTTACAGGGGCTAGACAATGGAACTGAAGTAGCCAATCATCACTGATTGCACATTCCATCAGTAAGAGCAGTAGTGTGAAGATTGAATTAGCAGAGCAATAGCACAGCTGTACATAAAATATTGCAAGCCACACAAGATAATGGGAGTCAGGTCAGAGTTCAAAAGAGGACAGATTGTTGGTGTGTGTCTAGCTGGCACATTTGTGATCATGACAGCAAGTCATTGTGGTGTATCGAGAGCCACAATATCTATGGTAATGTAGGCATATAACTGCGAAGGACAGACCACATCCAGATGGATGTCCAGGTAGTAATCCAGATTGTATCCAAAAATATAAAACCACAGCTGCCCTACTCAGCAGAATTAATTGCACACTTCAACTTTCCTGTTTCCACCAAACTGTTTGCTGGGAGCTCTACAGGGTTTATTCATGGTCAGGCTGCTATAGTCAAACCTTTGGTCACATGCCAAACGTCATTTTCAGTGGTGCCATGGACAATGTGAAACATGCAATATTCTCTGATAAGTCAGTCTTCACTGTCTTTCCCACATATGTAGTTATGGTGAGGAGAAGCTCCAAAGAGGCTTATCACTTAGACCAGGGGTGGGCAGTCTTTTCCGCAAAGGGCGGATTTTGCTGCAACTCTCTAATTAGTTTACTAATTAGATGACCGATTGACTGAAGAGTGCTGGGTTTAAATAGCTGACCTAAAGGTTATCCCTTAGGCATAAGATTGCCCACCACTGACCAAAACTGTCTCCCAGAGTACAGCACAAGGGTGGATCAGTAATGATTTGGGCTGCAATAGCATGACATTCCCTGCTACCAAGGGCTACTGAACCATTCTGGAGGACTATGTTCACCAAATGGTGATGGTGGTGCCATGTATCAGGATGGTAACGCACCAATACATACAGAAAGACTGGTGACAGTGGTTTGATGAACATGAAAGTGAAGCTGAACATCTCCCATGGCCTGCACAGTCAGCAGATCGAAATATCATAGAGCCACTTCAGGCTGTTTTGGAGGAGTGAGTCAGGAAACATTTTTATCCACAAGTTTCACATACTGACCTAGCCACTGTTCTGCCAGAGGATTGGCCACTGTGCAGGACTTGTATCTGTCATTCCCAAGGCAAACTGATGTTGTAGTGGCTGCAAAAAGAGGGCCTACTCCATACTAATAAATTATCATCTATAACCAGGTGTTTCAGTTTCACTGTCCAACCCTGTATATTGAACAACATAAGGAATCCTCAGTTGTTGTTCCCAATTAATTTTCTTTGGTTGCCGGCGCAGGAAGAAGCTGGCAAGCAGAATCCCTGAATGCGGAGGTACCTTTACTGAATTTACAATGTGTCCCTAAAGTCAGCGTTTACCTTCATGCCATCTGCCCACTAACGTCTGTTCAGATTATGATCTGCAGGTCTCCTTGATGGAGGCCCTCTGCCGAATGAGCACCCCCAGACAGAGAGAGGAGCTTGCCTTCTCCTGGTTCAAGATGGACTTTGTCATCACTGCTTTCCTTAAAATCAAAGATTCTGAATTTGAGACTGTAAGCATGCCTATACAGCAAAGAGCATCTGTGAATTAAATAAATGTGGATAAAAGCTGGTGGCTTGCATGACACAGCTTTGCTGTTTGTATGAAGACTGCCCTTTTATTTTGTAGGATACCCGCAAGTTTCTGAATCTGTTGAATGGTATGAAAGGAGACAAGAGAAGGTAATAAAGTCATTGAGTACTTTTGCTTCTGTGTTCTATCTGAAAGTTTTTCAAGTACCAGAGTGTAATGCTCTTCTTTTCTTCAATAGAGTGTACACTTACCCGTGCCTGGAGGTGTTTCTGGGCAAACATGAGGTCAGGTCATTAAAATATTGTAATAATTGGTGTGTGTGTGTGTGTGTGTGTGCGCGCGCGTATGTACACACCTCTTAATCATTGAATTCCAGAGTAATGGAAACGTGTTCTGTGGAGTGATGATTCACTCTTCTGTCTGGCAGTCTGATGGACGATTCTTGGTTTTACGGATGCCAGGAGAACGTTACCTAACTGACTGCATTGTGCCAACTAAAATTTGGTGGAGGACGGATAATGGCATGGGTTGTTTTTCAGGGGTTGGGTTAGGTGCATTAGTTGCTTCAGCGTTCCAAGATAATTCTATATTACCAACTTTGTGTGAACAGTTTGGGGAAGGACCTTTTCTGTTCCAGCATCACTGTACCCCAGTGCACAAAACATGATCCATAAAGACATATTTGGGTGAGATTGGTGTTTGCTGAACTTGATTGGCTGACACATGGCCAATGAAACACCATTAGGATGATCTAGAACGGAGATTGCGAGCCAGACCTTCACGTCCAACATCAGTGCCTGACCTCAGAAATGCTCTTCTGGATGAATGGGCAAAAATTGCCCCAGACACTCCAAAATCTTGTGGGAAGCCTTTCCAGAAAAGTGGCAGCTGTTATAGCTGGAAAGGGGGAACCAACTCCATACTGATGCCTATGGATTTAGAATGTGATGTCATAAAAGTTCTTGTAGATATAGTGGCCAGGTGTCCCAGTATTTCTGTCCATGTAGTGTTTGTGTGTGTGTGTGTGGGTCAGATGTACATTACATTGTGGGGACACAACCCCAGTTATTTTGACATTGTGAGGACTATTTTTTCGGTTCCCCCAAGGGGAAATTCAACTCTGTTCTATGTTAATAGTTGCTGATGCCATCAGATGAGAACCTGGAGGAGTTCTGGGTCGACTTCAACCTGGAAAGTCAGAGCATATCCTTCTACTTCTCTATAGCAGATGAGGGGGCACAAGTATGGGCGATTTTGCTTTTTTCTCTGCTTCTCTTTATTCATAAAACTTGGGCTGCGACGCAGATAACGATATTGGTTTGCTTTTATATTGAAAATCGAATTCTGCTGACAGTATCAAAAAATAATTTGAATTAGGCTGTGCAAATAATATGTAAAGATGCAATGTATAAACATGCTTTATCACTATCTTTTAGATAATGCAAAATGCATAAAGTTACTGAGCAACAGCTAATTGATAATGTCAAAAACTGGTAATACAAATAGTTGACAATGAATTTTGTCATGGAATTGTTGCATTTTTGTGGTTTGGTGTGTAAATTGGTTACATTTTTGGCTTAAAACACACAATGAAATTAATGAATACATTGCTTGACACAATGCAAAACCTAACTTCACAAGTAGATGTTCAGCATGGAAGACATTATGGTAATTGTGGCTGTGAATTGGTTACTGCTGGTGCTGATTACAGTCCGTCATAATCGGATGTTTGGGAACATTATGGTTTCCCAATAAATTGCACCAACACTGGAGAGACTATTTGATAAGGCCAAGACTGTCAGCTTTGTTATACCAAACTCAGTTTTTTTGCTGTAAACACACCAACATACTTACTCATTTGTCACGACACCTTCTAAAGTGTGTGTACAACCAGAGCAAGGCAGAAACAGCCTCTGCAAGTTAGTCTCCCGATGGCATTTAAGGTGTTTTTGGCAGGAAATTCACACCAGGCTTAAAATAACTATGGCTATAGGGGTGTTTATTGCTGCAGATATGACCATACTCAGAAGGAGAGAACATGGCATTTAGACAGGATTTAGTTCATTGTGATTGTTTTGCCAGTGACCCAGAATAGGATAAGCGGTTACAGACAATTGATGGAGGAATAATTGTAATGAGGCCATGCTACTTTTGAATTTTTATTTTACATAGGGCCTATTTATTTTTACACAATGTGCAAATAAGCGTCTCTCAGGTTTTGTAATTCACACGCATCAGCAGACAGATTGCCTTTGGTTTACAACTGTTCCTAATTGTGTTTGCAGCTTTAATAATGACTAATTACAAGATAATTTTTCCCTGCTGTACTGAAATTAACGTGTGTTAAGTACAATCATTAGCAAGCTAAATATGGAGGAGACAGGGCTTGTCTGTAGAGGGTGGTTATTTTGTGTTTCCCTTAAGAAATGTTACATTCAAGCTTGATCAAGCTTTTTTCTTTGTTTCTGTGACATTTTTCACTTTAAATAGAGATTCTGTACACTATGTAAAGTAATTACAACTGTGATTTAAAAATACTTCTTGATGTGTTCTTTAAACCTTGTATTTTGGCCCAAATAATTGATTACTTGATCACATCCACTATATACTTAAATGATTAATCAATTACCAAAATAATCTTTTTTTTCCAGCCCTACACAAAATAGAAAATTTAGTACTAAAATCTAGCACTGTTGCCCAATGCTCAGAAATGTAAAGGTTAATCTCACCGATGATATAGTAAGTAGTACATCTATAAGAAACATATGTGGCTCAGCACCAGTTTTCCTCTTTACACTAGCATTCGTTTTTTCAGGATGGTCAGTGGGATACAGTGTGCATCTCTGAGAATGAGCTCCACCACTACACTGTTAAAGGTAGATGCGTCCCACTGTACTCTCTGCATGATAATAAATTCACTTACGCTTCTGCCTTCAAATCAGTGGATTGTACCCTCAAATGTGTATGCCTTTAACTTCAAAATAGAAAAGATGGCTGTTATTAATTTAAAATTTAAAATTGTTACAGAATCTGAATTGATATGCGTGCTGGCCAGCTCTTATAGATTTCATACAAGAAGCACCCCTTTATTCAATGATGGGCTGTCTCTTCTGCCTTCTTGGTTGTGCCTGTGATGTTTTTAGAGGAGGTCAATAGGAAGGTACTGAGGCTGTTACTGATGGAGCCACTGTGTCTGAGTGGCATAGAGGGCTCTGAGCTCATCATCCACTTCAGCGCTTCCCTCGACATTCTCCATGCCATGGACAGTGTGTATGGCGCTGCAAAGCATGTGGTACATTCTTTTTCCCATTTATGAATGTAGATATATAGACAATCACCATGATAGTAGTAAGCATTCCCTGCATCCCAGCATGTATATGATCATGTCAGAAGTAGTACTGTGGCTTACTTTTACTGTCAAAGGTTGTTGTATAATTATTTAAAAGTGCCTTAGTGTCTGGCACCATGTCTTCAGTTTTGGGTTGTGTGTAAAAGCTTAGAGGTGCTGTCATTCTTGTGTTTCATCAGAAATTTGTCGGAAAGACCAGCAGCTCTGTAGTTAAGACCACTGTGCAGATCAGTCTCGATGACCGAAATTCTCAGGTTGTCCCTTTACTTTTTTCTTCACTTATAAAGTGGCATTCAGTTGTTTTCTCAGAGGTCTCTGTCCTACATAATGTGAGGCACAAAGTGAGATAAGAGCTAAAGAAGTTTCTCTTAAATGTGGTTTTGTAACAAGCTGTGTAAAATGTAAATAGGCTGTCATTCCCGAGACTCAGCTATCATCGGCCCCCAGCATGGACAGGGAGCAGCCCCAAGTGTTGGAGAGCTACTCTACACAGAATGATGCACAGCCAGGGTCCCAAGAGGAGCGAGCAGGCAAGCCCTGTCTGCTTCAGACATCAGCACCTCTCTTACAGGTACCCTCCTGAATGGTACACTGTTACTGAGAGCTTTCAGAACAATTGTACCCCTGATAGGTGGCCAGGGAGTGTGATGTCTTTTGTATACAGACTGTCACGCCAGCCAAAAGGAAAGTGTCCAAGTCCAGCACCTTTATCACCAGTAGTTGCAGTCGCAAGGTGGGCATGAGCCCCTTAACTAGCGTGCCGATGACAGGTGAGTGTCCCATTCCAGTTTTTCTCTTCTTATACCACTTGGAATCTACTTGTATCTTAATGTGCTACTGGCTTGCCTCTTCTGTTTGGCAATAATATGAAATGGTCAAATTATCTCACATTGTTAATCCCAATAATACTGTCTATGATTTATCTTTTGACAAGTAGTTTAATTTTTGTTGTTCATTCAGCAACCCCACTCTCCAGGGGTAAGGTTAAAGCAGCACTTCAGATTGTCAGCTCCTCAGAGAGGAGGAATGATACCATCAGAGATCTGAAGATGAGCAAAACCTGTCACAGTGCAGCTGCTGCAACCACAAAGTGCCAGAGCAAAAGTGAACAGGCAAGATCACAGTCTTTCCAACACGCATGCACTACAGAAAGCAGTGACGACTGTGCTCTCTGTGTAAGATTATTATCTCTGCACCCGATAAGCCGGTAGAGTATGACAGTGAGTGTTTCCTATTTCAGGACAGTGTAGCACATCCCACATTACAGAACAAGGGCATCAGGCTGGACTCCAGGCCTGTGGCTGTAGCCCAGAAGTTCCACAGGGTATGTAAGGGGCCTCGTGTGGTTATAATTCTGTCTACTATTCTTTCTGTACATTTGGTTCTATTTATATATGGTTGCATTATCTTTTTGAATTGATGTATTTAGCTCTGTGTGTATCTGTGCATGTTCCTGTCAGCCTGTTTGTGTTTCTGTCTGACTTGTGAATTTTTGTTTTTCTCTTATGTGTCTGTCTGGCATCATCCCCCCCCCACCCCCCCATTCTTCTGGATTGTTCATAGAACATCCCTGTTGACAAAGTGGTAGAGATGGTGCAGGCCAACTTGGCAGCCCAAGGTACGACTTTCTATAATCTAAATCAAGAAATGACCTTATTGGTAGACCGCATCCCTAATTTTACTTTTGGGCTTTGATTTAAGTTATCTTTGTGTTAGAATGCACTCTATAGTCAATACTCAGCTGGAGTGGACATTATGGTCTTTACTTTTCTGCAGGGGAAACAAACAAAAACATTGTGAGAGATTCTCAGTGTTCCGAACAACCAGAGCAATCTCTGTAAGTCTAGCTTTTATTGTTTCTAAATGGATTTTCTTCCTTGAGCTGGTGTTTGCTGGTAGTTTCTTTTAGATGTATTTAGAACTGTTCTCTATGGCCGTGTTTATCTCCCAGGCTGCACATCCAAACAAACAAGGAAACCAGCTGGCGCAAATTTTCTGTGACTGAGGTGCTGCTTCCTGGTCAGAGGGATCACTCACGTGGATTGCCTAAGCAGTGTGAAAGTCCTGTCCCCATAGCTCAAACACACCTAACTGGTACTGCCCCGGTCCTTCCTCAGGCTCCACAACACTATTTAGATTAGTGTTTCCCAATCCGGTCTTCCGAGACCTGTAGTCGGTCCATGTTTGTGTTCCATCCGAACTCCCTGCTAGATAGTCTACATTTTTGCTTCCTCCCAGCTCCCAGCAAAAACATGGACTGCCTGTGGGACCCCAAAAACTAGATAGGGAAACACTGCCTTAGAGGGTTCAGTTCAAATATCCAAGATATCTCTCTTTTTATCAAGCACCAGATAGGCAGCCTTCTCATACTGTGGAGATGCAGCAGAGTGTGGGAGAAATCAGCCACCAGCAGTTCCACACCCAGCTTACCCAGAGGCTGGAGGAGCTGCTTCAAGCACGGGAACAGGAGAGCCCTGCCAGCAGGAGAAGGCAGGGGAAGGCAGGAGGCCAAGCTACACAGCAAGGCATAGCTCCAGGACCACATAAGACACAACAGAAACCCCTCAAGCATGAAAGCATGGGCCCCAGCAGCGGGCCAGAGGTCACCAGTGCAGAAAGCAGCAAACAGAAGGTGACTTACTAAGGTTCCAGTTTGTGTTTTTATGTGGGGCCGTCAGGTTGTTCTCGTTTGGTGTAAGGAGTAAAAGAAAGGGGGTGAGTGATGTAAGCTTATAGCTTTGACCATAGAACCCTGGAGCATTTATAAATACATTTAGGTTTCTGATTCACAGATAAAATATCAATGTAATTGTCTTCTTGGGTGAGTGTTAGTATCTTCCATTGGTCAGTGAATGTAATTATATGCTGTTTACCCCCTTGTGTGTTGCTTAGGAAAAACACATCTGCTAAATAATTAAATATAAATGTAAAGTCTGCCACCTAAGAGTACCAGCAGTGTGTCTGTCCTGTTATGTCACAGAAAGGTGGGTCGGCAGATCTCACAAGCCGCATGATGATGTTTATCTCCAACCAATATAAAAGCACTACAACTCCCTCTGCCCCAGTGTCTGAGCCTTGCTGGATTTCTGCAGGAAGCAAGAGGTCAGGTTCAGAGTTACATACACATGGGACTTGTCTTGACTCTCTTCATTGATGATACATAGATGCTTTTATACATACCTGATTTTTATTCTTTTATACATTTAGTGTGGAGAAAAGTTGGTCCTTTGCGACTAAGGTCAGTACTTTCAAATATCAGTGAACTGTGTTATGTCATATTGTAGCAATGTGCTGTTTAAATAATTTAAATAATCAATTTTTTGGTTATTTTGTTGTTGTTTTTAGTGCAAAGGCTCAGATCCATTTCTAAAGCCAGCCAGTCACCTGAAAACAGCGAAAGGGCTACCTGAGTATGGATAGAAATTAGTTTTTTGCTTTGCATAATTGTGCAAAGACTTTTTGCATTTTACACATGCATTTGCTTTAGATGCTATTCTTGTGTCTTATGTAGTTCTGCAATTGTTTTTGTCTTCTTTTGGCCATTGTTAAAAAGCAATGACGTGTATGATTTCCATGGGAGCACACCACAGACGAACAAGGTAAACTCATGTTGTTGCACCAACATATGTCTTTCAGCATTGTACAGCTTTACTATTTTTTTGTGTGTCACTATTTTCAAAAGCAGGGACTCAAGAAGCAGTCTAGCACGAAAAGCAGGTAATAACAAACTGAAAAAATTCTACTTACACTTACTGTAGCTTGATCAAATAAGAAATTAGCTTAACCTTGCTAAACATTTTTATACATGGATTATGGCTCCCTCTAGTGGATACAGTGGATTAGTTTAATGTTTAGGATCTATAGCAGGGGTCACCAACTCCAGTCCTGGAGGGCTACTATCCAGTAGGTTTTCTATCCTACCTGGCTTCTGATGAACCA